>BFEA01000023.1:5581636-5600282 GCA_003427395.1 Chara braunii
AGAGAGAGAGAGAGAGAGAGAGAGAGAGAGAGGGAGAGGGAAGAATTATCCACATACGCAGCAGACCAGGTTCATAATCTAGATGCAGATCCCTTGGTGCGGTTGCTACACAGATGCTACTTTTTCTCATAAACAGCACCCCATCATTATAACCGTATTCAGTGCGACTTTCAGGCCGCATAAAGATTTTACGAGACGTTGCATTGAAGGGAGGCAGTCTTGGCAGTTGCAGACCATATTGCACTTTCTCTACTGCACTAGTTCTGCACCTATGTGAATGGGTCATTCAGGTGGTCAGACAGTGGCAGTTCAGTTCTTTCAAGGACCCTTGACGTTAGATCTTTTTCCCTTTTTTTGGGTCCTTACCCCTCATGTGACCCCACACACTATCCTTTCGTCAATTCGCCTGGTGTGCCCCACCCCCTGAGTCGTACCTCAGTGTCTACCACTCAGGACAGTCACCCTCTCCCGTCCAGGTGGGGTGACCTTAACACAGCGGTTGGAGTCACGAGCACTAAGCAAGAAGCCCACTTAGGCCTGGCTGAAGCATAGGCAACGGAGCCCTCTTGTATGGGTCCCTTTGGGCACTATTGACGTAAGCATTCTCTCTACAGGCCCCCTGGGTAGACCCTAAGTGTCCACCAAGCTCAGTACTTGGTCCCTCTATATGTCTGAGCATTCTCCCCGAACTCCCACTTGCAGTGTCTCATGGCCAAGGTGAGGTGTAAGCCTATGACGGCCCCTGAACTACCCAACTACACCCCCCTAGCACAGTTGTTGTTTACGTCATAAGTTACAATCATTCTGGGTTGCTTACCACCTGGTCCTTGAATGGGTACTGACATACCTTGCTCACACTTATTGTTTACATTGTATTCCACAGGGATGTTGGAGCCGATTTCCAGCAGGTGTCGCTCCCCACCAATAGATGGAGCCCCCCGACAGTGGTAGTGGTGCCTGCTCTTATCAGCACCCCTATCACCCGCTCGGGAAGTTTTCTTTAAAAAAAAAAAAAAAAAAGTTACAATTGTTCTTCTGGTTGGTTTTGGTTGTTGATGCTTAGTTCTTGTTTTCTAAGGTCCTCTTTTTAGTCATACCTCTTGTTATAGACAGTTGTCCTATGCCCCCCCAAGGTCAGGACAGCTGTCGTTTTTTTTTTTTTTTTTTTTTCAGAGAACAACCCGAGCAGGTACTCGCAGTGCCGATAAGAGCAGGCACCACTAGCACTCCCAGGGAAGCTCCATCTATTGGTGGGGAGACGTACCTGCTGGAACGCGAGTCCAGCATCCCTGAACATTGAGTTGTTTGTTCGATCAGACATGTAATTGTAATGACTACAACCTACAGGGCCTATCTACAGAGAATGAAATGGTAGAACTTCTGTTCTGACTGGTAGGCTACTCGTGATTTATCATTTGATAACCATCCCTTCCTTCCTACTGGTAGGCAGTGCTCCCCAAACCCTTCCCCAGGGTTCCATCTGCTACACCAGGTTTTGGGGCAAGAGTGTGGGGTGTCACGTCTGCTTCAATTGGGGCTGAGCAGGGGGTAGGGGTCTCTGCTTAGCCAGGGTGCCTGCAACCGCTGTCTGGTCAGGTCACCCCGCTAAGTTGGTGACGAGTGATGGTCCTGGGTGGTTAACACTAGGGTAGGACAGGGGGGGTGGGGGTGGGCCAGGGCAAAAGATGAGAGGAAGGGTGGTTGGGGTCTTCAGAGGGGTTCAACTGGACAACCGAATGGCTTACAAAAAGAAAGGAAAAGAATGGGTGTGGGGTGTCATGCGCACAACAAGTGAGGGTTTGGAGTTGAGTCCACAACCTCTTGCTCGTAATGCCAGGGCTCTAGCCAACCGAGCTACCCTGCTTGGCCTGCTTGGAAGTTAAGTTCACGTCTCATAAGAGTGGGACCTTACCCGTCCTGAGATGCTTTGATCCACCCACTGGGACTTCACTCGTAATAGTACTTCAGGCCGGATCAAAGCCCAGAGGGATGTACTCTGGGATAGGAGCGGAACTGTGATTGATGTCAGACACATGCAAGGGCATCCGTCCGTGAGTACATAGCGAGCCCAGAGGGAGAAAGGGGACCAAAGCCATTCAGGTTTCCCCTCAGTCAATTACCTATGAGCAATCCATTATACCCCTCCTTCAATCTTATGTTACACTTCATCCAAACTGGGGAACTACACACAAAAGTTGAAAAAAGGGTGACAGGCCTACAGTTTTAGGGCTTTGAAACTCCAGCACACCCTGGCCTGCTTCTGCACCACCTGTTCATCAGGATTCAGGGGGTCATTCGCAGTTAAGAGTTTTAACTTTAAACCCAATATGCCTACTCGTGACCTTAAAAAAAAAAAAAAAAAAAGAAAGCCTACTCGTGACCGAGCCCAGTCACATCCTCTCTGCGAGAAAAATCCGTCAGTCACGTGCCCAGAGTCTAGCCTCATGTCAAAGCTCCATTCCATAACCTTCCCTCGAAAGGGGGAAACGTCTGATTCCACGAGGTCAAATTTGCAGGATTAACTATTAACTTCATTCAAATTAATTGGCATTAACAAAATAAGGATATTCTTTCTGTTTAGATGCAATGCACCCACTAAGGTTCCACTTTATCCAGAAGCTGCACAGGAGGGCCACAAGAAAGGTCCAGATTCGGAACAATACCCTGTGCCCTGTGTCCATCATCTCCCCCCAGGCCACTGGCAATTAGGAATCAAGAGTACGAGCAGCGGACGGTGCAATTCATCTTCCCGCAGATGGCATTGTCCTCCCAGCTCAACGACAGACTCAAGTGGGTTTGGAATTCTCAGATCACAAAAGCTATCAGCTGCAGAGGCTGCGGACCACTTTTTAGTGGAATCCCCGGGCCTGGCCACCATGACTGTCCTGGCCCTCAACCCAATGGACAGAAACAACCTCCTGCGCCTGCAAAGCAAGACCTTCAGGGGAGTGCATGTTAGAATACAAAAATGGAGGCCTGCGAAATCCCTCTCACCAGATGACAGAAGGCTCCATCTGATGGCCAACAACTACTGGGTGGAGTTCACCTTCGCCCCGGTTCATGTTCAAGGAGAGATCCTCAAAATGGTGGAACAGATTGCACCTGTCAAAGGGTTTATAAACGGACTCCCCCATTTTCTAGCAAAAAGGGACGACACCTTGCTGATAGCACTTGATTGGTCCCCGTCCCACACCTTCCCACTCAGAGGTGAATGACATTACCACACAGACGGAAAGAAACACATTGTCCCCTTGAGTCACCCGCAGGACCCCTGGTGCTACACGGATGACACATGCCCTGTCAACAGCAGGAAACTCCCTCAAGGGCTTGTGTCTCAACACCCCTCAGAAGAAGGGGCGTGGCTCCCCGAATACAGCTCGCTGAATGGGTGGGTCTTCCGGTAGAAGAAAGGAAAATCACAGGCCAACGGTGCTGGGAAGGGATAGGCATGCCGCAGAAGTGGCCGGAGGGCGTTGAGCCCTCTACGCACCCCTCTTCCAGGGCCACACAGCAGCACCGTCCCCAGACTGAGATGGAACAACGCAGGACCAACCCGGACACACGAAACAACGGGGTGTGAAACACCCTCCCCCCACGACAAGCACACCCGAGACAAAAAATGGGCCAGCCGGGTCCATCAACACCCCCCGGTCGTTGGATTCAAAGGCAACCCTTGGGCTCCCTGAAGGGGGCAACACAGCCGCCACCCGGGAAAGAGCTTCCCCCTCTCAACTCCGCCCCACCTTGTCCACACGCTCCAAAGAAAATATGTACCGGCCCCCGACAGTGCCGGGCCAAAATAAGACATAGGAAGGACACAAAGAAGAGGGGGAGATCACGGACGGTGAGCAAGAGGACGACAAAGACGATGAGGGGCGTTCCTCCACCCCATTCAGAGGAGAGCTGTCCCTTGCCGCCCTCAAATAAACGTAGATATGCCACGAGGACCAGCCCACAAGATCCGGATCCAGGACACACAGATGACGGACAACCCCCCCACTAGTCAACAATCACTAGGGGGCACTCTTGTGCCTCAATTCACAACGAATGCTGCCCCCGTACCAACCCCCGAGGCCTGAAAGTGGGTCAGCAGTGGCCCCTGCCCCGGAATACAGCCCGCACTCTGAAAGGGAATCAGCACAGCCGGAGGAGGAAAACACACATTTGCAGGCGGGCATCACCCCCGCCTGCAACCAGCATCACAACCCGCATATGTCAGAAGACAGACCGATCCTTAACCAGGGAGGGCCTGATTGCAAACAGGGAGACGGTGAGGGCAAGACTCAGACTAATGCACCCGAAGGAACTCTCCCTCCCTGAACCACGGCTCAACAGTCCAGACCAGACACTTCTGCATTGCTCAGGGAGCAACCCTCCCGGCGTGCTCAACAGCTGTCAAGACAAACGCTGACCTCTCCTGCGCCCACCCACCAGCTTCGGTGTGCACCCCCAAGTAGCCCCGCACAGGGCCCGAGCCCCATTCCGAACACAGGCAACGGAGCAGGGAGGACAACAGACCGCCTTACCTGGGGGGGAACATGCAAAATATACCCAGTCTCAAGGAAGAGAGGGGCAGTGTGCATCGGGAGCCATTGATGACACATTGACAAGCTGTCCATTGTACACCCCTGCAGCGGAATGGGAACGGCTCGACTCCAGGTGAGACGACCGGCTGCCGTCGCACAGCCCCCCCTGCCCCCGCCACACCCGCAGGCGGGGCAGCAGGCCATACAGCCAGGGGACAAATGCAGTGTCCACAGGGGTTTGCAGCAGCCCTCCACAGGAAAAGAGGAGAGGATACCACATGCCCTCAGAGTCACACTGTTGGGCATGCGGGACTGTGTACAGAACCCTCTTCGCCAACACAGACAAGAAGAACCCACGAAACTTGGAAGGGTTAGTGAAGGTAAATGGTTTGGTGAAGGCCGTGGCTCGCTACGGGAGGATTGAAAGAACATCTATGAAGATCAAAGCCCTGATGCAAGGACCAGAGAATGACCCAGAAGAACAACAATTGGGCCAACCGTAGGAAGAGATAATTGTGGCCCTCCCAGCTAAAGGAGCACCTGCACCGCCCCCAGTCCGAAGGCGGCCGACTGCCGCCTTTAGAGAGGTGGTGTCCGAGGTCATGGGTGAAAGGAAGTTCCTCCTCCTCCCTGCTGCGAAGAGGAACCCGGTGAAGTCCCCAAGAAGCAATCACTGATAGAGTGGGACCACACAGCTCTCGAACCTAATGGGCCGCCCTCCCCGTCCGGACTACAAAGGACAGGGCAGGAGGTGCAAACCGAAAAGGAACGGACAGAACAGCCCCGTTAGGAACCTCACAAGTTGGGCCCCTCTTCCTTTGCCTCTACCCCCTGGCCAGCCCCCCCCGTCCACACGAAAGCTGTTGGACCGCGATCCCGCATCCCTGAATACACAACAGCCGAGAGATGGGAGGAGCATACAACACACCCGCCGGCCGGGATGGTCTGCCCTCCCCCCCCCCCCCCCCCCCCCCCCTCTGCCCAGGACATTGAGGTCCTCATGGGGGAAGCTCGGAGGAATCGCTTGACGAGTCAGCCCCGTCTCAGCCGAACCCCGCCCCCCGGGGTGGGCAGAGTCCTCTCCCTCTATGCTCCCCCCATTATCCACAACCGGACCTGGGCCCGGAAGAACAGAACCATCAACAACCTCAACCCCTGGACCACATGGATACTGAAGTCTCTCTGCATTCCTCGCAGATGGCAATAGATACAGATCAGTTAACAAACATGGACATGGGCCCCTCTTGCTTGCAGGAACACAGCCAACATCAAGCGCTTGAGGAAGGAGCACAAGTGCAGGGACAAATCCCGGCCTCCCCTCCACCTCCCCCCCCCTGCTTTCTGACCCATCGTCCGTACCACACGGGCCGATGCTCCAGTGGGCAGCACAAGTGCGGCAAGGGATTGGAATCTTCCCCCACGGTTGTGTTATAGCAGAATCCATGTCTCTGGCCCAACAACTCTACTTGTCGGGATTCTCCATGTGGCAAGCCCAGGTCAGAAATAGTTGCGCATGGCTCCACACCGACCATCTAGCCCATGACATGCAGTTGAGTAGTCCCCTTCGAACACAGGCCCCCGAGAAGCAACAACCACATCATCACCCACCGACCCCTATGAACCTTCCGGATGCGCAGCCGGAGTACACCCTGCCCTGCCAAGACCTCCTCCCCCTTGCACAAACGCCTCCTCCCCCTCACGTGTCCTCTTCGCACCTCCTCATCCCCCTTCCCCCTCGCGCGAAGCTCCTTGCATAGCCTCCTCCTCCCCCCCTGACGTCCTCTTTCAACCTCCTCCTCTCTCCCGAGGGCAGGGGCTGGGGAAGGGGAAACAAGACATGGACGTCGAGCCGCCCCCACCCCAGTCCCCCGCCTCGGATGATTCAAGGAAATGGTCCCAGAAAAGGAAAATTTAAAAAAGAATGAAGGACATTTTCGATTGGGTCCTTAAGTCTTACCTCGCGCAGGCGAACGTCCAGGTGGTTGAAGCCCTCCCGCCGCATTACTGGGATGTCATAGCTGATATGGTAGCCACCTGCCCCCCTATGGTGGAAACAGTGGACGCATTCCCACATGTGGTAGATATAGACTGGCCCTATATCATCACCCTGGTATGGGGAGTGGTTGACAAAATGATCAAGAATAGCATCTTCAAGACCCAGCCCGGATCACAGTCCCGAGGCGGACAGCCCAGGACACCCCCCCTCCGGAGCCGACCAGAGACTACAACAGGTTGAGATTGTGGACTTGGTGCCCAGGAAACCTTCAGAGGCCACAATTTACAAACTGGACTATGGGGCCAACACCTCGAACCCGCCCCCAAAACACCTGCTGGCAAAGATCTTCGATGACCACCTGCCCAGCGTTCCACCCCTGGTCGATGGGGTGGGCTGCCAACCGCTGCAGGCCCATCAGGAGGACTGACGACTTATTGGCCTGCTATCCTCCTCCGAGGATGAAGGGGATGAGCAGCGGAAGGAGGCAGTGGGAAACCACATGCCGCACGACCAGAAATGCTATCGACTGCAGGGGAATGTGGAGGAGGTGAAAACAGAAGGAAAAATTGGCACAAGGGGCAGAATGAGGGACTGGGTGGACAGAAACGAGCAATGGGACCTGTCGAACCTAAAGTACAACACCTTGCTACTCCTATCGACCAACAGCCCCTCAATTGGTCAAGCCTTGCTCGACCTTGTTAAGGTCGAAGCCCGCTACCAAAAGCTTCCGACGGGTGTCTCCCTGGTGGGATGGAAAGGACGACCTGAGTTGCATATGATAGCCAGCCACTTGCATGCGTCATGGAAAATCGAAGAACAGGCCACACTTGGCTGGCTGATCCTACCACAAGGCCTCCCCTTCCCGACCCAGATCCGCCCTATGCTAGCCTCCCTCCCTCTAGAGGTGGCAAAAGATAAGACCATACTTGACGGTACGGAGTGGTTCGCTAAAGCTCAACTGTGGCAACTCCCTATTACGAGGCTCAGAAGAGTCAGAACTAACCAGGTTTGGCTTGCCTACCACATAAGGCACATACTCGGCGTAATCCTCACACATGGCCTGATACCCTCTCAACCACCTCCACAGGTAGTGGAGCCATGTCCATCCACACACTTACAGAGACGACCGCACATCGTGCATCCCATAAAAGGCCCAAAAATGGACAGCTCACTGAACGCCACAGGCCATCCACCACTGGCTTCCCCCCGCCAGCCACACCCCCCACCCCCCTCTCCACCCACTATGCCGCTTATCCACACCCAGCCGCAACGGCATCCGCCAACACCGCCGCCACCAGCCCCCTACTGGCCGGATGTTGTTTGTGTACAAGAGACTCACTTCCATGACAATGTGATGCACGCAGTGAAAGAAAAAGAAATCTGGCCTTATATGAGTCGTACTATGCGCATGCAACAACTTACCATTCAACGGGAGTAGCCATCTGGACCCCCCCCTCCTCAAGACTCAAACCGCTATTTGTGCAAAAGGATGACACCCATGGACAATTACTCTTCGTTAAGGCATTGTGGAAAGAAGAAGAGATCTGCCTCGCAAATATCTATGCCCCTAACACTCAGGCAGAAAGGGCGAACTTCTTCATGTAGCTCCTAAACAGGCTGCCTCGCAAATATCTATGCCCCTAAACAGGCCTTCACCTATATCAGGTCTAGAGGAGAGGAGGACCTATCCAATTCTAGGATATATCTCCTCCTCATCTCCAAGGACCTGTCGGGGCCCTTGGTAGCCGGCCATCCTCCTGTTCAGCCCCTCCAGATCCTTCGGCCACAAGATGGTCGCTTTGGGTCTGTAATTCACCCGCCTTTCTCGCCTGGACCGAGCTTCTTCAAGCTCAATAGCTCCCTCCTCAAGCTCCCATTATTCCACCAATGCATGAATGAATTTTGGGAATATGGTTTAACCAGGGGATAGGCCACCTCACGGAAAGGGCCAAAAAGTATTCCATAGAAAGGGCACGAGAGAGGAAGGCCACACTAGAGGGACTACTGCATACATTGGAATAGTGGGATGACAAGCTGACCTCCCAGCCTTTGGACAACGATGTTTACTCTGAACTGCTACAAGCAAGGGACAGACCCGAAGAGTACTTGGATGAGCAGACAAAAGTTTGGAGATTGCAAGCTAAAATAAAACGGTGTCACACAAACGACACCATGGCCAAAACATTTTTCCAAAAAGCCAAGGCCAGAGCAAGACAAACCTCGATCAACTCCCTCAGGCACCCGTTAGATGCCTCGCAGTTGGAAGCCACCAACCCCTACGCGGTGGTGGACTATGCAAAGCAATACGCCAACCTGGACACAACACTCACGCAGAACAGTAGTATAAATCTTAGAAGCTCTGCTAGCAGAAGGAGAGGTTTTCGCCGCACTGCAACAAATGGAGGACGAAACAATGTCGGGCCTGGACTCTTTTCCAAAAGAGTTATGGCTAGCTTGTTGGGACACACTACGGCCAGACCTCATGTACTGCATACATGGTGTTCTGGAGGAAGGCATGTTCGACGGCCTGCTCAACCAGGGAATCACAACATTGTTGTACAACTTGAAGAAGGGGGCCAAGAACGAGGTCCGCAACTATCGGCCCATCACCTTGTTGTCAGTCCCATATACGATGGTAGCAAAGACCCTCACGAATAAGTTGCTTCCACATATGCGCCACCTCATCCATCCGGATCAGTCCGGCTTCATCCCGGAACAAAACGTTCAGGATAACATCATGTTAGTAAACGAGACTATCAAATACGCCCGCCAGAGGGGGAAGGAGGCAACAGTTATCTTCATCGATTTTGAAAAAGCCTACGACCATGTCGACTGGGTCTTTTTAGACCAATGCATGCAAAAAATGAACCTGGGTCCTAACTTCAGGCGCTAGGTAGACACATTGCATAAAACAACAACCACCAACGTTAGGGTAAACGGCCACCTCTCCAACCCCTTCCCCCTTTAACGGTCGGTGAGACAGGGGGACCCCACTGCACCGTTACTATTTGTCATCATTATGGAGTCGCTGGCAGCCGCCATCAGGGAAAACCCGCATATAGAGAAGATTGATGTCCCTGAAATACCCCGACACAAAATACAGGTGACATCTCTCTTTGCGGATGACCTCACGATGCTCATAAGAGTCAATCGCTCCTCCCTCCAAGCACTAGTGGCCACCATACAAGCATTTTCAATCCCATCGGACATGGTGGTCAATTGGTGCTCAAACACTGAAGGTTGGTGGCTCCACCCTCAAGATCATGGGGGTCTCCCTTATGACAATGGGACCTCTGTCAGATCATGGGGCCTCATCATGGGGCCTCATTGGTGGAGGAGGCACTAAGGAGATTGGCTAGGTGGAAGGGTCTGCACACCTCTATAGTGGGGAGGGCGCTGGCACTCGACACCGCCATTTTCTCGACCATGTGATACAAGGTGGCCTGCTGGCCAACACAACCAAAACTCCTCAAAACCCTCAGGCGGTCAGCAGGGGCCTACGTATGGAAAAATGACCATGAAGACCCTACATTCCTCTCAAGGGTTGCATGAGACTATATAGCTTAACCTCGCTCCAAAGGGGTTTTGGCGATCTTGGAACCTCAAGACCAACTCACAGCCTTGTCCTTCAAGATTATCATCCGCCTCCTGACGGGAAACAACATTATGTGGGTCCAATACGCTGAGTTACAATTGTCCAACTTGCCCCCCCCATCGCCTGCGGACAGCCCCGTGCATGCACTCCAATGGTTCACTAACCCCCCTTGGTCGGTCCCGGGCGCAACCAATACACTGCTCCCACAGACGCCACAAGCCCAAGCCAGAAGAGACATAGCGAACGACCCCCTTTGGCCAAACATGACAAAGCTATGGAGGGAGATGGATCCAGATCGGTTCCCTCCACCCCTGTGCTGGCACAACGTCATAAGACAAGCGTTGTTTGGCCACCCCTCCATATGTGACGAGTAGGGGAGACCTTCCGCCCTCCAAAACAATTACTGCTGGCGTGGGTGACATGTGGGACTCTAAACACAACACTTGGAAGACGGACGCTCAAATGAAGGATCAATTGAAACACATGAGGGACAAACCTGGAAAGTTGCATCAACTACAGGAGGCGATCCCCCTTGCTTGGGTGCAACAGCTGAAACAAGGACCTAGTACCATTCAACGGGGGGATTGGGTGATCCATTGGAAGCAACAGTGCTCACCGACGGCCGTGAACCGAGTGGTCGACATAACAGGACAGACAGTGCACCTAGAAGGGTATAATATAATATGCCCCGGGACCACATGGTCGGGTCTCGAGAGGAATGAACGGGCTGACCATGACTGCACCTGGACGGAGCTAGTACGGGTGAGGGTGATCGAAGAGACGGATGGATCACCCTGTGCTTTCCAACCGACCCTCCCGCTGGCCACCCTACCGTTTGACCCTTTGGAATGGGAATGGACGCAACCGAGCCCAGCCAAAACGCTCAAACCTTGGCAATACACGGCTAAACAGGGCTTGCGCAGTCTGCATAATTCCTGCCCGACAGACGGACTGATCAAATGGCGATGAGAAAAGGACTCCACCCTCCCATCGGACGACCTTCGAGACTTCAGCTGGTCAAAGTATTCCCATATAATGCCAAACAGGGCACTCCAATGGCAGATCCTGTACCGCTGCCTGCCCACCCCCGGCTGGTTGGTCAAGCGAACGGACCTCGAACAGCAGGGTCGCCTCTCCCCCATCTACCGGTATTGTGGCAGATGCTCCTAGCCGGCCCGGGCCACTCTGGAACACTGCCTCCTTGGCTGCCAAATGGTCTCCCAGATGTGGAGATTGTGGGATGCACCATGGACCGCCCTGACAAGCTCCCAGGACCCGTGGCAGCCCAGACTCCAGCTGTTGGGGGACCAAGCGGACATTCCCTCCAACTCGTCCCCCTGTGAGAGGAACCTCTTCCATATTACAAGACTGGAAATACTGATGATCGCCTGGCAAGCCCGCTGCTCGTTTGAGCGAAATCAGCACACGTTTGGCTTCCCACAGGCCAAAGAACGCATAAAGCACTATTTGACAGCCAGAGTCAAGGCCTCATGGGATCACCTCAGGCAGCAAATACAGACCATAGAAAAGAACCCGGTCCTCACCCCACAGGTCAAGCAACAGAAGACAGATGAAGCGAGGACTCGCTTCGCAGACGAATGGCTGGGACCGAGGAGAGCAATCGTGGAACTGGACAATTCACAAATCACATCGCACAACTGGAGGAGGGGCGAGCACACTTGGTCCTATCCCACTTCTCTGTCCCCTGCGCGGCCATTCACCCCTCTTTCGTCATCCTCCCGGTCTAGCCTCCCTCCTCCCTCCTCCCCCACCCCCCCTCCCCCTCCTCCACAGGAGTGCCACGAGCCAACAGGGCCTCGGTGAGCGTCACGAGCTGGCCAGGACATCAACGACAAGGAACGCCCAAAGGACTCTATTCTGGCCAAACCAATACATGGAAACAATGAGGATAGACGATGAAGGAAGGGATCTCTCACCTGCTGGGCCGTCAAGGACACCCGGGAAGATGACGAGCCAAATGGATGCCAAAAGTGCAGGTCGGAGCAAAGGGAGCCAGGGAGAGCCAGGGGGGGGGAGGTCACGACTGAAGGGAGCAGCCAAACAATGCCACAGGGCAAAAGAGAGCAATGGGGCAGGGCTGGCAAGGGACAGCGAATGAACGGACAGAAACGAATACTCTGCTTTATACACAAGGGACAGGGACAGCCAACAACTCCGTGAATAGGGCAGGGCAAGGGCGGGGTAATATTCACAGCCCGACAGAGAAAGGAAGGCTTTAGGGAGGGTCTAGGGTTCTAAGAGACAGACCTGGCAAACAATCATGGGGCTGTGGAAACCTGGAACTGACCGGGCCAAACGGTCTTAAGGGTGTTCACCGACAGATGCAAAGGCCTACAATTCTGGGGACAGGGCTGGGCCAATAGATAAAGGGTTTTAGGTTTAATGAAAAATAGAAGGACCTCGTGACAGGCTGTACGCATGATCGGAGGGAAGGTCGGAACAGACACCACAAGGACCTACATTACATGACCCCAGACACACTTGCTACACATGTACTATATATGCTAGGCTACTGTCTGTTTCTACCTCTCCGAGTGCGACTCATGAGACCTGTGTAAACTGTCACTCACCTTACACTATCAAGTAGCCAAGTAACTTAGGCTACAACAGTAGATCTACCTGCCAAATCTCAGTCTTGGAACCTTAGCCCTGCAGCTAGCACTGCAGGCTTCAAGGAACACGAAGGTGACATGCATGAGGTTTGAGAGGGTACAGGGTTTAAAGGGTTCAAATGGGACAGACATAGTACAGGGGGGCTGCCGAACAGGGCTGGGCTAATAGATAAAGGGCGCTGCAAGACGGGTTAGGTGACACTAGCAGCTCCATGGGACAACGGAGCCCCGGGCTGAGAAGAGGAAAGTCCGCAGGCCCAGGAAAATAACAAACAGCAAACTCTGTGTTACAAGATGTATCAATGGGACGTTGGATCCGGTTTCCAGCAGGTGCCGCTCCGCACCAATAGATGGAGCAACCCGACAGAGAAACCCTCAATTTCAATGGTTCTCTTACCACCGCCACAATAGAGGGCTCACACAAGGGCTATTCTCGTTTACACACACACACAAAAAAAAAAAAAAGGAAAGAAAAGAAAAAGAAAAGAACGATTCCCCAAATACCCATGTAAAAAGATTAGCCATCATGGAGATGCGCTAGCGCCAGCGCCCTGACGCCGGCGGACCGGTCAGACCCGGTTCCCACGGCTCGACGAGCTCCTGGGGAGGGGAGCTCCTCGGACGCTGGGCCTGTGCACGCACCCAGCAGATGTGCGTGGTACCTTGATTGGCCACGTGGCATCTGCTGTTGGTGACGTGGGTCGCCGAGACGCGCGGGCAGGGGTAGCGCCAGCCGTGAGAGAGACGAGGACATATTAGGGGCGCAGCTCTTTGGGAACGTGATGGAGCTGGTGGGCGTCAGAAGTCGCGCTGGCCCAACCTCACGCCTTGCGCGACTTCCTGATTGGAGTGTGAGTGGGCCCGGAAGTGCGAAAAGGGGTGTGCCAAGGATTTTCGGGAAAGTGGGGGTGATGTCCCAGGTCCGAACTGAGATCTACTGAGGCAAGTTCATAGATAGGGATGCAAGAGGATAGGTGCGGATCGAAGTCTGTTTTTGTGTTTCTGAGAATGGGGCTACCACCTCTGTTGGTTCCGTCGTCTGAGTCGGACTCATATTTGGTGCACGGTCAGGATGCTATGGAGCCTATGGCTATCGCGCTGTCCGACCACTTGTTGACGTCCTGCATCACTGGTCTCGGAATCCGACGCGGCTGGTCATAGCCGAAGGCTGTGCGCCCGTCGTTCTTCCTCCGAGCGGGTTCGCCGGATGAAACCGGAGGCTCGGTACTCGTGGTCTTGCAAGCACTCCGAGCACGGGGGTTGGGGCCAATATGGAGCGATTGAACATCAGGGGAGGATGGTCAGCGAATGGAAGGGAAAACGACCATTTCGTCAAAATGGACATTTTTTATTTTTTGAACGAAATTGAAACCGAGTTTTTTTGGCCTAAAACTCGTCAAAATTTGCTGTTCCTGAGGGTCCAGCGTTTTACAAACGCTGGACCCCCAGGCTGTACATAGACCTAGCTTGAGACCAGGCACCTCCAGGCAGGACTGCCTGGAGGTACCTGGTCTCAAGCTGGGTCCATGTACAGCCAGGGGGTCCAGCGTTTGTAAAACGCTGGACCCTCAGGAACAACAAATTTTGACGAGTTTTCGACAAAAAAACTCAGTTTCAATTTCGTTCAAAAAATAAAAGATGTCCATTTTGACGAAATGGCAGTTGGAAGTACGTGGTGGTAGCGAGGGAAGTCGGTTTCCAGAATAATTATTCCTGGTTCCACAACAAGATGACACGTTTACGAGCTGGGGAATTCCGGCTGGTGGGGAATGCGCTCTCGAGCTCGGTCGATATCCCACTCGCAGATGCGCTCATTTCCCACCGGGTATGGAAATTCATGAAGTTCTCTCCTCCGTCATGGAGACAGACACACGTGCTCCCAATACTCCCAAAATTCCTGAGCTCTCAAACACTCGCGTTCAGTAATACGAAAAGGGAGTTCAATATCCATGCTGTGGGGTGAGGCAGAGACTCAGTCATTCGAAGAGTTGGACCGAGCACAGTCACTGCGGACATGTGTGTAGGCCACGTTCTTCTGATCGGGCTTACACGTGCGTGCACAAGGCCTGCCCTTCGGTCGAACACACAATGACTAATAACCCAGGTCTCGTATGTGTTGGCCTGTTAACCGAGGGTGGATAGCCCTATGGCATGCTTATTCAATTTTTACTGACAAATACCCATCGTCCACGAGTCTAGTTTTATGCATACATAAACAGAAAAAAGGAAGGTGACAACCATTCATGCATCAGGATCATACAAAATTCGATCATAGGCAATTAAGTTGAATTAACCAATCAATGGGGTCCGTCCATATAGAGGGGAGAACAAAATGGGAGAAACAGTCTCAATCACTAGAGACAAGCGAAGAAAAGATCCGAGATGCCGATCGAAAGAAACAAAGGCGACTTGCGCCGGATACCAGAATGGCTCAGAAGGAAAGAAGAAGAATCAAAATAGCTTAGAGGGATAGAAGAAGAAGCTCATCGCACACTTCCTGCCTCTCTCTCTCTCTCTCTTTCTCTCTTCACAATGTCCTGATGCGGGCAGTCTGTCGCCTCGCACCTACGCCGAGTTGTCACCCCGCTTAGCCCGAGCATGCCCGTCAGGTTCGCCCGTGTGCCACAGTCCGTTGCGGCCCCACGTCAACCTCGCAGGCCCAGCACTTGCTCGTCGGATCGCCCAACTCTCTTACTCACCAGCCACCTTCTGCTCGTTAGTCGATCCTCTCGACCTCGCTAACTCCAAAAAGTCTTAGAGAGCGAATTAATCGCACTTGCGATATTTATAGCATGCATGCTTTGCGCGAGATACTCGGGATCGTGTTCGGGTGGAAGGAAGAAAGAGGAAGGAAGTGCTTACGCCTGGTAGTTGTGGTGGAGGAGAGGCAAAGAATGGGCGAGATCGGAGAGAAGGGTTGGAAGGTGGACAACAACAACAACAACAACAACAACAACAACAACAATAACAACAACAACAACAACAACAACAACAACAACAACAACAATAACGGTGAGCTGGGATTCGGCGAAATCAGCTACGAGGGCGTGAAAGGCAACAACAACAATAACAACAACAACAAAAACAACGGTGAGTTAGGATTGGGTGAAATTGGCGACGAGGGCGAGAAGGGCGATGAACATGAGGGGATGGCTTGCGAATGGTGGGAGAACTTGATGGCGCTCTCTTCTCAGGTCGGCGCCGGGAATGCTGACGTCGACGGTGTCGCTCATCTGCGGCAGCGTAATGGAGAGCAAGAGGGTGAGTGGGAGTGGGAGGTGGCACATGGGTTCATGGAAGAGGTGGTGCATGTGGTGAAGGAGAGGCAAGGAATCGGCGATATCGGATAGAAGGGTTGGAAGGTGGACAACAACAAGAACAACGGTGGTGAGCTGGGATTGGTCGAAATTGGCGACGAGGACGAGAAGGATGATAACAACAACAACAACAACAACAACAACAACAACAACACCGAGGAGATGGGAGAGAACAACAACAACAGTAACGACGGCGCGGACAACAACAACAATAACAACAACAAGATCAACAACAATCATGAGGATGGCGGCGATGACAACCACGGGAGCAGCAAGGCAGAGAGGGGTTGTTGTGCATCCAAGACCGATATCAACAGCATGGGGGAGATGCCGCCATCCCCGCAGTGGGGGAGGATTAGCAGCATGTTAGGGCTGGTGAAGTGGGGTTTGTGTTTGATGGTAAGAGTTCATGTTCCCCCCCACCCCTACCTGGTGTTTTTTCAGGCGGATTCGTGTCTCTTTCTCTTGCATCCGGTGGGAATAGAATAGATGATCTCCTTGCACTGAATAGGGTTGATTAGGGTTGAATTAAGGTTGATTAGGGTTGATCGCTGCTCATCTCTCAAACCCTCAACTCTTAAGCATGAAACGATTGTTGGTGATCACATTTATCTTCGCTGGTGAGAATATGTGCTATATGACATCTATTCATATCATTTGAATAGGGATATACGATTCATGAGCAAAAGGTCAATCCTTCCCCCGCATGAGGAAGTAATCAATGCCTCTGCTCTCTTTGGAGCTGCAAGAATCAACAACATATACAGATTGGATGTACACCTCGTAGCATAGTGATGCTAGAATAGGTTTCCAGCTCTCATAAAGTACATCAATTCAGGGGTTTTCGATTCTTTTCTGTGCCAGGGTTCGATTGCTAGCTTGATTGATAGATTTGGGCTTAACGCCTCAATTGCTTTGTGATATGTTAGGTTAGGGGATAGGGTTTTCCATTTAGGAGATATGTTCTATCGATGTAAGAATATAGATAGATTGGATGTTGGCAGATATGGATGGATCTACATATACAGGACGTTGGACCCGATTTCCAGCTGACACACATCACATCATTGTATTGGGACATTGGACCCGATTTCCAGCTCACACACACACATCACATCATTGTATAGGGATGTTGGACCCGATTTCCAGCAGGTGGAGCTCCCCACCAATAGATGGAGCCTTCGACATCGGGTGCCTACTTACCGGGATGCTTTTATCACCTTGCTAAGTAGGTTTCCGGAATACGAAGTTAAAAAAAATAAAATAAAAAAAAATAGCCATCAGATTAAACCATCTGCAATAACCCATGCAGTATGCCTCGTGGAATGTCTAAGGGCCTCGCCAGGCCATACTCAGACCTAGGCCAAAGGGGAGAAATGACCCCTATGTAGATTCAGGGCCTGAGCGGGCGACAATTGATTATGACGCCCAACAGTCAAAGTCAAAGTGGACCCAACCCAGGTCGACGGTCAGATGCACACCGCAGGTACCCAAACAGCATCAGGACCAAGGGCAAGCCTGCAATTGTACACAATCCAGGCCCTCGGTTGTGAGTCAATCTGTACGACTGTGGGTGGGAGTCCTAAGGCCGTCGAACTTGAGACTATTGGAGCTATGCCGAGGGTGGAAGGCATAACCATCTTGTTCAACGCAGCTGATGCCGGGGCAGTGACCCTGTAACCTTCGGGGGCTTTTCAGCTAAGGAAGTTCTCGAGGGAGGAAGACACTTCCTCACGGTCAGAACCAACTCGGTCGGTACAGGGGTAGTTGGTGTTGCCCTGTCATCCTAGCAGGGGGGGTATGAGATCTAGCGAGTTCTGGTGTGAGGACTGAACATCTGGGCTACGGTCTTTCCTCTGTGGTGCGAGGAAAGAACTGGATTGTTGGTGGTTTTTGTTTTTCTTTCTTCCTGTTTTTAGGCCAATCAGACTTTTCTTTGTTTCCATATTTTCTAAATTTGACCTATCATCAAAGGTCGTCCCTCTCAGTTAAACCACTCGTACTTGGCCCAGCTATCGGCCGCAGAAAAAAATAGAGTAGAAACGTTTCTAGTTGGATGAATTTGGGCGCTTCTGTAGTGGCCCGTACGTTTCCTAAAATCGCATAGCGTTAACGGGCACGATTTTAGGAAGTATTGGTGGTTTAATCCCCTGTTTTTCGAGGCAATCAATGCTGGCAGGGGGACGTCTTCTTAATTTTGTCTCAAAAAAGAGGTAAGCAGGAGAAGTAGATAGTTGGATATCAAGCGTCCTACCAGAGAGAGGGCTAGCTCGTAGGATGGAAATAGGGTACAGCAGCAGCTGAGATGGTGGTTGTGCTGCAGTAAGTCTTGCCGGAGTGAGGTAGAGAGGATTGATGGGGGGTTTCTGAGTCGTTTTCTGAACTTTGCCTATTTTCAAAGTTTGTCGTAGACTCGTAGTAATTTTCTAAGTAGCTCAAATTTTTCTTAGCCAAAGCCGGGTAATGGCCCCGGCATCTTAAACTTTCAAAATTCTATGTAAACTTCTATATGGGACGCTGGGCCCGGTTCCCAACACGTGCTGCTCCCCACTAATAGATTGGAGCCTTGTCCCCTCCCC
>BFEA01000023.1:5609461-5622476 GCA_003427395.1 Chara braunii
CACACACACACACACAAAAAAAAAAAAAAAAAAAAAAACCACAAAGTTGATCGAACCCTACGCAAAATCCACAAAACATGATAATGGACCCCTAAACCACTAGTACATGGCCCCTGCCTTGCTGTCCGAAACTTGTCTCCATAAGAAAACGAGGCCCTCAAACGCTGGGCCTGCCGTTGATAAATTGAATCGGTGGTCGAGTTTTAGTTTCGCACTTCCAGATTTCGGGGTGTCAGGCCCGCGGCCCAGGTGCCCATGTACTGGTGCTTAAAATAAAAAAATAAAAAAAACAGCCCTGGTTGATGCTAGGGGTGCTGATAAGAGCAGGCACCACTAGCATTTCTTGGGGGGAGCAGGCACCACTTCCAAAAATCATTCCTTGGGGGACTAATGGACTCTTTGCTTTTTCCTCAAAATAAATAAAATCCACAAATGGCCAACGGTGGCCTAAGTCTTCTTGATCATCACACAGATTTCCAGATTTTCCACGACGGGGACAAGACAACCTCCATCTTGGACACAACTCACCCTCGAAGCTCCAGAGTTGTACTGATACCGCTGCATGCTGGCGTGGCGTCAAAGGTTTACACACACGTGTATGGGCCCACTGCCCGACAATACTGCTACGACACAATGCTGTCACCTACGGTCTTCTCCTGCGCACAATGCACCCTCAACACGGGTGCAGCGGACCAGAAACATAGCTTGTATACATTCATGAGCAGGGTGCATTCTGATAGGGGAGGAGTGGACTTACACATTTGACTGTCTCCTCATTGCAATTCCATTCCTTGTGACAAACATCCTGACAGAGGCATTGACCCTCTTCAGACAGAGATAGATGTCCTGCTCAAATCAGACATTATGCCTCTCATGGTTTCCAAAGCAACAGCCTCACATGGATTGATCGTGTCCTGACATGGATTAATTTTGTCTTCAAATGGGAGAGGGAGGACACCTGTTTTGAGCGAGCAAACAAAAAACAGGTATTTTGTTAAAACTGACATCTTTTCCTTTTCGTTGAATGAAAACGGGCTTTGTTAAAAAGCCATCATTTTTACCATTGGCATCCCAAGGACGGAGGACTGCAAGTTTTTTCTTGAAGCCCAACTTTGTCCGATGAAAAGAAATGTCATTTTTAACAATATGGCTGTTGAAAGTGAAGGGCAAACCTGTTCTGGACACCATCATGTCTGAGGCCAAGTTTCCTCAATGCCTGAATCTGGACATGTTCTGTGGAGAATGTGCAGAAATCGCTGAAGTTTCGTCAACCGCACATCTCCACAAACACATCCAGATTCAGGCGTTGAGGAAACTCAACAATGCTAGTGGGACTTGGCCCCTGGACCCTTATATGTTCTATAAAACATGTGTGCAGGGTGTTGCTGGCAGTTCCCAGTTTCCCAACAGGAAACTGCTACTGCTTGCCATATATCTCATTGTCCTCTCCCAGTCTCCAACCATTTGTTGCCCTGCTTTCACCCTTCTGCGCGAGGTTCCACAGACACATAGTTCTGCGACAAAAGATCGTGGACATTTTGGCATGGCTCATCCAGTAACGGCCTCGGTAGACACTCCTCGGGGATGCCAAAGTTGTCGTTGCACGGCGTTCTAAAAACCGAAACTCCTTTGAAAAATGTGAAAACACTTCGAGGATGTATCCTTGGGGATTTAGGATTCCCCAGCCAAAACATCCTCGGGCTGGAGGGGACCTTGCAAGGTCCCTTGGAGTTGAGGATCTGCGATAAATGGAGTGTCGACGTCGAGCGTCGACAGAAAATCAAAAGGGTGGTGCAGTCGTCGTCCATGGTTCAGATGCCTGGCACTGGAGGCCTCCACCGGTCGACGGGTCTCCCCAACGGCCTTTTGTGGTTACCGTTGCTTCGGGAGAGCGCAGGGGGTGTGATCCTCTCAGTAGCGTCCTTGGGCGGGGTTGTCGACGCACGCGTCTTAGGCAGGGGTGTGCAACGATCGAGTTTTTTTGTGTTCCTACGTGAAGTGGGGACACTACTTGCCGGCAGAATGTAGGCCATCGTTGCTGAGGAAGACGCGCCATATTCGTTTCGTGTGGGCGGAGGAACAGCCCCCACATCCCCTTCAGTCTCCCAAAGGCTTTCTCCACGACTCCCCTGGCAACCTTCGGCTTGTTGTCGAGCCTGGCGACTTCGTGCAGTCGGAGATCCTCCCACGTCCCCCCAGTCCTCCTTTACGTCCACCATCTTGGCGTCGCCCGCAGGAAGACACCGGATGCTATGGTGTAGCACAATTGTATGACGAGATCGGAAGCGGACACGCAATCCCGGGCTTCCACGAACTGCTGAATGGGCAACCTTTGCCTCCAACTCCTGAGCTTCAACTTCATGATGCCCAGCGCTCTCTCCGCACGCCATCGAATGGCGACTGCAGACACAGTGGCCACCACCGCCCTTGTCTCCGCCCCGGACAGCCTCCTCCGTGCATTGGACTGCCCCTCCTCCATTGTTGGAGCGCGTATGATGGACACCGGCACTGGCATCAATCACGGAACGTCTTGCTCGCACCAAAATTTGGTTCGCTTATCGCAAAACCAGTAGCCGCTGCCGTCATAGCAGATCACCCCACAAACGGATACGCACACACAGGCCACCAGGGTCGACACACGGTGGAGCACCGTGACGTGTCTCGCCCACAGCGTGGGAAGCATACCGCCGTTGCCGTTGTTTGTCCACTGGCCATGTCGTCGCAGGATGGTCGTCGTCCGCGCACAGCCTGCTCTGCCTGCTCCACCTTCGCACGCCTGCTTCAAGCGCTGAAACGAGCCTGGATATGCCCCTCCACGTAGGACCTGCGACACCGGGTTCGAAATTCAAATTTTGAACGGGAACATTGCCACCTTTTTTTTTCTAGGCCCAAGAGGCCTCGCCGCCCCCATCGCTGTACCAAGCCTCACTGTGCACGGACATCCTACAACGAGATGGACATCCCACCCCCAGCCGCATATATTTGCATGAAGTTAGCCACCAGGGAGCGTTTAGGATTCGTCCTCGGTGCCCCATTCCCAAGGATGAGTGGAACGACAACTCCCACAACGGGGAAAACTTCCAAGGATTTCGTCCTTGGGCCCAAGGACGGTCTAAGGAGTGTCTAACGAGGCCCTAAGGCACAATAATCAGAATTTCTCACCTAAAAAAAAGGAAGGGGAAATACGTTGGAGTCACACCCAACGTTCAGAATAGGCAACTTTAACAATTCCCGAAATGGAGCAAAAAAGGGGACCCTAAATCTGCCAAGAGACACTGTGGGTAATGAATCGCGCAATTTTAGACCCCCCCTAAACTTGCACATTTCAAAACTCACACCATGACACCGGCGCTTTCAAAGGGGCTCGTTCGACACTCCTCGGGCTTGTAAAGTCCCCGAGGAATTGTTTGTTCCACTTATCCTCTGGGTTGCAGTCGGGAAAAAAAAAGTGAAAACACACCGAAGGAAATTCCTCGGGCTCCGAGGATTCCCCAGCCATTTCTCCCTTTTGCCCAAGGGACCAAAAGGAATCCACGTTTGACGGAGAGGAGCGGGCACACACGTAGAGAGACGTTACAACCGAGAATCTGGATCGTGGCGGCACCCTATTGGTTGAAGGCCTTAATCACATTTGTTTTGTTTTTTTTTCCTTTTTTCTTTTCTGACATAGCTCCAAGGAAACGTCCTTGGGCGACATCCCCGAGGACAGGTGGAACGAAGGGCCCAAATTTCCTTTTGACTAAAAGGAGTTTTTCCTCGGGCTCCGAGGACGCCCCAAGCAGTGTCGAATGAGCCCCATATTTTCTTGCCTATTTCAAACTAAAAGCGTGTCACAGCCACAGTTTCCCCAAAAAGAAAAGAAAAAAAAAAGGTGGAGTACAGAGAAAAGTGACGTCTGGGGCCTTGTCCCACCAGCACCGTCTTGCTGACAGAACTGAACAGTGCAACACTATCAGAAAAGCATTTTCTCAATTGGTTTCACAAATTTTTGAAAACATTATATTGGAGCAAATTTTTCTTTTAAAAATATAATAATGAAAATATAAAAAAATGAAAACATTATCAGAATTTTGTAAACGAAAATGGGCGAAATTGGGTCTCGCTCCACTACTCCCAACTCTAGAATTTTTTGATAGTAGTTTGAGTGCTGTTCGACCCCCCCCCCAAAAAAAAATGAGCTGTCATACCCTCATAACTCTCAAAATTCCCTGCCTTGCTCCACTTGCTCTAGAACCACTGACTCACGAATTACAAGATTACTACCCTGCAGGGCCTGCACAACAACCCGACACTTTAACCGCCAGTACTTGGCCCATACATCGGACGTGGCCCTTGATGTTAATGCGCTGTGTTAAAGGGGCTTCGGGGCTGCCGGACCGCAATGGCCAGTTGTGCCAGTCAGTCCAAAGGAAAAAACGAAATGTCACGCTGGCGGTTCAACAGCACGCAGGGCATTCAAAGGCAAGAAAGAAAGTGGCCCGGACGTACTGGTGGTTTAAGCCCCTCCTTTGTCCACCTTGACTCAAGATCGACTCTAGAAAAATGCGGTCGCAGGAGGGGTGCAATAGACCACCCTAGAAAAAACGCGAGTCGCAGGTTGTGCACTCTTTTGACGGTTTGAGAGTTCCCTTAGCGAGTGCTTTCTGACAACCCTCGAGGTGGATTTTCGCGCGTCCCTTTTGAGAGTAAGTGGAGTGAGCGTGGACTCACAATTTTTTGTGAGATGAGAGTAGTAGTGGAGTGAGTCCCATGTTTTTTTTTCCTTTCCTTTCCCAACTTCGCCTTCCTGTAAATGGCGAGATTCAATGAACTCCTCACAACAATAGAGAAGATCAGGTATGATGTAAATAGAAGGAATGATGTTTGTAAAAAAAAAAAAAAAAAAAGTAGGAATGACTAGCTTCTTTACAAGTGGTAGTGTAGACTAGACCCCAGGCAGCTTGCAGCCCACCACAATACCCTGACAGAGTTGCCTCGCAATCATCCATCAGCAAGAAAATACACACCACCACGCTATTATATTCAAGGGGTGAGCAGAGGTCCACCGATGGCAGATATCACCGATCTGGCCCCAACTGGGCAAACAATGATGCGAGACCCATTGTTCTTGTTTGAATGGGTTAACTTCTCAGAGCTTGCCGCGTTGGAGGCAGTGACGCTCTCATTGCTCGTACCTCCACATAGCGTTTATTCTACATGGTCTAAGACTCTAAAAGAAGCGGATTCCCTCCACTACTCACCACATGCATAAAAGTCAAAAATTGGCGCTGTATAGTTCAATGTTCTAGAGGAAGATTCGTCCTTGTTTTGCACATTTGGTGAGTAGTGAATAGATGGAGCGGCCCGCCAGGCAAAGCCTCAATCCCGGTGGTTCTCTTACCACCACCAGGATAGAGGCCTTGCACAGGGGCCTTTAAAAAAAAAAAAAAAAAAAAAAAAAAAAAAAAAAAAAAAAAGAAGAAGAAAAAGAAAAGAAGGGCCCATATGTGGAAACTTAGCGCATAGCCTAGACAGACCAAGGGCCGGGAGCAGCGCTACCGGGAGCGCTGCACCCGACCTGCTGCAGGGCGCTTGGCTCAAGCTGGGCGTGTTCGTACGATGGTTTCGGCAGTAATCGAAGCGTGGTGGGCCGATGTGGGAGCGCGGTGCAATGACGGGCGATGATGTGGTGGGCGTGTTCGTACGATACCTTCGACAGCGGTTGAAGCGATGGCAAGGCGACGAGGGAGCGGTGGTGCGACGACGAGCGAGGGAGTGAGGTGAGTGGCGCGGGACGGATGGTTATGGTGACAGTGGTTACAAGATGGGAGGGGGGCAGCGGTAGTGGCGGTGTGGTAAATGGAGGATGGTGTGACGAGGAGGGAAGGTGGAGAGTGGGCTGGTCGGGTACAGCAAGAGGTAGTACGCTGGTAGTTCATCTCGAAGCAAGGGTTATGGCTGGAGTGAGTGCCTCCCGCCTTCCTTAGTAGGGTAGTGATAGATTAAGGAAGCTTAAACCCCACGTGGTGACTCGCTAAGTTAAACAGGTTTGGTGAGGTGATACCACACTGTCTCTTGATTCCTGTAGGATCAAGGATGGCCATGTATGTCTTCGGTGCTGGTATGCTTTTGAGCCTGAGAGGCTAGCATTGGGAGGAGATGTTTTCTTTAACCCCTGAAGATGGAGGGGTAGGGTTTGAGAGCGATAAGGTAAGTGGGTGGTTTGAGGAAGTGGGGGAGGGTGGGTCTGGATTGCATTGCTTTCGAGTTTCATCGATGATTGGATTGCCCTTATACTCATAAATACTCATAAATAATCGCTCAATGGATTCATCCTGTGAGATCCTTTCTTATCTTTTGGTTGGATTTCATTTTGATAGGTAGAATCTCTGGTATATCGGTTTCCAGTTTTCTCTGATTCTTGATTTGGGTTTCATGATTTAGTTGCTATGATCTGTTCTTTTCCCTCAATCTTATAATAAATTCCGAATAATCATTTTTTCAGATTTTTGAAATCCACCTTGGGTTTGAACGTCCTAAATAAATTCATAATTTATGAAATCCGAAAGTCTTATGCTAAACGCTTCTCAAACTGAGGTTTGAGATTCTATTTCGAAAATCCTTTTTGGATATCTAAACCTAAATTCGTATGTTTTTTTCCTTAAATACACATGTCTAATCCTTTCCTAATAGATTCCCTATTTCTTGAAAGAATTTTGATTGATTTTCTGAATTTTTGATTCGAGGTTAAAATCCAAGAGTTAGGTCCCTTGGTTTTGAAATTTCTAGTTTCTGTGTAATAACTTGGCTAAAATTCCGGGTGAGCTGGGCTATATCTGTATTCCTAAGTACCCAGCTGCCAGCCCAGGAAGTCAGTGAGAGGAAAACGGACGAGCGCCCTTGGAGGGTAATTTCCCCATGCGCTGCCCCCGGCGGCACTGATAAGCCCACCTCCCATTGCTTTGCCTTTTGTCTCACTGGGAGGAAGACGATGCCCTTGTATGACGGCGGAGGATCGTCCATCGACAATTCCAACAGATGGCGGATTCTCTGCCTTTTGCTGACGAGACTGTATTCCGGGGGCTTTGGAGGGGGGGGGCTATGGGGACTTATTCGATCTTTTATTTCGGTCGGGGTCCTCGGGGCCAGCAGGCTTTCTGTCTCAGTCCCTTCTGTTTGCTCAGAGCCATTTTCCTCCTGTCTTATGTTTTCTCCTTTCTCTGATTTATCATCTTCGCATTGGAATGAGGCTTCCGCTCCATTTTCCTCCCTTTCAGACTGTGTCTCCTCATTTTGATGGTTCTTTCGTTCCTGGCTGGTTCTTCCTTCCAACCCGGACTCTTGAGAGCTGGTCCCCAGGTCCTCTTTAGGGAGCTCTTTTTTTTCTCACTAGCCTTTTTCCTTCTCCCGATGGGAGCTTCCTCGGCCAAGGTCCTCACCCACAAACAGCAAAGGCTCACCTCCAAGGACATTTTCTTGCGCTATGACCATAACAAACCTGACGGCCTTACTTAGTTGGACCACAACGCCCTGATGGAACTACAAATATTGAAAGTAAAATCGGGGGAGTTGTGGTCTGCATCCGAGATTTGTGCCTTCTTGGTAAAACTACTCAGGAATGGTACACTGCAAAAAGAAAAAAACCCTGGTCTCAAAGGAGTGGCTACCTCTGTAAACTATAATAGGAAATTAAATGAATGTGGTGGACGCCTTATATGGGAGAGATAGAGTCTGGAAACTCTGTAAAAGACAGGCTGACCTCGATCTGCGATCACTCAACGTGAACGGTCTAGCCTCTGCAAAACCGCCCAAAAGGCAAGCCATCATAGACCAATTGAAGGGGGTAGGGGGGAGAGACTGGCCTGATGTCGTGTGTCTACAGGAAACCCACCTTACGGACACCCCAAAACGCAACCATAAACATAAAGAACTTTGGCCACATCAAGTCTATCGGGCCCACGCACCAAGGCCTGGAAGTGGGGGAGTAGCAATATGGATCCCTTCAGACTCAAGGCTTAAAATGCTTAATTGGGAAGCAGACTAACAAGAAGGTAGATGGATCTACCTATTAGGGATGCTAGAGCTCGAAGTAGTTAGTATCCTGAACATATATGCTCCCAATGAATCGGCAGCACGACAAAGATTCTTCGAATCACTCAAAACTAAATTACCGGTGGGGATTCCCGTCATCTTTATGGGGGACTTTAACGCGGCCCCTGACCGATGGTTGGACAGGTGGAAAGTCCCCACGCCATGCCTAGTTTATATGAAGAATGACGAGAGAATAATAATGAAACTCCTACAATCTCTCAACCTCTTCGACACCTTTCGTAGGCGTTTTCCAACAGACCGTCGCTTCACCTATCTACGAAAAAACGGCACGGAGGGCAGGTCGAAATCCCGCATAGACTTAATTTTAGCCTCAGAAGAACTTCTGGCACCCTTCAAATAGCATAAATATTCCCTCACAACCCTTTTCTGGGTCTGGACCATGCCATGTGCCTTGCTGTTTTCTCCTTCAGAAAAAAATCGGACCAAGGAAAAAGGTTTTACAAACTCAATACATCCCTCTTGAAATTAGACAGCTTTAAAACGTACCTACAAGATGTGTGGTCTTACTGGCAAGAGAAGAGAGATCAATTAAATGACTACATACTATGGTTCAACAACAGCCTAGCATTTCTGGGTCGCAAGTGCAATGAATTCTCTAAGCTGATGGCAGCCCGATGCCAAGCTGATGAACTCGAGACAAACGTCGCTTGCACCAGCTCCAACAAGAAGACGACATCACAGGTGACCTGAAAAATGACATAGCTAGGACTATCCAAATATTGGAATCAGAACTTCTAACCCATATGGAACGCAGATGGTAGGGCACCAGGATCCACGGTAAACTCTCTAAACATAACATAGAAGGCGCAATGGACGCCAGATTCTTTGCGATGGCCAAAGTGAAATCAGGGAAATCAGTGATCGAAGCACTGGAAGATCCCAAAATCAGCCAGGGTCCCCTGGTCACATCCACAGCCGCATGTACAAAAATAGTTAGAAACTTTTATCAGGAATTGTTCACATCCACTTGGGGAAATCAGTCCTTCGTTCAACGAAACTTAGAAATCGAGGTTTTTCTATCCCCGTTGAATAAATCTCTCACGTCCCAACAAAGAGATGCACTTGATAACCCCTTATCAGAAGAATTGGGAAGGTGGAAGGGAAAGGAGAGCCAAAGGAGACAGAAGAGGGACAACAGGGAGCAGAAATAGAAAGAGACTACTGCCGGATATTCTATGATTGGGCTAAAATAGACACTGAGATTCCCCTGAGACCCCCCCAAGAATTCCCTGACCCCTTCCCCGCCGCTCCCAACTGTTTGATGAGAATGTAGTGGTATGGTGTGTAGAAGGGTAACGAGAAATCAAGAAACCAAGAAGCAGTCTACATTCAGCAAGGAGGAGGCAGGGGGGCGTTGGTCCATGGCAGCTAGCCCGCTCCAGTATAACACATTGATCTGATAGCGAAACAATTGAGAGGAGCAGGACGGTGGCCAAGAGGGTCGGCAATGGATTGACAGATTAAATGTGCAGATTATCTTAGGCAGGGGTGAGGGGGGGTACATCCTTCCACAACGAAGTAATCAATGCCGCCCACTCGGGCCTCCCAACCATAATGGGGAGGAGTGTGCGTGAGAGACCAACTCAGTTAAGTCTCTGGAATCCATAGCATTTCCAATCTTTTTCAAGGTCCTGCTCAGTCAATCCCCTGGAATCCAGGGTCATCAATGCTGGTAGGAGTCTCCGTCATTGTTTCTCTGATGTTCTCTGATTATATTTTGTATATGGGACGCTGGGAACGTTTTCCAGCAGGTGATGTTCCCCACCAATAGACGGAGCCTCTCCCTGGGTGGTAGTGGTGTCTGCTCTTACCAGCAACACTATCACTGGTGGGGGTGTTTCTCAAAAAAAAAAAAAAAAAAAAAAAAACTTGGCTAAAATCCATTTCTAAATTTCAGCTCCAAGGGAGTATGCAGGGGAGTAGACTGATTCGAATTTTCGTTTGGTGATTGAAGGTGGTTTTTCAGGTTTGTCCTCAGGGGGCTGTTCCATACAGAGAGGGTTGGGATGGAGTTCGGGGGAACAACTGTTCTGGGGGTACTGACTTTTGATGGGAACTGCTCGTTCTTGAGGGAGTGGTGGTTCGTTAGGGGGCTTGTCCTGAGCTGGGGTCAATAAGGGAAGAAGGGTCGCCTCTTGACGGGGGCAGCTTAAGGACAAGAGGGAGGGGTTTCTGATCAGAGTGAGGGCAAATCTGTTTTTCTCCACGATGGAGAGGTGTTGTCCTCTATTTTCCCCTCTGTGTCGTGGAGAGAAGGGGTGGAGGGATGAGGTGGTTTTAAGGTTGTCCTCGGGTGGCTGTTCCAACATGGAGAGGGTTGGGAGGGCGGTTGGGGGACCGTCGTTCTGCGGGGACGGGCTTTTGGTGGGAACTGCCTGTTTTTTAGGGAGCGGTGGTCTGTTAGGGGGCTTGTCCTGAGTTGGGGTCATTGAGGAGAAGGGGGCTCCTCTCGATGGGGGCAGCTCAAGGACAGGAGGGAGGGCAATGCTATTTCTCTTCACAACGGAGAGATGCTGTCTTCTCCTTTCCCCTTTGTGTTGTGGAGAGAGTGGGGGGGTAACTTCAAAGATTCTCTCGTCTACTCCTTTAGGTTTTCTTTTATTTTTCCAAGAGGTTGGTTAGAGTTTTGAACAGGGGCCCCATGGGATGGCCAAGTGGAGCATCTTGTGGAGTTTTGTTGGATTTGTTTTGAAGTAGGGGGAAAGGGGCATGAAATGATTCTTCGCAAACACAGAGAGGGGGATTGAATAGGGTTGCTTGACGGGTACCGGCTAGGGGGAGCTCTTATCAGATGTGATTGGCATTGGGTAGCTTAGACTATCTGATGGGTACCGGCTGATGAGGGCGGACTTTGGCTCGATTGGCGTTGGGTAGCGCTTTCACCTCCTTGAGGACGGAGACTGAAATTCTTGTGGTGGCAAGGAATTTCAGGGTGATGATGGTGCTCGCCCCCTGTTGAGATGAGGTCCTCTGGATTTCTTCACGAGGACAGAGTTTGGGAGGACAGATGGGATTCGGATGGAGGAAGTTGGGGTGGATGCGATTGGCGCCGAGTATCTCTGTAGGTACCGGTCACTGGCCACTAACTCCACCTGTCTTTTTTTTTTTTTTTTTTTGGGGGGGGGGGGGGGAGACAAAAGCTTTAATCTATTCGTGGGGAGCATCACGTGCTGAGAACCGGGCTCAGCATCCCTGTGAAGTACAACAGAGAATATGTAACACGTTTAAAGTTTCGGGGCCCTTACCCGGCTTCGCTAGGAAAACAATCAGACAATTACCAAACCTGCCAAAACCTATGAGAAACAACTTTTTAAGGACAACTGCAGTTCTCAGAAAAAAAACTGCCTATGATCTACCCAATCACAATCCATACCTTGGAAACAGAAGATCCTTACTAAAACCTCATACTGTTTACACCTCCCCTTCAACAAGCGAAAAAACGTTAAGTCTAAGTGTTTAGTCATCGTACTAGAGCTCAACTGATCTCATAGCCCCCTATGTTAGGGTTATAGAGAAACACAAACTTCCCCAGTACCGACCAGCCTGGTTCAAACGGCAAAGAGTGCCTTCCTCCCTCGACACTCTCGATTAGCCACACGCCCCTAAGTTACAGGGAAAACCCCCGAGCATCAGCTACGTCGGACAAACTGGTTATGCCTTCCTCCCTCGACATAACTCCACAAACCTCTTGCTCCCCCCGGTTACAGAGAAAAAGCTCCAGCACCGGTCTGCGTTGTGACCGTCGTCCCAACTTTGTCCTTCTGACCTACTTACTTAGACAGGCGTCCCTTCCCATGTTGAACCCCCCTTGCTTCCTCCCATGCTCCAATTCTCACATTCTCCTTCCCCCCCTTGACATTTTATCCACAATCTCCCTGATCATAGGCAGATCTCTGCATAGTCACTCTGTGAGATACCACTCCTTAAATAACTACAAGAAACAACCTTATCATAATATTTTTTTCAGAATTTTAAATCATTCTTAAGCTCCCCCTAAACTAAGAACATCAGCCTAAAAAACAGGAAGACAAAAAAACGAATCCACCTCTTTCCCCGCACTGCAGAGGAAAGACTACTTCCTAGGTGTTTAGTCCTCGTACCAGAACTCGCTAGATCTAATACCCGCCTTGCTAGGGTAACAGGACAACACTAACTGCCCCAGTACCGACCGAACTAGCTCTGACGGACAGAAAGTGTCTTCCTCCCTCGACAACTTCCTTAGTTGCACAACCCCCAAAGTTACAGGGTCACTGCCTCGACATCAGTTACGTTGAACAAGATGGGCAGTAATTCCATCTGGATCAACTTTTTTTTTTTTTTTTTTTTTTTTAACTTCGTATATGAGAAACCTACTTAGCGAGGTGATAAGAGCATCCCCGATAAGTAGGCCGCAGCGTCGAAGGCTCCATCTATTGGTGGGGAGCTACACCTGCAGGAAATCGGGTCTAGCATCCCTATACAAATGACGAAAATATATCTGTTGGAAATCAGGTCCAGGGTCCTTGTGCCATGGTGTGAATGTGTGTGCTGGAAAACGAGTCCAGCGTCCCTATCGATCTGATGTATAAAACCTCGCAAACAAAATGAAACATCAATCCTATCACGCGAAACCCTAATCATGATGTAATGTGTATTATGGTACAATGATTTGTATCTGCTGGAAATCGGGTCCAGCATCCCTATACCATATTACAGTGATATGATTAAATTTTGTGTCTGCTGGAAAAGGGGTCCAGCGTCCCTATATCGTGTTGTGTAACTATGTCCAACAAGCAGAAACTATCTACATATGTCCATATTCTATCTGTGTTACCGCGCATTCATTGAACGCGCGTTTCGCGTTCAGACTTTGAACGCAGTGAACGCGCGTTCAGTGAACGGCGGTAAACGCGTTTGACGCATTTGCGCAGGGGGTTGTGCGGGG
>BFEA01000023.1:5648807-5659608 GCA_003427395.1 Chara braunii
AGAGAGAGAGAGAGAGAGAGAGAGAGAGAGAGAGAGAGAGAGAGAGAGAGAGAGAGAGAGAGAGAGAGCAAGGCAGGATCTCGTCCATCGTCCCATGGAGCCAGCGTTCGCCTCGGCGGACGTGAGTGTGTGTCCCTGCCCGTGCTCGACCTTCGTATCGGTCCATCGCAGCGTGCTGCCGACCTCCCCCATCGCAGACGACAATAGAGTGTACTGCGATGTGGACGTGCGGAGCGCTCTGCGACAAACCTAACAAGTTCATTTGTATAACCTCGCCAGAGCCTGCCATATCGGAGGGAGTGGGTTTGTGTTGACCGATCTGTTCTCTTCCCCTCCCCTAGTATTGCCCTACACTGATCTGACTATGTTGCCCTGGTCCGTGGCCCACGCCACGTGGCGTCCTCGGTTTAACTGCTGCTGGTGTTGTCAGGGGGATTCGTGTTCCTGGCGAAGACCAGTCCTCGGATACGAAGGTGGGGCTCAATCCCCTGAACTCTCCCGCAACGCGAGCGCGATCGCGGCTAACTTTCAAACTTGGGTTCCCTCGGCCCGCCCGACCCCAGGCCACCCTGCGCAAGGTCATCCGCGCAGGCTCGACGAGTGTAACACGGAGGCCTGAAACTCGATTCCGGGGCGACCGCCCTAAGGGTTGCGCGAACCAAGCGCAGCAAGGAGCGGAAAAACTATGCTCCCTCGTTCTCCTTTTTCGATTCCGTTTGCTTTTCCTTTTTGGGTCTTGTTGATGGTCCCTCTAGAACGATCTGTTCCTTCATCCCTTGCACTCGACGGATCGAGCCCCCAACAAGGCAACCCTCGCCCCGAAACAAGAATCCCCCGTTTCGCCCGGGTGATTCAACACCACGGCCAAAAATCCTCGGCCACACCCCCAACTACTTTGATCGGCGTTCCAAGTGCGGAACGCAGCAGGGGGTGTGAGGTTGGTATCATAGTTGATTTATTTCGGCTCTGAGGTTTCCCTTGCGTCTGGCGGTAAATTTTGTCGAATAAGGCTCACCATATTTGTTTATTTTTGGATAGGTTGGCGCCCAGGTGCCGCCGTCCTATGAATGTCAACCTTAACCAAGCAAAGGGGCGGGTCCGAAACCAACCCCGCACCATAGTGGAACCAGGACAGGGAGTGGACAATCATGCGGGATTGGCCAACCACCCCCTGTACTTCGTTCCTCCTCCTTTCGAAGTTCCCATCTTCTCTGAAGATGAAACAGACCCACGCACTTGGCTGGCGGCCTTGAAGGCCCTGGGTTGGACGAACCAATTGCTTCGAGAACGGATCCCGGTAAGGTTAGCTGGAATTGTGTTTGAGGTTGACGTTCGTGGGGCGGCGGCGCCTAAGCGCCACGGTTGGACAGACCCACGCACCTGGCTGGCGGTTGGACAGACCCACGCACCTTCCAGAGAAACTTTATTGAGCGCTTTGATCACATCGCGCCAGGGCAGTGTGACCAGTGTCTGCGCCTCATCAAAGAATACACGCAGCAGCCCTTTGAGACCCTCGCTACGTACGCGGAGCGCTTCACCTACCTGCCTGATCGCTCTGGGGTTGATGAGAAGATGGTGCAAACGGATTTCGTTAGGGGATTGTCTGATTCCCGCTTGCGGAAAAGGATCCGTAAGAAATGCAACCCGATTGAATACAACTTAACTTAGCTAATACAATATGCTATCGAGTACGGAAAAGAGAATTACGATGTAGGGTTGGATTCGAAATCAGACGAGGATGACCCATCGGCCGTCCAACACAATAGCTACTATGCTACGACGTGGATAATCGAAGATCGTTTCGGATTAGGACCAACTAAGAGAAATCCAGACCGAAGAGCACCATCCTCTTCCTCGGCCTCGAGGTGCCCTTTCCAGACGCAAGGAGGTCGGGATGTAGAAGAACTATCAATGAAGGAGGTAGTCGCACAGCTCGTTACGGTGGTGGCACCCTTGACCGAGTTTGTCTAGGGATTACAGAGACAACGGGCGGCTGCGGCTCAAAGGCAGCAAGTGGCCATGGTCGCTGGGTCACCAATGCCACGACCCGCCTTGGCAGAGGCCACTCCACCCTTCAAGTTGCGATGTTAAAATTGTAACCAGTCGGGCCACCTCGCAAAAAAATGTCTGAAACCACGGGCACCAGTGGGGTTTGTTGGATCTTCCCAAATCCCATGGCAGCCCCGACCGCTGCAGGACGGGGAAGGGTGGCGGTTGTTATGGATACTGGGACCACGGAAATGATGGCCCCTGCGGCCACCGAAATCGGACTCGACGAATACATGGTGGCAGCCATGCTTGAACCCGGGACTATTTGAGTAATACGACATATCCAGCTGATTACCGAGGAAAGTGATCTTGGGCCTTGGAGACCCGGGTCCGAAGACCTCACAACGCCAGGTCTTGAGTACACGGATGGCCAGATCGATGTATTGGATGCCATGAAAGCCCTGGACCTATGGATCCATGTGCCTATCCCCTACCTTCTGACCATTTCAGAGGCAGCCAATGAAAAACTGATTGAGCGATGCCTAAAGAACCGACGCCAGTTCGAGGAAAGCCGAAGGGGCAAGAAACTAATTATAAATTATCAACCGGTGGCGGTCGAGGCACAACCCTCCATCTCAAAAATTCACGAGGCAAACCGGGCCAGAATGATCCAAGTCGCAGACCCACCGCTGGAGAAACCCGAGGTGTTCTGTCAAGCCTACCCGATTACCTGGAAGAGTGTCGAGTGTGACTGCGAGGTCTGGGAAGTCCCTCGGCCACCATCCTTGATTCTGGATCATCGGTGGTAGCCATCTCTTAGGGGTTTAACGAAGCGCTTGGGTCGGGACGGACAGGTTCAGCTCCTCCGTCCTGATGAGCTGTATGTGTCTGCTACGGAGGATAGAATTCATTGTAAAGGGAGAATTATGAATGTACCTATACGGGTCGGACGGGTGCATTGTCTCTGTGATGCGATTGTATTGGAGGTGCAGGTGTATGATGTGCTACTAGGAATCCCGTGGCAGGCGGTGGTAAGAGCGCGAATGCATTTTGATAGCTCTAAGGTGGTGCTCACATCGGCCCACCCCAGGCCTCAAACGATACCAATGTGGTTGGCCGTACGTATACGCACACAACCAACCCCTCGCATTTCCACTGAGATCTGCAAGATTAACATGATTCGATGGTTGCCGATGAGCGAAGAAAGGTCCACGATCGAAACAGAGGATTCAGATGAACGCGACCGATATCTGATCATAATTCAAGACTGGTTCCTCCCACCTCGCCGGCAAGAACCCACTGAGATTATCCGGAGCGAGTCTAGCTGGTCCCAAATATTCTCCTCTACCATGAAAGGGGAGCCTTTGCTGAGGGTATCTCGAATAATCGACTTCTCGGAACCCCCTGCGTCCTTGTATCCCAGAACTGACCCCCTCCCGGAGAGATTTACCGAACTAAGGGGGTTGTGCGATCTGTCTTTTACGCCTCCACGATCCTTACTTACAGACGCCAAGGTCTGGTAGCGTTTCAGCCCAGGACCCCTGAACACGCATGGGGTCCGAGGGAACTCCTGCAGGCATTTTCAGTAGAATCGTTGGCCGAAGCCGAACTCGATGGCGAAAGCGGAACGGAAAGAGAACCGATAGGCCCGGCGGACAGTCAGCTCATAGCCACCGTACTCTCGATAAAAACCGACAACTCCTTGTTCGGAGCCTCCCCGGAGAAAACCGCCAGGGTTCCAACTGTCACATCGACGGTTTCCCTTCCTAGTGGGAGCATCGACATTCAATTACCCGCCCATATACCTGATGAATATCGACGCCTCCTTACCGTAATACGGGCCTACCCCGAGGCGGTCAGTATCCAGGATCACGACATAGGGCTGACGCATTTGATAGACCACTCGATTGATACCGGGGACCACGCCCCAATACACTGTCGACCGTACCGCTACTCATTAAAGGATCAACAATTAGCCCTGGATAGGGTACATGAGTTCGAGCATTTAGGATGGGTGGAACCCTCCCTTGGCCCTTGGTCGTTCCCTGTGGTCCTCGTGTCGAAACGAAACAGGGCAGTCTGCGTTTGTATTGACTAATGAAAATTAAACGATATCACCACCAAGGACGTCTACCCGCTGCCCCGTATCAATGACCTTTTGGACACCATTGGCTCCGCCCAAGTCTTCTCGAAGTTCGATATCCGACACAGTTTCCACCATGTCGCGGTCCGACCAAAAGACCGGCCTAAAACGACCTTCATCTTATTCGAAGGCATGTGGCAGTGGATCAGATGTCCCATGGGAATATGCAACGCCCCCATGACATTCCAACGGGCCATGAATATGGCCTTCTCGGAATTCGTTAGCAAAACCCGCCTGACCCACTGACCCAGCCTCTGATAAGTTTTTGTGTGATTGTGTATATGAATAGCCATTTTGTCAAAACGAACATATTATATTTTTTGAACGAAGTTAAAATTGAGTTTTTTGGTCGAAATCCGATCCAAAATTTTGGCTCCTGCTGGTTCAGCGTTCCTAGAACGCTGGATCCCCAGGAACCAAAAATTTGGACCAGATTTTGGCCCAAAAACTCAATTTTAATTTCGTTCAAAAAATATAATATGTCCATTTTGACGAAATGACTGTTTATGGACGAAATCTTGGTCTTTTCTAAAACACACGAGTACCATGTGGAACATGTGGATTGGGTCTTGCATGAGCTAAAAGACGCGGGGTTCAAAGTGACTTTGGAGAAAAGCGAATTTTTCCTATCGGAAATTTCCTTCTGGGGGTACATCATCACGGTGGATGGCCTGAACTCGGATCAAATTAAGGTAGCACTCGTACAAGAGGCACTAGTGTCGGTCACACTCACGCAAGTTCGAGCCTTCCTAGGCCCGGCGCCTTACTATCGACGATTCATTCAGGAATTTGCTTGTGTCGCTAAGCCTCTGACAAATTTGTTGAAGAAGGAAGAATAGTTGGTCCGGACGTCGGAATGCAAGGCACTGCAGCTTTTCGGACGCTCAAAAAGGCCCTGACCACCGCGCCCATCTTGGCACGACCGGATCCGACAAGGTCATTTGCTCTGCACACCGATTGGCAGCGCAAGCAACATCGGAGGTGCTGACTCAGCAGGGAGTGGATGGAAAGGAGCGCGTTATTGAGTACACCTTGAAGACACTAAGATAGGCACAATTGAACTACGAGGCGTGCAAGGGCGAATGTTTGGCGGTGGTGTGGGGAATCCAACATTTTCAAACGTATCTCCACGGTCAGAAGCTCGTGCTTATGACGGATCATCAGCCGTTGTTGTCATTACGAAACAACACGGATTATACGGGAACTTTGGGAAGGTGGGCAATGAGGCTGCAAGATTACGACTTCGACATTCGCCATCGCGCTACCAAGCAGCACGGAAATACGGATGGACTGACCCGCCTCCAGCCGTTGAAGAAGTGCTCGGCGAACGAGCGGCTCATTCTGTGGAAGCCTGCCTTGCTTCCAACAGAACCTCGCTGCGGGGAGGTGCACTTCCTCACCAAGGGAGCTACTGAGATACGAGATGGCGATCTCCCCTGAAATGGCAACTACCCCTTCGTCTTTTCCCTGTTCTTTGACCCACTCGTCTATCCCCAAATCACCTTCTAGCCCTTCTCTGAACAACTGTCTCTTTTGCACCTTGCCTATGATACCAGATCAGGGAGATTCACACCCGGGAGGGCCTAGTTTTGTCTCATGGGTACAATGTAGCCAATGTTGCGTGATCCTATCCCATGGATGTTTCATTAGGTACCAGAGCGAGAAGAGGTGGGTCTGTCCCGACTGCCGAACGAACCGAGTTCCCACGGAGAAACAGTACTTCGCCAAGTGTCCGCATAGCAAAGGTTTGGACGGACCTCCTACTATTAAGGAAACTAAAAGGGGACCCGCTGGCGGAGCTTACCAAGGCAGAACGTCGACGAGTCACAGAACGGGCTCATGATTATCACTGGCAGGAATCTGCTCTACAAAAACGAAAAGTCAATGATGATAGCGGGTCTAGCTGGCTGACGGTTCCACACCCTCTCGCTTGGTTCGATTGGACAAGAGCTGCACAAGAAGAGGATGTGGGCCACTTCGTGGTCAAATACACGGAAAAAGCCATTGAGAAAAACGGATGGTACCGGTCGGGAATTCGGGAAGATATCAGATACATCGTCCAGAATTACCCGGCTTGCGCGGTAGATAAAGGCCGATACAGATGCCCCGAACAATGGTACCGACTAGGGTAGAACGCCCCTTTCAGCGGGTTAGCATCGATACGACGGATATCAACGTACCGAGAGGTCTTGTCGATCAAGGCGAGCTCAACGTCCTCCTAGTGGCCGTCGATCATTTTTCCAAGTCGATCGAGGCCTGTCCCATGACTAGTCGGAACTCGTTAGAGGTAGCCTGGTATATTAATTGCTTTTTATGCATGCACCTGGATGTAGAGGAGGTACACATGGATAACGGGTCTGGATTACGAGGGGAAGTAGAGTGACATCTCATAAGGGCCGACGTTAAAAGTTCATACTCACCAGGGCACTGTCCACAGGACAACAAGCTAGTAGAGAACGCCAACCGAATGATTAAGGCTACCCTTAGACGAAATATTACTGCAGGAGATACCAGGCCCTGGCCCGTCACAGTCGATCATATCTTGGTCGTTTATCAGGCTACCCCCCACGGTAGCACAGGGGTGTACCCATTTCAACTAATGACCAACAATGTCCCCCGCGTGCAACTGTCACCTCTAGTGGGTACGGAAGTTAGAGCGACTCGAGCTCAACACCGAGACAAGGCCAACATTACATGGATTTGATGGCTAGGACTTATCGCGCGTTACCCCGAAGGCGACAGAAAGCCGTGGACCTGACCCATCAACGGCAAATCTGAGATTATGATAACCGACATGCATCTGCATGCCCATTGCCCCGCTGTAAGATCGGGGATCTGGTGCAAGTACGGAAATCCACTCGCTCCTCCAAGATCCATCCTCGCTACACTGACATTTATGAGGTGGCGGAAGTTGGCGCATAAGGCCAACACTCTGTGAAACTGGTCCTCAGACACATCACGCAAGCCAGGCCGCTGACTCGCCACGCCGCTGCCCTTCGTCCCTTTCGACCGTTACTAGAGCGCGAGCGGGCTCCTACCCCGTTCAGGCCTTTTTCTTCGTCCTCCTCGTCCTCCCTGCTTCTTCTTCCTCTCTCCAACCCTCATCACCCTTTTATGCTGAGAGCTTGATCGCATAGGATAAGCCATTGTCAGCAGGAGCATGAGCCGATCGAACACTTTTCGGCACCAATCACGGATCATTTGTTGCGGCATCGGTTTAATGACGATCGGCAGTTGCGGTATGACATCCAGCAAATGAACGTACCTGGGCCTAGCATTGTGGATCTCGCCGCGTATTCGCTCTTGTGTGAACGGGTGACATATGCGCGGGTGTATGTGGATGTGACGCAACTGCCTGGTCGGGAGTCGACGAGGGTGTTTATTGAGTTCCGCTCGCTTCGGGTGGCAGCCAACTTCGTGCACAGTGTCGCCACATTCATCGACGATTTAACGCTCTTGGTGGAACGACATCGGGAACCGGTGCAGACTTTTCTACGTGAATACGCGGTGCAGATAGTGAGATCAGTGGCACAGGTGCAGGGACCAGGAAGCCATCGCTTCACGGTGTATGAATCGATGTTGCGACAGGCGCCAGACGACCCACTAGCACTAGTGCCTCAACTACCCGCACTTTTTCCGCCTGCTGACCCCCTCAACATCCAAGTCATTCCCCCTCCCTCGTACTAAATGCCTCCCTTCTTCTCGTACACCACCCTTCCCTACCAACTCATGGAGAGTCCCTACCCCATGCGCAATTTCTCAGAGTATCTGGTGGAGCTGGTTGACGTAGAGCCGTTGCCGTTCGCCGACGAAGATGAGTGAGAGCCACATCGGGCGCTGTATCGATCGGTGGTGCTAGGCATGTTCTGGTTCTATGAGGCACACGACGACCACAGCATTGGCAAGCACTGCTCGTATACTACGTGATTGTGAGACCCAAGCCGGAGCAAAAGGACGGGACGGTGTCCAGCGCTATATCCATTCGGGAAGATCGGGACGAACAGGCCGGGGCTGTTGGAGCTCATTCACATTGAGCTACTATCCATCGCCCAAGTGATTGCCAGCGAAGAAGCAGATCTCCAACCCTGGTTACGCACAACATCAGCTCCGCGGAGAATGTACCGCGCGGTCGTCATACCAGACTACCTTGCGGGGACGGGGGAGAAGGTGGTGGACTTCAGCGACGGGAAACCGTTGCGGCCTCCCTCATCATATCCCAGACCAGCAGCCCCGAAAACCCCCAAGAAGGTGCCCAAGAAGAGACATCGCCAGCCATTGTCGGAAGCACAAGGAAGCCGAATAGGACCCGGAGAAGAAGTGGTTCAGCCCGTGTTGGCGCGAAGGTCCGATCTTGTTCCGGAGAGCAAAGCAACACCGATTGAGAGACCTCTGCCGAGCAAAGGAGTCGGGATCGACGGATCGTGGATATGCAGGAGCCATCCAGAGTTGACACCACCGCTGCCGCTCCTTTCCGACCTCAATCTCGATGGAGTCGGCCCGTCCGCACCAGCAGGAGGAGGAGGAGTGGGAGGAGTACCATAGCCCACATCTAGACCCCCCATCCTCGCAAGACCTTTCCTTTTCCGCCAGCCACCCCAGGGTGCCCCGATCACTGACCTTAGTAGTTCCTTCGAGCCGGACGGTCCACCCTACAGATGTCGAGTTCAAGGTGGAGCCTGCAACAATCAGGCTCGAGGCGATCGAGGGTGCCCCGCGTCCTGATCCCGCATGGGAGCCCTTTTTGCAGCCACCGTTTGAAGGTTGTGTAGCGGCCGGACTGGTGGGGACGCTCATCTATATGGCCGACAGTCGTCCGAACACCATGTACCACTTCCTCGTCCTCGCGGTATGTAGGAGGGAGCGAAGGTCGTATACCGAGAACCATCGGGTGAGCTGTCTCTTATACACATCTAGATGTGTATAAGAGACAGATGTACCACTTCCTCGTCCTCGCGGTATGTAGGAGGGAGCGAAGGTCGTATACCGAGAACCATCGGGTGATGACGGGTCATACAGGCCATCGCAGATCTGGCGCCACGTGTCCTATCGCACGTGCCGGGGGTCTTTCTTTACCCCTCCTTCATCCAGCACAACTTCAACGAAGTGGAGGCGACGATGAATCCGGCTGCGTTGGCAGCCTTTCTTCCCCCTCTTCCTCCCCCTCTCAACCCTGAGATTGACCACTTCCTCTGAACCTTTCCTTCTTCTTCTTCTTGATCAGAAAGGTCGCGCGTCAACACATACTGTAAAAAAATAAAAATAAAAAATATATTTGATGATGATCGGTTGTTTACCGACCAGGCCAGCTGACGATGAAGAGGCCGCCCGATCGGGTGTACAATAGGGAGACAAATCGACAGCAATGCCGGATGCATCGAAGTAGATTAGGCAATGGTCTGGGCCAGCTGACGATGAAGTGGCCACCCAGATCCTTAGAGTAATTAGGACACCTATACAACTGTCAGGAGACTGCTCATTTTTTCGGAACTCCCTGTGCATGACAGATGTGATAAGCCAGGATCCATACTCAGCGGCATCCCGTACCCTCAGGGCGAAATCCCACGTAAAGCCTCGAAGTACGGGTTCTAGGTGATTGGAAAGAACAAGGCTTGTTTTTTTTTTTCTTTTTTTCTTTTTTCTTCTTCTCTCCTTTTTCCTTTTCCTTGAACATAGAGGAGGGACGGAACAAAAACTTATTCTTCGTTTTCGGGACTGCCCCTAATGTCTTTCTCGCGTGGCCGGTTAGCGGCCGCGCTGAGAAATCCAAGAAAAAGTTACGAATTAGTGTGGGTAGGAATTTTGAATTTTTGCGCTCGCGGCTGTTTTTCAATTTTTTGCGCGCCGCGTAAACCCGTTCTCCCGTTGTGCGTCCCAGCGCCATCTTCCCTTCTTGCCATGCATTCCCTTCTTGCATGCCTCTTCGTCTTCCCCCGAGCGAAGTCCGATCCTCTCCTTACCCATCATCGCGAACGATTGGTAGTGTGATTGGGATGGTCGGATCAATGTGGTGAGAGTGGAAGGCGTGCACCACTTGAACTACCACCCCAATCACACAGATCGTTCGACTCACCTCCTGTGATCCTTCCGGAACCCCAACCCTTCTTCTCCGCTGCTCGTCTACACCACAGGCTGCCTACACCTCGCGCTGGCTCTTTGTGGGATTCTGCATTATAAATTCTCGCAACCCCTTCCTCTCCCTCTATTTGATCTCGGTTGCAATGTTGTGCGAGCTTTGTGCGAGGTCCGTAGCGTCGAACAGGCTTGACGAGCCCAAGTGACGGGTGGAGTAACGACGTGCGGCGGGCTTAGCAATAGACTTGGGGTAAGACAGTCGAAGGGATTGGGCGGTGGTGTTCGGGCAAACTGAGTCACTTTCGGATCAAAGTGTCCTACAGTAACCCGTATTTTATATTATACTATACGTGGGGAAGCGCGTGAACGTATGGTGTTTGTTATACTTCCTACCTGGCATTGAAACTAAGTGGTAAGGTCCGAATCGACGGATAATGACCGTATGGTAGTTGATTACCCATCTATTGATATTGATTGGGGGACCAAACTAGGCGTCAGACACTCCCTGACTCCCTCTCTCTCTCTCTCTTTGTCTCTCTCTCTCTCTCTCTCTCTCTCTCTCTCTCTCTCTCTCTCTCTCTCTCTCTCTCTCTCTCT
>BFEA01000023.1:5666887-5701138 GCA_003427395.1 Chara braunii
TCTCTCTCTCTCTCTCTCTCTCTCTCTCTCTCTCTCTCTCTCTCTCTCTCTCTCTCTCTCTCTCTCTCTCTCTCTCTGGCGTGCCTACTCCATGGATGGACCTTACGTTTATTACGGCCAGATTCAGTCAAAATTAGAGAGAAAGCTAAAGTGTGCGCCCCGTATTCGTCATAACTCCCGTTCTGCTCCGCCTCCTCCCCTTCTGACCTCGTCTTTGGATTCGCCCGGGGCAAAAACCCGGGATTGGCTCCTACCTCGCTCGATTCCGCCACGGATCGAGAGAGTTATGCTCTCCTCCCCTCATCTGAATCTGTACCCCGCCATCTCCAACTCTTCCTTCTCTCCTTCGCCATCTCCCCGCTGTCTCCCCGTTTTGCACTCTTCCCCTCCCTCCTGCGCCTGCACCCGACGCAGAAGCCCGTCCAGATTCGTGCACTTTTCTGTTCTGCCCTGTTCCCAGTTTACTCCCTCTCAGCGCCCGTTCCTCCTCGTGCGCTATCGTTCACTACAGCAGAGCATGCTGGTACCCATCGGGCGCCCTGGTCGAGAGCCCGATGTCGGCTAGGGAGTATGCGACCACTCGCTGGCCAACACGAAACATCCCCGACTAGTAGTGCTGCTGCACCCCGGCTTACTCTCCTGGTCGGTGCTTACCTCAACAAGCAAAGAGAGGCCCATCCTCTCTCTTTATACAAGCCAGCCGTGTACGGGAGGTGTGCTAGTCTTCTCGGTAGCACTCCACTTTTAACGGATGTCCCGAAGGACTGTTCCCAGGCCGCAGTTCGTGGGTGCCCCCATCGAACTGAGCTGCTGGTCTGCGCTACAGGCCCCGGTACTGGTGTCGGGCCTTGCCCATAAAAAACGAAAATATAAATAGGAGTAAAACTTAAACCTCATAAAATAATAGTAATAATAATAATAAAAAAAACGGAATGGGAGGCAGGACCGCTGGTACTTGGTCCCTTTCTCCCGGGCCCGTGGCGGACTCTCCTCAGCAAAACAAAAGGGAATAGTCCCACAGGACCCTCAACCCCTCTGTTCGCTTCTGTGCCGCTCCCCTGCTCCACTCTGGCCTCCATCCTAAGATCCACCTGGTGAAAACCCAATGACATAACCTATAGGGCTAAGCCCCAGCCTGGCATTATTGCAAGCCAGGTCCCATATGAAGAGTAGTGCCCGTTAGACCGGCCTGCAGCAAGATACTATAGGCCACTGGTCTGATTTATGGCCCGCGCCTCCAGCCACGCAACGCTGTGCTGGCTGTCGCGGGGCTGTGCTCCGCTTGGTTCACTACGCCCTTCGCCCCCTCCTGTCATGGTCGCGGCCCAAGACTCTCATAGCCCGCCATGACCGACACTTCTATCGCCGCTTTCCGGCAACCCCCGGCCTCTGCTCCAGCCTGTGTCGTTCCCGGCGGTGGCTCCTACCAGCTACGACGCCTAGTCAACCCGACGTTTACAACCTTTGTACGGGGCGACCCCAAGCCATCGGCCTTCCGCAATCGGGCGGTGTCGTAGTCCTACCAAGTCAACACTATACCGTTCGAGATCTTGTCCGTGCGTACGGAGTTGCGACCGCCTCAGAGACTCTAGCGTGATACTCACTCACCCTACCGACGTCTTAGGGTCCTCTGAGCCCCAGACTTGGTCAGGCTAACGTGTGCCCACAAAGTGCACGCTCACACACTCTCTAATCAACACAAATGGGACATGCCCCCAGATATCATCCGGCGCGCTCTTCCTGTGAGTTGCGAAAACACGCCCAAATACCCTTGTAAGGGTATTCGGGCCGACAACGCTCGAGCTCGTGGGCGTCCCAACCGACACGTGGGTGGCTCACCTCTCCACACGCCTGCGTGGCAGTCCTTTCAATGCCTGGGAGGATTTTTACACCCACTCCCTTCATGAGGGTCGGATCCCGATTTTCATAGATTTTCAGGCGTTCCTCGAGGATCGCTTCGGAGCCCGACATGATGTGACTGGTGCCTTCAAGCGTGTCGTCAGTACACGCTGGTCCGTTTCTGGTGGCGCGCCGCCCGGGACCGCCACATCCAGGTCTTTCAGGATGCCCGCCTCATTTGTAATGTGGCGTTCCTCCCTGAGGCTGCCCTCATCGATCGTTTCCTGGCCAGCCTTCCCCTTGAGTACCGCTCCGAGTTATGGCGGTACGAGTCCACATCGGCCCCGCAGGCTTACGAGGCCGCCAGGGCCCATCATCGGATGCGGACCCGTCTTCAACACACTTCCTCCTCCCATCCTCAGTGCACTAGTTACGCCCCCTCCTCCTCTCACAACACTTCCCAGCGTCGTTCCCCTTTTTGACTCGCCCCCGCCGTTTCGCGCAGCAGGGCCGCCACTTCTTCAGCGCGCTCGAGTATGGTGAGCAGGACGTTGTTGCCCCGCTGTCGCCTGAGGGTGACCATAGCGATGACCTCGACCTCTGCGAGGCCGTCCACTACCATCTGGAGGACTCTACCCTCCCTATAGCCGAACGCCTCCAGCTCGTACTCTTCAACCTCTCCCAGGCACGCAGCCGCTCTGGTCACGCTGGCACGTCGCCCCCCGAGGTCCCTCAGCAGGACCTCTCTCAGGGCTTTCTCCCTCCTCGTGGTGTCCTTTCTGCCGAGGAGCGCGCGACCATTTTAGGTCGGCATGGGTGTTTGCGTTGCCGCCAGGACAGTCATACCTCCTCGCGGTACCCTTACACCGCCGCCCTCGACCTCCACTACGCTGAGCTCTCTCGCCAGCGTCGTGCTCAGTCCCCCCCCCACGCCTGGCATCCCCGTGGCGCCTCATAGCCACGATGCAGTGTACACCCTCCTCGGTAGTCAGCTTCCCGACATCTCCGTCGCGGTTTGCCCCTCTTGCTACTAGAGTTGAGGTATCGCAGGACCCGACAGAGTGTACTCAGCCCTATGTCGTAGTACCGTCTGCGTCTCCGCAGACCACCGTTTCCCCTCCTACCCCTCCTACCCCTCCGCGACTACCGACGCATCGAGCCATTCGCTCAGCTCGTTGCAGCGAGCAACTTGCAACTCACGAGGACATTGTGTCCTCTCTTCTCGACTCACCCTACATGTCGCTGCACTGTGTCGTCTTCTCACCATCCTCTCTGTCCCTGATCGCACCCTCCCGACCATTCCAGTACGACTGGGGACCTCCACGAAGGTGTACTCAGCGCTGTGGGATTCCGATTCTTAGGGCAACTTCATTCACCCACGTGTGGTGAAAGAAGCCTGCTTATCCACAACAGGGTCTCCGACTCTCATCTCCGTCACCCTAGGGGATGACAAGACCCAACGCTTTTTCGATCAGACGGTCATCAACCTCCCTTTTTTCCTCACTCTCTAGTCGACCGATCGTCCTCCTGCGTCTCATCGCCACCGCTCCTTTGCACATTTCGATGTGATGGAGACGAGGTACTATTTAATTCTCGGTACTCCGTGGTCTCGTCGGTTCCGCAGCACCAAGGCCGATTGGGCGACCAACACTCTCGTTCTCAAAACGAAGTGTGGACAGACGTATCGTGTACCTTTCATACGTACCATTACGACACCACGCCTCGATCCTCCTCCCCCGGAGCCTTCCGTGCCCACACCATCTCTTACTATCACTGTCACCTCGCCTCGGCAGTTCGCCCACTTCATCTTACAGGACGACGTCACCTTCTTTATGGTTATGGATCTCTTGCACTATGATCCACCATGTCCAGATGTTGATCTCATCTCTCTAGAGCCAGATCCTCCTTCTATCTCTATGAGTTTCATCTCTACTTCTCTCCCTCCGCCGTTCATCGAGTCCACCCCGCCGTCGCGCGCTGACGCGGACGCTGAGGAACTCGCACGCTATACGACCTTCCTGGAGCCTGCAGTTCGTGACCTCATTCGAGAGTACCACGACCTTTTCCCATCGTCGTTCTCGTACACCGACATCCCACCGATCTGTGACGTCGAGCATTCCATCCAGCTTGTGTCTGACTATCGTGTTCACCACCAGGCACCCTACAGACTCTCGATCCCCGAGGCCACCGAACTCAAGCGTCAGTTTAAGGAGCTCCTGAGACTGGGTTTCATTAAACCCAAAAACTCTCCGTGGGGTGCGTCCGTCCTCTTTGCTCGCAAAGCGGATGAAACTCTCCGTCTCTGCATCGACTATCGAAGTCTCAACCGCTACACGGTTAAGAACAACTACCCCATGCCTCGTTCCGGCAAGTTGTTCGACCGCTTAGCAGGCAACCGCTTCTTTACGAAGATTGATCTTCGCAGCGGTTATCATCAGATCCGCGTCGTTGCAGCGGACCAGCCGAAGACAGTTGTCCAATCGCGCTTCGGCCAGTATGAGTTTACGGTGATGTCATTTGGCCTCACCAACGCACCCGTTACCTTTCAGAGGGCGATGAATGACATCTTAAGGGACATCCTGGAGCAGTACGTTCATCGTCTACCTCGACGATATCATGATCTACAGTCGTACCCTTGAGGAGCATCTCAGACACCTTCGCGACATCCTTGACCGCTTGCGCAAATATGACATCTACGCCAAGCTGAGCAAGTGCCGCTTTGCCCAGCACAAAGTGGATTTCTTAGGACACTATGTGTCTAACCAGGGTCTCTACATGGACGACGCGAAGATCACTGCTATTGTGGAGTGGCTCATCCCCACATCCGCCAAACAGTTTCGCAGCTTCCTAGGCCTCACTAGCTACTATAGTAATTTCATCCAGGGATACGCTAGGTATTCCTACGTCCTTACCACCACCCTCCTTCGGAAGAACCCGCCATGGGCTTGGACACCCCTCCATGAGGACGCCTTCCTCGCCCTCAAGAAGGTGGTGACATGTACACCGGTTCTTCACCTACCCGATTTTGATTGCCTTTTTATCCTTACCACCGATGCGTTAGACTTTGTTGTAGGAGCAGTGTTGTTTCAAATTTTCCTCTCCTCTCTTGATTCCTCTCATCCTCGCATCCCTCGCTTCCCACCCCCTACCCCTACCACCGCTTCCCGCCTGACACCTACTCGTCCAGCTACTAACCAGCCTTCTATTGACTATTCTCCTACCATCGTCGAGGACGGTACTGTCGAGTCTCGCTTATGTGATCGTCCGATAGCCTTCTACTCCCGTCAGCTCCTGCTCACCGAGATAAACTACACCGCTGATGAACGTGAGGTTCTCGCAGTACTTTATGCCGCTCGGCACTGACGTCACTACCTCCACGGGGCACCATTCACGGTGCGCACGGACAACTCTGTTGTCTCGGCTTTTCTGACAAAGTTGAAGCTCACTCCTCGACAGGCTCACTGGTGGCGCGACTTATCCGAGTTTAGTTTCACCACTGAGCACATCAAGGGTGAGACTAATCGGGTCGCAGATGCCTTATCCCGACGCCCTCACCATGACCTGGACCAAATCCAGCTTGCTACCATCTCCGTCACCACCATCCACTACTCGGTGATCGACCAGTTTCACACTCAGTACCGCCACTGCCCCGACTATCGCGACATCCATGCGACCCTTCGGAGTGGCAAGACCGCCTAAACTACTCTCTCGAGGACAACGGTCTTTTGTACTGACACGGTTCACAGGGCACCAGAGAGCCCCGTATTTGCGTTCCCTCCACTGAACAGCTACGTGTCCGGGCAGTAGCAGAGTTCCTTGACCAGGCAACCGCCGATCATATGGGCTTCCACAAGACGTTGGCTCGTGTGAGCCGTCTATATGTCTGGCTGAAGCGCAAAGACTTTATGAAGGACTACGTCGCAGAGTGTCCCACCTGTCAGGAGGTGAACAATGCGAACCACCTGGCTTATGATTTGCTTCTGCCTCTTTCTATCCTGGAGGGTCGTTGGCAGTCCATCTCGATGGACTTTATCGGTCCTCTTGAAATTCGTCCTCCGACCCCTACGATCATGATGCTCTTCTGGTCGTCGTCGACCGTTTCACGAAGCGCGCACGCTTTGTTCCGTGCCGCTATGCCACCAGTGCACGTCAGGTTACCAACATCGTGTTTAATCAAATCGTGCGTGACCACGACTTACCTCTGAGCATCATATCTGACCGTGACTCACGCTTTACTAGCCGATTATGACGACGACTCCACGAGGTGTACGACACCCAACTCCGCTTCTCCTCGTCTTACCATCCCAAGACTGATAGTCAGACCGAGGTCACAAACAGGACTCTTGGAGATATTCTCCGAAAGATTGTTCGTGATGACTAGCAGTGGGATCTTCATCTTGCCCACGCAGAGATAGCCTACAACCACGCCGTCTTGCCAACCACGGGGATGTCGCCTTACTATTGTGACCTCGGCTATCACCCTCGTGTTTTCGCAGACTTCCTTCGACCGTTAAAGATGCACCCCGACACGAGTTGTCCCGCGGTGGATGATTGGGTTGCACACATAACGTCGATCATGAAAAACGCGCATGAGTACATAGCCACTTCCCAGACTCACATGGCCGCACGTGCGAACCGATCGAGGATGAATCATCTATTCAAAGTCGGTGGTGATGCGTTTGTCGACGCCCGCCACTTACAGCTCGAAGCGGACACGCTTCACAAGTTCCGACGTCGCTTCTTTGGCCCATGCCGCATTTTCCAGGGCTGATACGACATCTAGTCCGGTCAGCTTCCGTGTGAAGCTGCCTGACTACCTACGCCAGACTCGTGTGCACGATGTCTACCACGTCTCGTTACTGCATCCCTACCGCAGACCGTCTAAGCGTTTCGCTGGATGACCATACGAGCGCCTTCCACCGATCACGGTGGACGGCCACAAGGAGTTCCTCGTCTCAGACACCGTTGGTCGCCGAGTCACCGACAATAACCCTCATCGCGTCGAGTATCTCGTACGTTGGAAGGGTTACCCTGATGAGGAGGCTACTTGGGAGCCCCTTGAGCACTTCCAACACGCTCGCATGTTGGTGCGTATCTATGACTGTGCTTGTCGTATTGGGTTGACTGCTCCTCCTTAGCCCATTGACCCTCCTTCTTCTCCCTCGATTGAGGAGAACGTTGAAGTCGAGCCCACTGACCCTCCTTCTTCTCCCTCGGCTGAGGAGATTCTGAGGCAGACCTTCAGCAGCAGCCGGATGCTTCTGAGCGTCCACAGCGCACTCGTCGTCATCCTGCTCGATACAACGATTGACTCTGACTGATCTTACCACGTCTTTGACTTCTCAGTACTCCATCCACTCTTGTTTTGCCACTTCAGCTCGTCGAAGTTACAGCTCTTCCTCAACGGCATTCCGGACTTCTCATCATAGACGTGATCGGCAGCTTCATAGACTTCGTCACGATCAGCTCTGCCTACTTCAGACGTCGCCACTCTCTTACCACGTTACCACGTACAGTACTCTGGTTGTGTCGCATGATGGTCTCCCTTCGCCAGGTTCCTCTGAGTTGGGTTCTCCCTTGGTATACAGATAGTCATCGGGACCGTAGCGTAGCCCTCGCTTTCCGACTTACGGATCTAGCTCCGACTTCTCTCACTTTAGGAGTCATTTGCATGATTCCCTTACCCATCACTTTTTCTACCCTCTGCCGGCCCTCGCGACCTAGTTAGGCAGCCTTGCATGCTTCATCTAGGTGCGCCCAGTATACCAAACTCCCTTATTCCCTTGCATGGTCGACCCTCCATAGCGGTCACCCCGTTCGTCGAGCATTACCCACCCTGATGGTCTATCTGTTAGGGTCATTGGTTCTATTCGCTCCCAGGTCCCTACCCTCATTGAGCTTGATGACATGTGCCTCCCTGTCATTATGTGTGGATGCCCTTAGGAGTTTATCGACCCCTAGGCTGCATTCGCCACCCTCAGAGACCATCCCACCCTTTGGTTGCGACACACTTCTACTGTGACATATGGTTGTCTTGTTGTTGTCTTGTTGCTCTTAGACTGAGGCTACTGCCTCTAACATTTCTAGGATTTAGTTGTTTCGGCTTTTGCTGTTTTTAGGACTTGTACACTAGTCAGTTGTTTCCAGACTGAGACTACTGCCTCCAACATTCTAGGATTTAGTTGTCATTACTTTCTGCTCCCCTAGGACATGTATACTAGTTAGTTGCTTCTGCTTTCACTTAGGCTGTTAGCTGTGACATTGCTGTTTTTTGTGACATTTTTTATCCTAGGTTGCATCGCATAAACTCAGCATGGAGCTTGCTCCGCATCCTAGACTACTCGGGTTTTCTTTTTCTTTGGTAGAGTTCCGCTTCTTGGCGGAAGCATGCTTGTACCTAGGTGATCCATCAGAGGCCGAGGATCGTGTAGCGGACCTCTGGTTGGCCTGTGAGACCAGCCCCAGGCCTGTGTTGTATTCGGAGTAATTCAGTCCAGGCCGGTACCTCTGTCGGTACCAGCCAGTCCAGTCCAGTCAGTCTGCTGGGGTATACCCCAGCCAGAGTCTGTATTTTGGATCATTCTGCATTTGCACGGTTTGGAGTACATGCGTTGGAGTCTCGCGTGGGAGCTGCGTTGTGTCATCTTGCTCCACTCTCATCCTCCATCTCCATCTCTATCCTAGGCGGAGCACCACGCCTGGTGGGTCCGCCACAGCGGCGCAGGCAGTCTTCGTCAGAGGCAAGGAGGATGTTGCGGCTGGACGGCGACGACGGTGGCACGCCGGAGGGCAGCAGGTTGATGACGACGATGGCTCGGCAGGGCGAAGATAATGATGGCACGGACGACCACACAACAACGGCGGGGAAACAACGTGCTGGCGTGGGGGGGTAGGGCGGAGGGCGCAGGGCCGCGCGGTAAGTCCCCAGGATTCAAATTCAAAATCTTGGGACTTCCACGCCATCGATCAACACAAATCGACGGCCCAGGTCCCGAAAAAAAAAAAAACTACGAAACCAGGCCTACCGGATCACAAAAGATATTGGGGCGGCTGTCAAAAAAAAAAATCCCTCTGGGCCTACAGCCCACAGCGCAAAAAAATCTTTTTGAAGCGATTTGGGGGGCGGCGCTGTGGGGGCCCGGGGGCTGGCCAGGGGGGTCGCACGGCTGGGCGACCTGTGGTGGCCCGGGCGCCCGGGCTGGAAAGGTAGCTTTCTAAGGAGCGAAGGTGATTCCAACCTTTCTAAGGGTATTTTTAACAAGAGAACACCTTTGGGGGTTTGATGACCTAATAGTAATGGGTAACAACACGTTGTTCAGTAACTACTGTGAAGGCGCCTGTGAACCAGCAGGCAGTTGGCCCGCAAGAGTGAGCAGGTTAGGTAGCGGTGGTGGGGCTACGTGTTGTCCGAGCGGAGTGAGTGGATTGCCATGTCCGTGGTGTGGTGTGTGTGAGTGTGTGGTGTGAGTTCAAGGACACTACAGCCCTGGAGGTGGGCTGGATATCACGACCGGTATGGATCCAGTTTTATAACACCTCCAAGGGTTGTAGTGGTTACGATACTTCGTTCCTGTGGCCGAGGGTGCCGGTTCGAGGTCGTCCGTGCACGGCAGGGTATGATGCCCTAAACACACGTTGTTCAGTAACTACTAATAGTAATGGGTAACAACCCTTCTATACAAAAATTGTGACAAGGTGGATATTAGTAATTATCCCCCCATTACCCTCTTACCCCTGCCTTATAAAATGGTGCCAAGAAGAGAAACAAGAAGATGTACTCGTCCCCCTATCACCCTTTTACCCCTGCCTTATAATTATGAAATGGTGGCGAAGGCTCTTGCTAATTGGTACTCCCATACATGAACTTGTCGGTCCACCACGATGACCAGAGTGGTTTCATGCTTCAAAGAAATATTTGTGTTATTATCTTACTTGTGAATTCAACAATCAGATCACCTGCAGGCTGACAAGAGGATCACCTGCAGAGCGGGAAAAAGGTGCGATGTTGCTATTCTGTACAAAAGGGTTGAAAAGATGATAATGCAGCTTGCGACTTCATGGACAAAAATGTGCAACCAAAACGAAAAGAGAAACCTAAAGCGCAGTCAGGGTTTGAGTTTGAAAATGCACTTAAGGCAAAAGGGCCGGTAATGGTGGATGTATACAACCTAGGTTGCGGGTCAGGTGGGGTCACGTGGGGGTGGGTTGTGTTCGCGGGATTGCCTGATGTGCATTTTCAAACTGTTTTCGTGACTGCGCCGAAGTTACCCCAAATGGAACTTTCGCCTAGTTCACGAGGAAGGTGAAGTATAACATACAAAACCGCTGCCAGTGACGTCGTGGTTTATTGGGACATCTCCTCACATGGTCCCCTACAAAGATCAGTCTGACAAGAGGATTCCATAGCCCCACTGCTCTTTATGCTGACACTGGAGGCCTTGGCAGCCTTGATCGGGGCCAATCTGACAATTGACAGAATCAATTTCCCGAAATCCCACCCCACCTACATTCTTCCCCCGGATACAAAGTACGGTCATTCTAGCTGTATTTAGACTGAAAGATACCCCAAATTCAGCTATAATGACCATACATTGTATTCGGGGGAACACATTTCTTTGCTGATGGGGTAATAGTACACAGTCCGGGTCTCTCCGGAGGATATGACCGCACTCACGGTCAGCATACACCTTTTTATTTTTGTTTTGATAATATTGTGTGGTCCTATTGGGGGAGAAGATAAATGGCTAGCGGATGGCCTTTTAGTACATAGTCCGGGCCTCTCTGGACAATCTTTTCACACTCACGGTCACCATACAATTTTTTTTATTTTTTTTAAAAATAATTTCATGTGGTCCAATTGGGGGAGAAGACCAAAGGCTGGTGGTTGCACCCACAAGACCAGGTCCCACTTCAGGCACCACAGTAAATTGGAAAGACAAAGAAGCAGCGGTTCAGATGCAAGGAGGCAGTCTAACTGCCTTTGGCCCACCGTGTGACGTTCAACCTCACGCCCTGTGCTGGCTTCTGGTCGGAGTGATAAGCTGTGCGGAATAGGCCCTGAAGGACAGCAAAATGGGGTGTGCCAAGGATTTTTGGGAAATTGAGTGTGGGGACACAGACGGAACTGAAGTCCCCCACGTAGTTCCAGTTTTAGTGCGGAAGGACCATGGTCGTGCGAGAAAGAAATGGCGCGCGCTACTTTCAAATGTTCACCTCACCACGTATTCAATAGTGGAATCCCTTCTCCCGATACGCTAGGTGCGGCAACAATCGCTGCACAGTGGGGTGCTACTAACAATCAACCCGTTAAAAGGCAATAACAATAAGCACGGAGGAAAGTGAATATCGATAATGAGTATTAATGACTTAGCAGGCCGCTACAAATCCAGAGCACCTCGTCTCAGGACGAGGAAAATAATAGCGCCCGCCGATCTTAGGGACAGCTTCCCCTACGTCCCACTCACATACACGTATCCTTACCTCATTATACAGGAATAGCCGCGATGGAGATGCAGGGAGTGGGCACCCAGTCGGATCGGAACAATCACTCCACATGGCACAAGCAAATTCTGAGTACGCGACCCAATCGACTGTTCAATCACAAAAGTAATCAGTTGTGATACTATGGGCTTTATTGCATTTCATCCATCCCACGGATATTCACAGCGATCTTCACAGCGATCTTCACAGCGATCTGTCCTTCTTGCCTTTGCCATTCAGCCTTTTGCACGTGGTGGTGTGGGGTAGTGTGATGGGAAGTGGAAGGCTCTCCCTCACCCTCGATTGTATTGCTCTGGCTGACAGAAGGAAGAGCGGTGGAGGGGTGCTTGGAGAGGAAGCTTATCCACCTGCGGCCGATTGGTGCTTAGCTGTTTTAGTCTGATGGATTGTTTCCACCTTGGATACATGCGCCCTCCCTTTTGGTGTGTCCTGAGTTCAGTTTTCTAGCGGTGGGGTGCCATGGGTACTGTTATACCTTGGTCATCATCATTTAGGGTTTGACTTGGTTTGATGATCTATACGTATAGATTAGAATTTTCTTCCAATTAGTGGGCGCCCCTTCGGTTTGCGTCTGTGTTAACTACTGTTGCTCAGGGGAAGCTCGACTAATTACGGATGAATTACTAAACTCTTTTGCCCTGTTATCATTCTCGTTGCCCTATTGGTATCTCCCCCACTCCTCTTTTTTTTTTTTTTTTTTTTTTTTCCACTCCTCACCGTGCAGAAGATTAAAGTAGGAGTAATTGAGGAGCGTAGGGCAGAGCTTGATTCTTCACACAACAGGGTTAATCCTTCCTCACTGGGGAAGCAATCAATTACATGTGATCATCGTATATTCGTGTTAAACAGGGAAGCTGTCTCCAGGGGAGCAGTGGCTGAGGCTCTTCCAGCCCTAATGGGAAGAGCCGTGCGTATAAGTGTTGTAATCAATTTCATAATTGGAGCGTTGGCACTGGGCCTTTTTTCAAAAAAAAGAAAAAAAAAAAAAGGTGTGAGTTCAATTCAATCACAAGAGCACTCATCATTCATCAAGGGAGTAACAAGCATGCATTCCCATAATCTTTGCGAGATTTTAGCTTAGTTAGCCCAATCAATGCACATGTGAACAGATCTTACATACATGAATCCTCTGAGTCAGTTGTTCCAGAGACATCAACAACCAAAAAATAAAACCGATAAGATCTCTTGGAGCTTACTGGTCCCTTTGAGTTCAATGATGCTCGAGATCTGATTGAATCCAACAGGGGCGAGCGAGATCAAGGCAGGGGCGAGCGAGATCAAGGACATCTCGAGTCATTTCGCCATTCATCCGACAGGTAAGAGCAAGGGAACAACAGAGAGAGAGAGAGAGAGAGAGAGAGCGAGAGAGCGAGAGAGAGAGAGAGAGAGAGAGAGATATTTTTTGTTTTTTAAATTGGGCCCAGTGCCCAAGGCTGATATTACCAATAAGAAGATTGAGGCCGGGGTCCTCACAGTCTACCCGGAGTGACTGAACGGAACATGCTGAGAACCGGGCTCAGCGTCCCTCATATGATGATGATTATGATGATTATGATGATTATTATGATGATAATGATAATGTACCTCTAATGATTCTATGAAAAATGTGAGATAATGATACTAAAGATGATGATGCTAATGCTGACGGTGTTGATTAGTATGTAAAAATTTCTAGGTACCAGGACATTACATCTCAGAGACAATGCCATCCTGGCCAACCTCCACCATAGCTATCCTGTTCTCGCCACCTGGACTAAATCCCTAGGACTTGATCCCGTGACTTGTAGTGTGTTTGCAATGTTTGACTGTCTTGAGGCCTGTAGGGCTTGAACCTTCAACCTGTTGCTAGTAGTCCCTACTTCGCAATCTTATACCTTTCAGCCTCGTTGTTTTGTCCTTTCTGCCTTTCTAGAAACTGGTAGGCCGTAGGTCTTCCTTTTCGAGTCCCTTAGCTCACGTTTCCATCTAGATGCAGTTAGGCAGATCTGGATTACCAGGCCATAGATGTTTGCTGGTAGGACGGTCAGATAGGTCTGTAGGTAGCCGCTTGGTGGTAGGCCTAGGGGAGTCGGGTAGAAGTAGGCAGGGACAGAGAAATCTCGGTTCTGTTTTCGACATGTTTTTTCCACGAAGTGCTGCTGGAGGTAGGCGCTGGAAGCTGCGCTAATTTTAGCGCTCGGTCTTCTCCTTCCTCACGGGAAGTGTGCGACCATAGCTGGGGTTACAGGACTCATCCAAGTCTGGCCCAGGCATTAGGCCCAGTTGTATGGGGCGCTCCCCCATCGCTGTTCTGTTGGGATTTTGACAGCTGCCATCGAAGCAGTTTCTCTACGCCTGCTTCGAAGTGGCAGGCCATCATCTTCATCGAGTTGCTGTTCTTCTTCACCATCCTGGGAGCTGCGATCCCCTGCTGAGTGGACACTTCATCTGCAGTGGGCTTCTTGAGTGGTGCAGAGAGGGGTGTTGGGCTCAGAAGGGTGTGTGGCGATTGGCAGGCTTGATAGGTTGGGTGCCCGCAGGCACCATAGCTAGCGCTTGAAGAAGAGGGAGGAAGAATAAGACTCCCCGATACTTCGATGAAACTCTGTAAATAATTTGTCTGTGGGTGTTGGTAACGTGGTTGTGATTCTTGGAATAAATACTCTTTATTGATTGGAGGACGAGGGATTGCAGAACTGAAATTCGTTTTTCAGTTCTCTGTGTAGTTTGAGCTTCCGCTGTGCATATCTCCCCTCCGGTTTTGTGTGGAATTGCCTCCTTCGAGTCTACTCTGCAATTGCATGCGTGTATGGGAACGTGTGGATTCGTTGTGGATTGAAGTTCAATCAGGTACATAAAAGTTGGTATCGGAGCCACGACCGTGTGCATCCAGCGGACTAATTAGCGGCCGACATCTGTCGGGCCGGCGGTTGGTGGTTGGGGGAGGTGCCCCGTAGTCTTCAACAGCGTCGGCAGCGACAGCTGTCGCTTGATTAGTACGCAAGGGCAAGAAAGCGAGTTCAAAAAAAAAAAAAAAAAAAAAAAAGTGGTCTCCCGGCTTGAGTTGGGCCCGGCACTAATTAAGACGTCAATCCTAATTAGTGGTCCAGCGACCTGAGGGCACGGCGATCACAATCAAACTTGATCGGCAACAATCCCCAATCCAGACCTTGATTGAGTGAGTTAGTTCCGGTGACCTGTCCCTCCGACGTCAGTCCGTCAGTCTGTCAAAACTTGTCTTTCCGGTCTTTCAGTCTGTGCCCGTCGAGAGGTTAGTGTTTCTTAGTCTGTGTCGTCAGTGGGTTGTCAGCGGTTTGACTCCCCTCTGACCTTGCCTGCAGTTGACCGTGGGTCTTGAGCCTGCGCACATACTATGTTTGCGCGTCCTGCATCCTATCATGGTCTGCCGTGTCGGATCTAGTGTCAGTGCAGCCGATGTGGTCAGTCCAAAAGTGGTCTGTCAGTCGTGTCAGAACAGTCCGCGCAGTAATTATGCGCCGTCAGTGTAATCAAGTCCAGACAGTCTACCTGCCGGTTTGCAGCCTGCAGACTACAGATTTATTTTTATTTCTGCAAAACTGAACTACGTCCCGCAGCAGTTATTTTTTTTCCCTGCGTATGGACTCGGGTTTCTTGCCTTGCTAATCGTGCTGGTGTTCATGGGAAGATCCGGAATGGATCTGGTATGAAATTATTGTTTTTTTTTCTGATTGGTTGTGCGTGCGTTAAAAGTGAACACGTGCTGTTTTGCTGTTGATCGCTGCCTGCAACCTCCCTGAGTGCCTACAGACACGAAGTACTAATCTGTTATCTGTCATAACCCTTCCCTCTAACTAAGTAAACAGTACAGTCTGATTCTGATTAGATTGTGGTTCTGTGCCGGCCATTGGTCGGGCCTCCGGGAATTATCCCAGCGTGGGCGGCGGAGCGCTGCGCCCCGCCCTAGGTTGTGACATCGCACAGGTGGGCCATGGTGAAGGCACGCGGCAGCGATGGTGGCCATCTCTTCTCTCAACCAGGCGCTTTGCGCACGCGCAGGTGACCGGAGGCGCTTGTCCATGCCACGTCATGCCCCTTGTTTTTTTTTCTTCTGGGAATTCCACGTTTCACTCCATTGCTGCTGCATTTTCGCACGTGGCATATGGCCTGAGAGGCGTTGGCTACTACGTCCATGCCTGTGGAGTACAGTGGAGTCAGCCCTTGGTAAACTGAAGTGCGAGTGCAGTGGCGACTGAAATCATGAGGAAGTGGGTGTGTCAGCATAATCAAGGCGCTGCTCGGCATCAGCAACGGGGTGCTGGTCATCACCAGCACCATCATCAACAGGGCGCAGTTCGACACCATCATCACAGTAAGGGTTCGTCATCACCATCAAGGTGCTGCTCGTTATCATCATCATCATCACCACCATCATCATCAACAAGGTGTGGTTTGACATCATCATCACGGTAATGTTCCGTCATCAGCATCAGTTGTCATCACCATCATCATCATCAGGGTGCCGCTCGTCATCAACATCAAGGCGTGGGTCGCATCATTATCAACGTTGCTCATCATGATGATCATCATCGTCAGTTCGTCTTCATAGGGCGCCGCTAGGGCTGCTCGTTATCATCATCATCATTATCATTATGTCAGTATCATTTACCATCATCAATAGTTCACCATCATAGGGCGCTGTTGGCGAAGCTCGTTGTCATAGGGCGCTGCTCACCCTGATCATCATCATCATTAGACTATCATCAAAGGTGTTCGTCATTAGCACCGTCATCATCCTTTTGTCATCACAGGGCATCGTGCGTCATCATCATCATCATCAACTTCATCATCATCATTATCATCATCATCATCATCATCATCATCATCATCGACATCATCATCATCATCATCATCATTCATCATCATCATCATTAAATTGTAATTACAGGGCGTTGTTCGTGTTGCTGGCCCTCGTGGCTCAGTAGTAGAGGATCGGCGGAGCGCTACCGGGAGCGCTACGCCGCTCGACGTTTTGACGCGACGACAGTCTCCTTGGTGAGGGTGGGAAACGAAGAACGGCCGGGGCGCCATGATGACAGTTTCGACGCGAGGACGAGAGTGCGGGGCGAGAGGACAGCAGGTGGATGATGAGGCGGGAGAGGGATCGTGGGGTATGGAGGAGAAGGCTAGTGGTGTCCGGGCGTTGTTGAAGGCTCTCTTGTTTGCTGTTTCTGTCACGTGCTTGCGTGCTTGAGAAGAAAAACACGGGGGCAGCGTGTCTCATATCATGGTCTCGTTGGAGAGGAGGAATGTTGTGGGGGGAAGTAAGGGGAGGCAGGCAAGGTTTCATGGGCTAGAGGGAGAGTATTACAAGAAGGAATGGAAGGAGGAATGCGGGAGTAAGGATGTTGAAGACATGTCTTCTATAGGCGGGCGACGTCTGCAACAATGACACCCCTTCATCTCTTTGGGCTACCTGCGAGGGGCGGTTGGCAGGCTCAGCGTTTTTGTCTCGTGACGTGGTTTGGATTACTGTGATGGTAATCCTAGCTGCGGTCCTGCTATCTTCATCGATCGGTCCTTTGGGATGGTTGAATTGTTGTCAACCAYAGGCGGCCGAGTTGCTTGAGATCCGATGAAGGAGGAGGTGAGGTTTGGAAAGAGGGGGGGTGCGTTTAGGGATTGTCGAGGGTAAGTTGTGTTCTTTCTCTTCGCGTTTTGTAATGATGATTATGTGATGACCCTGATGAGATTCTTAATGATGTGATTCCTCGATAGTTTTGTCTGGTTCAATACCTATTAGTCTTTCTAACCTTGAATTCTAAATATGTAACCAAAATATAACTAATAATTCTGATTCTGAGGTTTGAAAATCAAGATTAATTCTGACCTAGTTTGTTTGTCTATTTCTTTCGAATTTCACATCCTTTCACATCATTAGCCATGTCGATTGTCGTATGTTTATTGCTGCATTATTTCCTGGGCAATACTCTTAGCTTGAGATTCGTAAATCAGAGGTTGGACACCTCTGATTTTTTAAAAGTAATTTTCAAATCTTAACTCAATCTCGTTTGAACTTATGATTTGAACTTTTTTCATACTAGTTTTCAGATTGTTCTTAGCTGAAGCAAGGTAATGGCCTTGGTATTTCAAATCATTTTGATATTCTATATGGGACGCTGGGCCCTGTTCCCAGCACGTGTTGCTCCCCACGAATAGATTGGAGCATTTGTCCCAAAAGGAAAAGAAAAGAAAAAGAAAAAAGGCGTTGTTGGTGCTCCTCTTCAGTATGATCATCATCGTTATTTTGTCTTACTATCATCATCATCATTTTGTCATCATTAGATGCTACTCTTCAAGGCATTGTTTGCCTTTCTCATCAGCAGGTGAGTTGGTCGCCGTCATCACCATCCTCATCCTCATCATCTTCAGGGTGTTGTTCATTGTTATCAGCAAATCCAAAAAAAAGAAAAACATCATCTACCTTTCTCCATTACAATTTTCACAAATTTTCAATTCTTCCACTCATGTCTTAGGAATTTTATTTCCTAAAACTCTTGAGGCTTGTTTTTTCTTTTCTCCACTGTTAATTTATGATTCCCCTTTGGGCGCACTAATGAATTTTTTTTGTGCGTGTGGGGGGTCGGGGTTTTAAGGAGGAGAGCTCTACTCCGTAGGGGCTCCACAAGGTGGGGGATGAAATGCCCTGGAGGGAGGGGGGGCAGATTTTTGGGGGATGCCCTATTCTGGGGTTATGAGAGATGTATGGGCTAGCATCATATTCCAACGGAGGCAGATAGGGGTGAAAGGTTGGTTGAGGTATACTTTGGGTGGAATTGGATCCCTTAATGGAAGTAGGGGGAGGAAGCAGGTATGTCCAAGTTGGGGCCAATAAGGAAAACTTGTGATCAGGGCAGTCCTTTTCGGTCGAGGCAACAGAGGGACAGGGGGAGATGGAGGGAAGGGGGAGGAAATAATCCACAGCAACATCCGGAATTATGATTCTCCTCTCAAGCATAAACAGATTACTACTGGTGGGGTGGTGGGTTGGTTCTGAGGGGGAGAGCTCTACTCTGCAAGGACTTCATAAGGAGGGAGGTGATTGCCATGAAGAGAGACGGGGCAGATTTTGGGGGATACTCTATTCTGGGGTCGGGGGAGATGTATGAGTCGACATCATATCCCAGCGGTGGCAGATAAGGGCAAGGGGTWGGCAGAGGCATACTTTGGGTGGGAACTGGATGCTTTTGTGGAAGTAGGGGGGGGGGGGGAACGGGTCTGTCCCAAGTTGGGGCTGATGAGGAGTGTTCGTGATCAGGGGCAGTCCTTGTCGGTGGAGGCAGCAGTGGGGCAGGGGGACGAGGCGAAAGGGGGGAATTTCTATATCCTTTGCTTGTATTTGGTTGGGACTTCTTAAGATTCTTTCTGGAATTTTCAAAACAATCCCCGTTGTTATTGCTGGTAATTTGAAGAATCTCTCAGGACTCTTAAGCGACTGCTGGTGGTTTGTACGAAGTTGCACTGGAATTAGACTGTTATATTCAGGATCCATGGTTGTTCCATGCCAGAACGACGATGGTCGGAGCCGGGGTGATGCCCTGTAACTTGCCAAAGGTGAGGGCATGAGGCCTTGTAGAGAGATATGGGGATGCTATGCAGAGGCATCCTAAGGGACAGTTGGAGGTCGCTGACACAGGACAACACTGGTCCAAGGTGGAGTGAGTATCATTGCTCTGTAACCTAGCGGATAGGGGGCGTGAGGCATGGATGAGTTTGTCAAAGAATTAAGTCAGTTTTGGTGAGGTTTGTAAGGATCTGTTGGAAATCCTTTAGATACTTTAATGTTCAGAGAATTGCGGTGGATTTCAGGAGGTGTTTAGCGATTGTAAAAAATGATTCGTAGTTTTCTCATCATCCATCCCCATTTTTAGTAGCTTGTTCATGATCTTGGAGGATACTCTCAAGTCAAAAACGGGTAATGGCCCCGGTACCTCAATTTGTTCATAAATTGTTTTTACATGTCTTGATATGGGACGCTGGGCCCGATTTCCGGCACTTGCTGCTCCCCACGAATATATTGGAGCATGTCTTCAAAAAAAAAAAATTGTGTGTGAACTCTAATCCGATTTTTTTTTTTTTTTTTAAACAAATTATTAATTGGGTATGGCTGGCGCAGCAGCCTCTAGCTTTTCTGGGAATAAAAAAGGCAAGAATCCTTGGTTCCCAACACCGTCATTGAGCTGGAAATTGAGGAGGAGGCGGCTGCAGAAGAAAGTCGCAAGAGGATAGAGAAGTTGTGGAGAGAGATGGAGGAAGGCGAATGAAAGGCACTGAAGGAAGTCAGGCAGGCAGTGCTGGCAGAACATTTCCTGGCCGCTGAATCTAATGAAAGATTCAGCGACACTAACAGAAAAATGGTTGAGTGGATCCGGTTGGAGTTCACTTCAATCAAAGATGCCCTCACTGCGTGGATGGACCGGGTTGCTGGAATAGAAGACCATTTGACTACAGCAGAAGCCAAACAGTCTTTTATTGTAGAGAACCTGGATCGAATCGAGCAACTTCTCAGTACCTCTCCCCACTCAGCCACCTCTACCCCTCGTCAATCAGTCAAACCCTACCCCTCATCAATCAGTCAAACCCGAATTCAAACTGGTCCTTACTCCCCCTTCAACACCACACTTTTCTCCTAAAGGAAGGTTTGCTTCGCCTAATGAGCAACAAACTGTCCCTGGGGATGTGAGACTGCGTACTGGCAACTCAGGTCAGCAGACAACGTTTCCCCAAGATGATGCAACCTGAAAAATGTCAAAGTGGATGTGCCAGATTGGATAGCTTCAATCAAGTCCTATCTGAGGGGATTCGTCTGCCCAGAGGCTAACAAAGTGCAGTCCAATGTGGCCCTATTTAGTGGGTCAGCATTGAAGTGGGCAACCTTTGAGGCCATCAAGTCTCAGCAGAAGTTATCAGATTGGGATGATGCAACAGGATTAATGACCATCTTCCAGTGCCTGGCGGCAAGGTTTGCAGACAAAGAGAAGGCTAGCAAAGTTGCAGACGAGCTGGTTAGTCTCGGCCAGACAAAGTACAGGAGTTCGTTGACCAACCTGTATGCAAAATTTGAGCGCCTCACCTCTACTCCCGGTTTGCAGGACACAAGGATTGGCAGTCTTTTAACTGAGCAGCCTTGGACATGGAGGCAACACTCCATGTTCAGCACTCCCTAAAAGGAAGGCAACCCCTCTTCCCAGAGCAAGAGGAAGGGAGAGGGGAACTTGTATACTATGGAGTCTGATAATGACTCTGCAGACACTGACTAGGAACTGCCATTTCATCAAAATGGACATTTTTTATTTTTCAAATGAAATTACAACTGAGTTTTTTTATTTTTTTTGGTCGAAAACTCGTTTAAAATTGCTGCTCTTGAGGGTCCGACATTTGTAAAACGTTGGACCCCCTATATGTATTTGAACCTAGCTTGAGACCAAATACATACAGGTGGTCCCCCTACATGTTTCTCGTTTAGTCCTGATACATCCAAGAGGCCCAGCGTCTAAAAAACATCGGAGCAAACAATCAGTGGCATATCGACAAATCTCATTATTGTTACGTCGACCACCAGGTCGAGAAGCTTTCCCACCTTAACCACTGCCAGTATTTACTCTTAGGTGCCCACGTAGTGGTGGGTGCCACAAGATCTCTTCGATATCAACGTCTTCAGATAAGGACAGGAGCGCAGAGGTTAGGCAGCGAAGTAGTATCATTCCCCCGTGGACTTCCAGGCAACCTCAGGACACGAAGTGGGCGAAGCCRAAGGCCTGACTTTAGTGAGTCCACGCAAGAAGAGACATTGGATCTCGTACTCGACTAATTATGTACTAGAAAAAARAGTTTCTGTTTTTCGTCTTGGGACATGGGAGCCTCTATTCTAGCAAGTTTGACCAGCACTTTTTCATGACCCGGGGACCAATTCCTCGAGTAAGTGCTTCGAATTCTTCTAGGCAAGTCTTTGGGGTTACTATATAGAATTCCAACCTGACGGTTGCCTRGGAGTGCCTTTTCCACTCACTGATTTTTCCCAATCTTCTACAGTTTGGTCAGTGATTCCAAGCGGAATTTTGTCTGGTTTCGCACTTAAACGTTTACCCAGATCCCTTCCCGCGATCTTGAATACTTGAGCTCCACCAATCTCTATTGGATGGAGAGAAGTTCTAACTAATTGTTCTGATAGATTAGATATAGATAAGATAAGGCGACCGACATGACGGGCGTGCCGCCTTAGGCTCTATCAGTCTATGATATGATATAAAACAAAAGTGAGAAGTAGCGAAGGGCCCTACTATATCCAAAATAATGCATTGGGTGGATGCCTTGGCATTGAGAAAGAAAGGACACAATGAAAGGCGAAACGCCATGGGGAGAAGCTCTCTTTGATCCATGGATTTCCTATCGGGAAACCGCAACGAAGTTGACTTAGCGAACTGAAAAATAGGTATTATAGTACCATTAAAGAAAGGAGCACCAGTGAAAACTTCTCTTTGAGCTAATAGATGAAAAAGCACAGGTGCCGCGGTACCACAGAGAACAACCAAACAAATTATACAAAGGAGCGTTAGCTGTAGTTTGAGTAGCAAAATTTAGACGAGTTTTCCATCAAAAGAATTGAAAAAACTCTGTTTCAATTTCGTTCAAAAAATAAAAAATATTCATTTTAACGAAATGGTAGTTAGGGGAGATCTACTCCTCCAGCTGGCCAGAGTGCAGGGGCATCAGCAGACTTGCTCAATTGTTGGCCCTGGCACTGCTAGCCCTCACACGAGGCAAGCAGTTTCAGGGACAAAAGCCCTCCTCTCCTGAGGGGCAAGACAAACGCTCCAGTGGTCCCCAACAGCAAAACCTCCCAATGTTTGTCAAGTGCCCAACCAGTCCCATGGACGCATCCTCTTTCATTGGAGGGACCTGAAGATCCCAAAGGGTAAATGGTAAAAGAGAAAGGACAGAGGGGTTTGTCTGAGGTGTGAGGGCACTCACTATGTCAAGGATTGCCCTAGGCTGAATTACAACAATTGCAGCCACTAAAAAAGGAGAGCAGGCCAGCAGAGGCTACAATCAGGCTTGCGGAACTGAATCCATCTCCTTCAGAAGATGAATCATTTGTTGAGCCTAATCTTCTTGAGGCTGCAAAAGACTCAATATATTATTATATTGAGCCCTGTCTGGATGAACCCTCATCTAAGGAGGAGGTTAATCAGCTTTATTCTCTTCATCTCCAGTTAAACGAGAAGAAGAGGAAGATATCAGAATTGATCATGCTAAAACCTCAAATTAACAGCACCAGGATCAAAGTTTTGCTTGACTGTAGGGTCACAAGGAACTTAATTTTTCAAGATTACTGACCTTGAGCACCATACAGGTAGGGAATTCCCAATCTGTCTTAGCCAAGCAAGTCATCAAAGGTGTGTCAGTCACCTTTGATGACAAAGGGAAAATCTGACATTCCTTGAATTTCTATGTTTTTCCCCATCTTCCCTTTAATCTGGTCCTAAGTCTGCAGTGGTTAAGGGCTGCTAACCCTTAAATTGACTGGGCTCTGCCCAGTGTTCAATTGAAGAATTTTGAAGGCGAGTTAAGACAATGTGTCTTAGCTATTGACCATCAAAATAAGACAAGCTGTTACTATCTGAAAGTCAGGAAGTTTTACAACTTGTTTAAGGAAACTGACCATCAGAAACTGTTTATGGCTTATGTCACTCAAACAGATTCAGATTCCTCCCCTTCTCAGATTGATCTGTCCATTCAACAGGCGGTTGATGGGTTTTCTGTTTCGGTTCGGGAGCTTACTGGATTGGTCCATAGGCAAACCAAGCACCATATTCAGATTTCACCTGACTCTACCCCTCCCAAGGGAAGTGTTTATAGGATGTCACCTGCTGAACTGGATGAGCTAAGGAAACAAAAGGACTCCTTGACAGAGACGGGTTGGATCAGGTCCAACTCATCTGAGTTTAAAGCACCAGATTTCTTTGTTCCAAAGAAAAATTGTGAGCTCAGGATGTGCATTGACTATAGTGGCCGGAACAAGATCACTAGGAAGAGCTTTGAGCCGTTGCCTATGATCGATAATCTGTTGGACATAGTGCACAGCAATACCCGGTATGACACCTATGAGTTCATAGCCATGCCTTTTGGTCTGTGCAATGCACCAGAAACATTCCAGACTGAGATGAATCGCATTTTCATACCTTTCCTTGTCCGTTTTGATGTGTTGCACCTGGATGATATTCTGGTACAACAAAGATGCCAAGGAGCATGTAGACCACCTCATGAAGGTTCTGCAGGTCGCGAGGGAACATAAGTACAAACTGAATAAAGAGAAATCATTATTTGTTGCTTCCTCTGTATTGTATTCAGGTCATGTGATTTATGCAGATGATCTATCCCTCAAGCTTCTAAAGTAGCTGTTGTCAGGGAATTAATTACCATAACCAAATATTGTGAGGGACATCAAATCTTTCATGGGTTTAGCCTCTTAGTACAGGAAGTTCATCAGAAATTTCTCCTCTATCACTACACCCCTGACAAATCTGCAAGCCAAAGACGTTCCGTTCAGGAGGACTGTTACTTGTCAATTAGCTTTTTCAACATTGAAGACAGCACTTACCCCGACACCTATGTTGAAACTACCTGACCCTACCTTGCCATTTGTATTGACCACAAATGCAAGTCAATATGATGTCGATATAGTACTTCAGCAAGATAATGGGACCGACGTGAAACCGGTGGCATTCATGAGTAAGAAGATAAAAATGCAAAGAATTTACGCATCTCCATATGAGAAGGAACTGTATACTCTCGTTTGTGTCATTAAACAGTGGAAGCGTTCTTACTTGAGAGACACTAAACCTTCCACCTTCAATGGAGGAAGACCCAAGTTGAGTTAAATAATAAGTTATCGAGGTATATGCAGTTCATTGATGGGTTTGACTTTGAACTGAAGCACAAGAAGGGATGCTCTAACAGAGTTGCCGATGCATTGTCTCGTAGACTTGATTCTTTCGCAGTTATTGCTAATATTTAATATTTTGTTCAATCCACCAGACAAGTCATTGTTGATGCGTTGCCTCAGGATCCAGTCTTTGGCCCCATTCTTAGGAATCTACAGGCTGACCTCAATTCTTACTCAGGCTATGCTCTGACTTCTAGCTTGTTGTACATAATCAACGCGGAGGAAGAACATTTGTGCATCCCTAATGATTTTGCAAGATTATTACTCATCCGATTTCAGAGAGTCATCATGCTCGCAGACACTTTGGGTTCTTAAAAACGTATGTTGCCCTTACCCAATGTTTCTATAGGTCTAAAATGAAGGACCACATCCTGCATTACTTAGAGACATGTGAATTGTGCCAATGAAATAAGGTCAACAGAAGACCTACTCACACGCTTACCTATCTCTGACGGTCCACGTGAGTCAGTATGTATAGACTTCACAAACCTAGGCAAAACCACATCTCGTGGAATGAGATAGGTAATGGTTTGTGTTGATCGATTCTCTTAGCATGTTGAGATTATCCCCTTACCTGCTGAGGTCAAACTACCTCTGGTCAGAGAGCTCTTTTGTGAGGGGTAGGTAAATGTCCATGGGTACCCAACCTTCATTATCAGCAACAGAGATCCCAGATTTTGCAGCGATAATTGACAGTCTTTCTATAAGGATTACCTACATTCTAGATTGGACATGACCTCTAAAGAACATTTGGAAGCCAATGGACATGCTGAGGTAATGAATCAAATCTTGTTTCAATTGTTGCGTCCTCTGATCACACCTGGTCAACAAAATTGGGGCATATATCTGTCACAAGCACAACTGATGTACAATACATATGTTCATAGCATTACAAGCTTTACACCCTACAGGCTGCACTTTGCAAAAGACCCCAGACAACCTCTTGATGATCTGAAGGACACCCCAAACAACCTCTAGATGATCTGATTGACAAGTCTTAGCCTAGACTAACTCCTGGCACTGCATAGTTCACCAAGATTTATGAGAAAGACCTAGAGACTACAGGCTTTACACCCTGCAGACTGCACTTTGCAAGAGACCCCAAACAACCTCAGGATGATCTGGATGATCTACAGGAGACCCCAGACAACCTCTGAATGATCTGATTGACAAGTCTTGGCCTAATCTAACTCCTGGCACTGCAGAGTTCACCAAGAGTTATGAGAACGACAGAGACTACAGGCTTACACCCTACAGGCTGCACTTTGTAAGAGACCCCAGACAACCTCTGGATGATCTAATTGACAAGTCTAAGCCTAAACAATCCTCACACTACAGAGTTCACCAAGAGTTATGAGAAAGACCTATAGAGTACATGCTTTATACCCTATAGGCTGCACTTTGCAAGAGACCACAAACAACCTCTGGATTATCTAATTGACAAGCCTAAGCCTAAACTAACTCCTGACACTGCAGAGGTCACCAAGAGTTATGAGAAAGACCTAGAGAAAGCTAGAACTACCATGTTCAAGGCCCAGAAGAGGATGATCGAACAGGCTAATAAGCATCACTCTCCCTCTACTATTCTGCCAGGTCACGGGGTCTGGGTGAAAATAGGATATTTCAAGAAACTTGTTACCTGTTTACTACGACCCATGGCACGTACTTGATACAGTGGGGGCAGATCCATTTGAACCTTCCTATGTGCTTGCTATACCCCCTCATATCAAGAGCTATCCCATCTTCCATGCCTCAAAACTGCTGCCTTTCACCTCTGCTGTTGCATTCCCTGATAGGCCTCCGTAGTTTGGACCTCCAATCCCTAGAAAGGGATACGAGGTTGAGAGCATCGAAAATCAGAGGGGTTTCACAATCTTTTGTCTTTCTTCCTCGTTGTTTTGTCCTTTCTGCCTTTATAAAAACTGGTACATCGTAGATCTTCCTTTTTGGGTCCCTTAGCTCACGTTTTCATCTAGATGCACTTAAGCAGATCTAGATTAGTAGGTCATAGATGTTTGCTGGTGGGACGGTCAGATATGTCTGTAGGTAGCTGCTGGGTGGTAGGCCTAGGGAAGTCGGGTAGAAGTAGGTAGAGACCGAGAAATCTCCGTTATGTTTTCGACATTTTTTTCCACGAAGTGCTGCTGGAGGTTGGCACTCAAAGCTGCACTAATTTTAACGCTCGGTCTTCTCCTTCCTCACGAGAAGTGTGCGACCATAGTTGGGGTTACGGGACTCATGCAAGTCTTTGCCAAGCATTAGGCCCAGTTTTATGGGGCGCTTCTCCATTGTTGTTCTGTCTGTTGGGGTTTCGACAGCTAGCATCGAAGCAACTTCTCTATGCTTGCTTCGAAGTGGCAAGCCATCATCTTCATCGAGTTGTTGTTCTTCATCATCATCTTGGGAGTTGCGCTCCCCTGCTGAGTGAACACTTCATCTGTTGAGTGGTGCAGAGAGAGGTGTCGAGCTCAGAAGGGTGTGTGGCGATTGGTAGGCTTCATAGGTTGGGTGGCCATCATCTTCATCGAGTTGTTGTTCTTCATCATCATCCTGGGAGTTGCGCTCCCCTGCTGAGTGAACACTTCCTCTGTAGTGGGCTTCTTGAGTGGTGCAGAGAGAGGTGTTGATCTCAGAAGGGTGTGTGGCGATTGGTAGGCCTAATAGGTTGGGTGCCCACAAACACCATAGCTAGAGCTTGAAGAAGAGGGAGGAAAAAAAAGGGTCCCGGATACCGTGGGTGTTAGTAACGTGGTTGGGATCCTCAGAATCGAAATAAATACTCTTAGATTGATTGGAGGAGGACGAGAGATTGCAGAACTGAAATTCATTTTCCAGTTCTCTGTGTATTTTGAGATCCTGCTGTGCATATCTCCTGTCCAATTTTGTGTGCAATTGCCTCCTTCGAGTCTACTCTACAATTGCATGCGTGTATGGGAACGCGTGGATTCGTTGTGGATTGAAGTTCAATCGGGTACATAACAGAGAGAGAGAGAGAGGTGGAGGCTTAGGTTGACCGAAGAAGAGTTTTGAGAAGAGAGGAAGAGAATTCTGGTCATACAGACAACCTTCAAGGGGAATATCTAACTATTTGTAGTGGACTAAGCTTCTGAGAACCAAAGGAAAAAGAATTTGAAAATCAAGACGCGCCGACCTTCTACTCTCTGATATTGGCCCCTGGCCATACAACCACTCATATACACACACTCTTCTTTGTCGAGAACTAACGATCCCAACCGCCACATAACACCTCCAAACCACAACGATCGTCACCCCACCTTCCCCAAACCCCGCAGTTCTTCGCGGTCAACGATCGTCACCCCACCTTCCCCAGATCCCGCAGTTCTTCGCGGTCACCCACAAACAGTCATACAATCACTACAGGCAGCTCGTCATGACTTTACGACTCGATGCTTGCACATCAACTAGCCACGACTTCGCTGAAGCTGGCAGGTATATTGAGAGAGAGTTTTTCGGGCTCGCTTGCGGGTTTTATATTTGCGAGGAGGAATAGAATATGAGGAAGAGTGGAGTGGAGATTGGAGGGGGTGAAAATTGGGTTAATCGCCCCGGGAAAGCCATACCGATCCCTGCAAGTTTCTTTGCAGCCAATCAGATCACAGTGTGCAGGAAGTATCCTCATTACACGATATCGTCTGTCAACTCAAAATTTTGAAAGGAGATTGAAGGGGAGTTCCTATATGGGGATGAAGGCAGGAAGGAGGAGCGCGCAAAAAACAGCACGGAGCAGGTCCAAGATTCAAACGAGTAACGGTGCAACGTGAAGGGGATGGAAAACAGTTACGGGTGTGAGAGAAAAGGCGAGAAGAGGAGGGTAAAAATGGCATGGGTCCTTGCAGGAAGCGAAAAAAGATTGCATGCATGGTGTCGATGTAGAAAAGAAAACGACACCGAAATAATTAAGCTTCATCCATTCTGGTTCTAAAGCTACTTCAAGATTCAAAAATTCAAGAGCAGTATCATAACGCAAAAAGGAAGACCGCTTCTGGTCCATACCACGACGCTCCCGTACTGACCAAACCTCTATGGGAGCGGTTCGTTGCGACCTGGCCAAGGATGATTTTTGGATCCGCTGCTTGAGATTTTGGCGCCAGCTCCCGCTACCAGACAAACCCGGGCCAACCAGGTGGGAGGAGGTGGCTAGATAACCCTTGTATGGGATCGTAAATATTACGGAACGGAACGGAAGGATATACTGCAGTTTGGACTTCCCCCAGAGCAGTTGGGTCAAGAAAGCCATACTTAAAGTTTAGGACATCTAGGATTCGAAAAACAAGGAATGGAAAACGGCGCCACATATGAGGACGTTAATGAAGCACTATCACAACATAGAAACGAATCTGGAATAACTGATCTTTGCAATCCCCCTGCGTTGGGTGCACATTTTGCGCAAGGGACCGAGGCTGGTGGAAGGGGATTTGGTTGCCGCTCCAGGAACCCGAAGAGGATAAGGAGCGTTGTAGAGGTAGGCTCGGATGAAACGTTGGTTAATCTTTTCTACAAAGGAACAGGTAGTGTGCGAACTTGATACACCCCGAACGTGATGAGATGATGGTGGAATGCCGACTTGCATAGGATCCGGGTGTTACAAAATAAGAAAGATTGGATAGCATACTGGTCGGAAACCTGTCTTGCAGACCTCCCCTTTGACCCTGAGGAATGGCAGTGGCCCCCTGCAAATCTGGGGTGACTAAGAATGTAATGATTTCTTGCTTGTCTGTGAAGGCCACGTACTATTTACTATGCCCCATATTTAACTTGAAAGACATCGTGAACACTCAGTCTCATCTGAATGCGAGGGTCGACGTCATCCGCCCGATTCGGTGGTTCACCCTCACGCGAGCCAGGCCTACAAAGCTGGCCTCGCTGCAGTGGCTGATAGAACACCGCTGCCTCCCCACCAACTGGCTAATAGATCACACATATCTCGCACATATCTGGAACAGAAAGGCACGGTGCTCGCTCCCGTGCTGTAAGTCGTGTGGTGCCACACGACGGTCGGTCCCCTCCCGTGAGATCCCGGAAACAATTGAACACGTATTTTGCAGTGTTCGGGGTTGTCCCTACTTGGCGATGGTGGGACAGAATCTGGAACATGTTGGACACCGGCTCTACCTGGCCATGGGACTTGAGGTCGATTCTATGCGAGACATCCCCTTCACGCAGTACCTTCGAAAACAACATGTTCAAGATAGGGAGGAGAGCCGTCATGTGGACCATCTGGAGGCAACGCTGTATACATGCCATGGAGGGGGTCCGCATAGCCGGGGAGGAAATGACGTACATGGTCAAACAATATGTGCACCGATAGCTCACGGCACAATGGCAGAAAGTTCAAAATCAGCTGGACCTGTTTCAGCTATAAAACAGAATATTCAACAATTTTCAGGAGACAGGGCATAGAGAACGGAGGTTAGATTGCCTTCGTCAAGTGGGATGGTGGTTGCGCCCAGGAAGGTAACGAAGGTATCGAGGAATGCATCCAGGGACGATCAAGCGAGGCTATCATATCTGCTTCACAGATTGGACAATGGTGGACCAAAGGATCCCGTTGCGAACACCCTCAGACTTTCCTGACCCTTTCCCTCCCCATCAGCTGTCCATGATGGACACGCCATGTGAAGCGGAGTGAGTAGGCCAGAAGCATCAACAGATGTAGTGTATCCCAAAAGGTAGGGGGAGGGAGGAACCAGTGTTTAGCAGCAGGTATCTGGCACCAGGTTCAGGGTGAAGAGGTTTCCCCCCCCAAGATCCTGCTCAGTCAATCCCCTGGACCCCAGGGTAATCAATGCTGGCAGGAGTATCCCGCATCTCTGTTTTTCTGATATGTTCTGAATTCTGTCCATGGATGGGACTCTGGACCCATTATCCAGCAGGTGTTGCTCCCTGCCCCAATAGATGGAGAGTGAGTAGGCCAGAAACATCAATATAGGTACTGTATCCCAAAAGGTAGGGGGAGGGGAGGAACCAGTGTGTAGCAGCAGGTATCTGGCGCCAGATTCAAGGTGAAGAGGTTTCCCCCCACAAGATCCTGCTCAGTCAATCCCCTGGACCCCAGGGTAATTAATGCTCGCAGGAATTGTCCATGAATAGGATTATGGACCCGTTATCCAGCAGGTGTTGCTCCCCAGAGTCCCTCCAATAGATGGAGCCTCCCCGCAGGTTGCTAGCAGCGTCTGCTCTTATCAGCACCACTAGCACTAGCGCAAAATTGAGCTCACAAAAATTCTGTCTATCTAGCTTCCTACAGAAAATAGGAACAACAAGAACTCAAGCTTTAGAAGAGCTGTTCGGGTTCGAAAGCTGGTACATCACAACCGGAGGACCATCTGGAAGTTTTGGTTGTAGTAGCTATTCCTGACATGACAAAGTGCAAAGGGCAGTAGATAGAAACAATGTTGCCCAGGCTACCTACAATCTGGCATAAAACAGACTTCTGCCAGCCTCAAATTGACCAATTAATTAAACCAGAGAGGTTGTGAACGCTGTACTGATTTTCATGTGGAAGAACAACCATGAAGACAACGCGTACTCCCAGGGTACATTGTACAGCCAAAAAGCATGGGAGGCCTCACAATCACTCACCCAAAGGCCAATATCAAAGCAAAACCCTTCCAAATCATTTTCAGATTTCTGATGGGCAACAATATTCCCTCGGCAGAGTTGGCACCTATGGCACACATTCAACTATTAGATCTGGTCCCAGCTGAGTCTGGTCTCAACCTCGCTCCAGGCGGGCTGGTTCACCCACTAGCCTGCCTAGTCAGCATCGGTTGTGAATTCCATTATTCCAAGAGACTGCACTGACTGTCCCCTAATCTTGTAAAACGGGATCTTCTCTACGCTCCGTGGGCCGAATTAACACCCCTTTGAAGGACGATGGCCCCCTCTGAAATGCAAACCAACAACAAGGTGCCATGAGCTTGGGAGGCAGCCCCTCTATGGCAACCTGCATGGCTACCTTGAAAGAGGATGCCAATCCCTTCTCCCGCCAAAAGAACTCCACCTGGCTATATCATAAATTATGAGATGTTATCACTCACACTCACACACTGACTCACTCTGAGTGTAACTCCGCAAACTCTTCCAGACTTCCGTCCGAATGGCATCAACCCATCAGGAGGCTTGTATATGCATTTGTGTCTGTGAAAGGGAGAGAGCACAACATGCACGACCATGCATTGAGACAACAAGGTGTTTGTGTATATGCCCATTTAAACTCAGTACAATGTGACAATATGAGCAATATTGACATGAAACTGCTTGAGGAAAATGCTCCACAAGCAAACAGAGCGCCAAGGCTCTTCCCAGCACTGGGTCTCAATACCCGCGCACTACTTTTTTTCGTTCTGGAGGACCCATCTCCCCATTTCCTGTGACACATCGACCTCGCCCCGCCAGCTCCCCACCCCCTTCTAAAGCCCTTCCCAGAATCCACATGCCCTACCCACCACCACCCTTTCCCCAATCACAATTAGTGCCACCAAAGACAAAACACTAGCCTTGTGGTCTAGACCCTCTCCGCCTATAAACCAACGGAAAGGGTATTTTCAACCACCACTACGTTTCCCGTATATCAGCCGCAGGAAAAAATAGAGTAGAAGCATTCGAGCCGGATGAAAAAAAAGATTAGAAGCATTCCTAGCTGGATGAATTTGGGCACTCCTGTCGTGGCCCGTTCATTCATCATTGCCGCAGCTTGTTAACCGCACCAACTTTTGCCAAGTACTGGTGGTTCATGAGAATCCAAAGGAATGACAGAGGGAGAAGACAACAAAGAAACACCTCAACCCATGGAAAAAGGTCTGTTGAAAGACCACTACCTTTGCCATACGCCGGTCGCGGGCGTCGCAGGCGACACCCCACGAGTTTCGGCCTGGTAAGGCAACAAAGGCCGCCAGCCAGCATTGGACCCGGCCCCCAAAGTACGAGGTATAGGTTATATTCCCACTTGGAACTATACCGTGAAAGGCAGTGGCGGTTCAAGAGAATCACACTAGTCCCAAGTGAGAATATAACCCTCAGGCACTTGGGACTGCACAATGTAATCAACAACGGAGAAGATAGCAAAGAAACACGACCACTACCCTCAGGCATGCTGGGATATGTCTGAGGGCATACTCACACTTGCCCTTTACTAAGTGTACTTGACTGCAATTAGGCCACACATCGACAAATCGGACCGCAATCGCAACCAGGGTGGCAGCAGAAAAAGTCATAGTGTATGGTTGAGATATCTTACAGGCCATGGCGAGTGTAGAACTAAATAGTGCAATACAATCCATAACAGTGGCAATTGAGGTGCATTCAGAACCAACCCTCATGCTACCGGCTGTTCCCTAGCCTGTATCACCCAACTGCAGGTCAGGAGCAGCCCCCTCATGTCCTCTCGTGAACACGGTTCTGGCTGCTACGCAGTTCCCCGTATGCCTACAATTAGCAGTAGTGGTAGATAGGTAGTGTAAAGTGAAATTGAGAGAAAATAGTTCCAAAAAAAAAACAAAAAAAAAAAAGCACCACAAAATTGCAGACGAGAGAGACCAAAGCCAAATCACTGACAGATGTTAGAATTGTCAAAATGTCAGAGTCAGATCGTCACTTGATGAAACAATATTGTCTTCTGATCTCGCGGACATTCGCTTTCTTTGGGGGCCGGGGGGGAGGATACGAAATAATCTCTCAGCTTTTGCAAGCAGGTGCACCCAATCCGATGACAGACTAGAGAGAATCAGAGTCCCTTTCCCTTACCAAGGCTTCAAACGCAGTTCTAGTTGTCAGGCGCAACATCTCGCAGTTCTACAGCAATCATGCCCCCCTGCTATAGTTTTACACTCAGGGGGCCTATGACTGTGTGACCCATTTCAGGGCCATTTTAAATTTTAATGCATTTTCACTATTTTCTCTACGGAGTCTACTTCACATTCACCCTTCTCAGCCCTTTGGCTAAGATCGAGTGTAGTATCCATTCCGATCAGTTCAATATATCTGCTCCCATGGTCCATTGAACCATCATCATAAATGAAAATGAAAGGACAAATATTTTATGCCTCAGCAATCATGCACAGCTTATGTCAGGGTTTCTGTCAGGGTTCTCTGCGCTGACAGTCATTTCAACCACCACTGCTCCACAGCCTATTGGTTTTCCCAACTTCGGAGCACCAGGCCTCAAAGTTCTGGGCCCGCCGATAGCCTGGCCCCACCTACAGAGTGATTGTGTAGTTGCGGAAACAGTTCATCACAGCCCCATGTTTGTTGTCCTCTTCTCCCTCTACCGGGAAGTTTTATATATATATATATCGTCAAATAGAATATATATATATATATATCGTCACAAATATATATATATATATATATCATCACAAACATATATATATATATATCGTCACAAATAGAACTGCCCGGTAAACCGTAGGCAGAGAGAGAGAAGAGGACAACAAACGAGGGGCTGTGTATATACATATGTATATGTATGCATATATATCGTCACATATATGTAGACATGTATATATCGTCACAAACAGAACTGCCCGGTAAAACCGTAGGCAGAGAGAGAGAAGAGGACAACAAACGAGGGGCTGTGACAAACTGTTTCGTCGTAGTGTAGGGAAAATTTTCGAAATGCCCCTGAAGTTTGCATTAATTTGCGATTTCCCCCTCCGACGGCCGACTGACCCTGATTTGCCCCTGGGCCTCTGAACTTTCGAACAGGCCCCTGTCAGTGAGGGGCACAACTTTTTGGAATGCCCCTACCGGACAGGTAGTCCTATTTCCCCTGCTGCCTGTCCGATTTGCCCTTCTGTGGGGGATGCATCTTCCTGAGATGCCCTCCACGGGGAAGGCGCTAAGAATTTGAATTCCAACCCCATACTTTTCCAAGTCCCCGCGCAAAAAAAAAAGGCTGCACACCATGTTGTGTCCGCTGCTGCAAT
>BFEA01000023.1:5703294-5713956 GCA_003427395.1 Chara braunii
TTTTTTTTTTTTTGAAGGCCCTTTGTGCAATCCTCTGTCCACGTCTCCCAACTTTTGACTTAATTTTTCTGAGACGTTTCCCTAACACATCAATACCAGAGTTCTTCGTTGAACCGCCAGTTCACACAACCCTCCGTTGACAATGTGACCTTCCACGGCTTGTGCCTCGTGCCTCCAGCTTTCATCTCCATAGCGACCGTCCCTGTTCGCTACCAGCCCACGCATGCAGCATGTCATAGCCCCGGCTCTGCTTCGGACGAAATTAAGCTTCAAAGCTTGTGCGCCACAGACTTACTGTGCAGAGGCTCATCTTCGCGGGAACCGAGGCTTCAAGGCTCGCGGCCCACGGACGCACTGTGCATATCTTCCCTGGAGGAGTGTCTATGGCTCCACAGCAAAAAGCTTTGTTTTTTCATGTTATATAATGATCCTCTGCCTTAGCTGGACAGGTTGGCTGTATGTGGCCGAAGCCACACGTTTATCAGACCAAAGTCACAAGCGCTCTGGAGCACAAGAAGACTGAACCACCAGACTGGACTGGACAACCACCCCTTCTCCCTTCTCGACGAAAACGTCTGAACTTCTGCCTGCATACAAGGAGAAGACGAGACATGGATAGGGCCAGCAGCAAGGGCCCAGGGGAGGCTGAACCAGGTGCCATTATCAGGGCCCCGCTGAACTATGTTCATCCGCATTGTCTTGCGGTCTATATTGCAATAGACACGGAACCACCATTGTTTTAGCAGCCGAGACTGCCCCGTCCAAGCATAAACCCAAAAGCTCTTCGTATAGACGCCGATAAACAAAAGCCGAGACTGGCCCGTCCAAGCATAAACCCAAAAGTACTTCATATAGACGCCGATAAACAAACTGAAAAGCTCCTACGGAGCCCGACCCAGTTGTTTGCCCAAAAGGTCAGAGAGCCGTCAGACATAAATAACTAGTCCACCTCATAGAAATGCGGCCTACGTTTCTCATAGCCGATAGGTAGGAAGGACGCTGGGGCAGGGACAGAAAAAAAATGGGGGGCAAAAGGATGCCCCTCACATCTCGCCAAATGTCGCAATTGGATGTGACGAAGGGTGTCACCATCCCCACATCAGACGGACAGATGCAGAGTGTCGGGCAAAATTTTATCTGACAGTTTAAGGTCTGCCGTGCTTCACCCGAGTACCAACTTATGGTCATTAGTGCTCCATCACATTTAGTACATAGACTAAAGATACCCCAAGCACAGCTATAATGAGCGTACATTGAACTAAGGCAAAAGAGGACCAATAGCACATGCGGCGATTAAGCGTGAAAGATACCAGACCAATGCAATACATACATTTGGCCCGAAAGATACCCCAAAGTTACGCAAACACAGCTATAAGGATTGTGCAGCACACGTCGTATTCAGGTGAAGAAGTCAGCGGTCTGATAACAAAATGGTGGCCTTGTCGGTCTGCGCACCATTTTGAAACCTCCATTTGACTGACTCCCATCGGGAAAAAGTCCCAATACATTCATAATTTCATATATACAACGCGTGGCCCAAATTCTCCCTCGGATTCTCTAATTGTCATCCAATGCAGTTAGAAAACTAGTGGTTGAAATTTGAAATTCGAAACCACATGTTCACTGAACGAGCAGATCCCGTTCAAAATCTGAATGGAGTAGAGCTCCGTTCGAAAAACGGAGTTCAATCAATTGAACTCCCCCACGGATAATCAGAACCAGTCGCCGCAATCAGACGGCTGTATAAATAACCAAACATGATGTATCAATGGGACACTGGACCCAGTTTCTAGCAGGTGCTGCTCCCCACCAATAGACAGAGCCTTCCCGAGAGTGATAGTGTTGTCTGCTCCTATCAGCGCATCCCTATCACCATCTCGGCTGTTCTTCTTATAAAGAAAGTATTAAAAAAAAAATCAGGTCCCAGAAGGCTGCAAAAAAAAAGAAGAAAAAAAGAGGGGGTGCATAGGATGTTGAATGGCACATCCCCATATTTGTTGTTTTATTTCTGGTGACTTGTTTTATATTTCAAAAAATCAAATACAGAAAAAGGCGCCGTCAGTGGGTTATGCTTGGTTTGGGGTTGTTTAGAGGCAGGAGGTTGGGCTATATACTCTCTCTCTCTCTCTCTCTCTCTCTCTCTCTCTCTCTCTCTCTCTCTCTCTCTCTCTCTNCTCTCTCTCTCTCTCTCTCTCTCTCTCTCTCTCTCTCTCTCTCTCTCTCTCTCACACACACACACACACACACACACACACACACACACACTCGGGCCATGCTAAGACCCCTGGACCCCCTTAAAGCCCTGACATCCGGAAGACCCTCTATGCCCAAGTGTTATAAGGGGGAGTGGGGTTTGAGGGGCTTACCACTTTAGTATTTTTCGGGGGCTCTGGGACACTGGGGGGTCAAGTTGCATCAGGGGTGTCACAGCCCACCCCCACACCCCCACACCCCCAAAAGCATCATCTCCCTCGCCCCCCCCACCTTTGGAACTCTTTGCACCCCCTCGTAGCCCCCATGGTGCGCACCTTTGTGGGCCGCATGAGTTCTTTTTTTCTGCCTGTGCACACACCTGGCGCGTTTCAACATGATTGACGCGCGCACGAGGGGATTAAACACCCGCGTTTGAACGCGAACACACGTTCATGGCATTCAGACCGCAACATAGGTCGAACTTACTGAGCCTTACACACCTGGCCCGTATTCCGTCGTATTCTCTAATTCTCTTCCAATGCAGCTCTCAAACAAGTGGTTAAACTGACCAAGACCGACTTACACGCGCATTCCATCATATTCTTTAATTGTCATCTATGCAATTCGAAAACAAGCGGTTGAACTGACTTGTACTTCAGCCACCTTAAGCTTGTGACCCTCCCTCAGGCAAATTAGCGAAGGAGTTTTTCGAGAAGTTCGAAGCAGGGGAGTTGCCGTTGCATGATAACAAGTGCCCTAAAGATATGTCGGGGAGGCAGGAGGGAGGAGGGGAAGCTTCCGGGACAATAGACAGAAGAAATCAAAGGGAAGAATTCCTGCTAGGTCCTTGATAGGAATCATACTAACACTGCACATAGATAGCACGTAAGTTGATGAATTCCTGCTTCACCGGATAGACATGTCCATGTGGGAAGTCGTCCTCTTCATTGTCTAGGTCAATAACGAGGCCACTAAGTTCATACAAGACCCAGACCCAAGACGTCACAGCATGGGACAGTCGCTCACCAAAATCTCTATGGTCCCTCTGTAACTGCCAACCGGTGGCAGAACCTATGTCTGCGATAACACAGCAGGAGAGAACATTTCAAAAAATGTCATCTAGTGGGCCTCTCTACACTACTCGCCACATGCACACAGAGAATCTAGTGAGTAACACACCCATTGATGAAACCAGATTGAGCAAACAACTAAAATTCCACACAATCTATCAGTTCGATAATTATGCCACCAGGCCAACCGAAAACTATCGCCTCCAGACCTTCCACATTCCAAGGACAAAAAATAAATCAAACAACTCTATTGCAATCATCATTTCTCATTTTCAAGCTCACAGTTATACCTTCACACCAAGAAAAACAAGAAAAAGCCACTCTGCTACAATCATCGTAGTATAATGAGAAATTTCATAAGATAACGCTACGTTCAGTGATAACACAGCACTTGACGAAAATATTGCAACGTTCCTCTAATTAGTGCCGGCCTTGACGAGCACAGTATCAAAATCAAAACCGCACCCTTACATAAAATCACAACGCAACTAGCATACCGGAGCAGCGGACGTGCGGGACGCACCGCCCCTGGTTGCCCGAGTTTTAGTCGGACGACCTCAGTGTTTGCACTTTCAGGCGATCCCGAATTCCAACCAATTGCAAACTTGGGGATCGTGTCCCCACATCTCGGATCAGCTGCCTGCATGAGACAATTGTCCGTCCCCAGAGAAACGTTTTGTTTCATGGCCTGGACGTCTGCTGGAGGTCACGGTCACGGTCACAGGCCGCCCAATCTGGACTGTTCTATCTTGGAGGTCATGTGACCTTAGATCGGACGGATCTGCTCCTGCAGTCGTGCTGCAGTTATGGGTGCATCTCCTGCTGCAGTCGTTGGCAACTGCTGCGGCAGTTGCAACTACCGGCAGCGGCATGGCCTGCAGCACCACATGCAGCAGCAGAGCAGCTGTCCTTGGGTGCCTCCGGCTGCAGTTGTGGCAGCCCGAAGCGGTGCAGATGTCACAGATGCCACGTCTGCTGCTGAAGCTGCAGCACTTGCCCAGCTGCTGCATCCCCAGCACCTGGTGCAGCAGATGCAACAGCAATGCGCAGCTGCTGCCACTGCACCTGCTGCATTTGCTGCAGCAGATATTGCAGATGCAGCAGATGCCGCACCTGCAGCACCTTTTGCAGCAGCTGCTGCATCTACAGGAGCGGACCTGGGGAAATAACTCCACGGTGATACTGCATACTGCAGCAGCAATGCTGCACCTGCTGCCACTGCGCCTGCTGCATCTGCTGCAGCAGATGCAGCAGGTGTCGCACCTGCAGCACCTTCCACAGCAGCTGCTGCATCTACAGGAGCGGACCCTCCACCCAACCCAACCTGTTAACACTTCTTTCTCGTCTTTCCTTCCAAATGAGCTGAATTTCTTTTTCACAGGCAAGAAACAGGAAGTGGGTAATGCGTCGCAGAAACGGTGGTGGATCTGGGCCGCCAATCTCTCAAGAATGGTCGCCCAGATCGGCTGGCTGCCCTTTTCAACCAAAGAAACGGGGCCTGCCGGACATCGTTTTCAGATTTCCAAGGTCGGTACCCTCCACAAGGTTGCAGGAGGCCTCCGGTGGCATTTTCACCCTGGTAAGCCTGCCCAGCTGGGATGCGCTGGTTCCAGCCGGGGGGGGGCAGCCAGGCCGGTCTGACCGGAACTGTTCCGGATTCGGGAGGGGCCGCCATGTGGACCGGCAACCAGGACTCATACATAATATAATATTATATAATCATCAAATCAATACCTACAGCACACCACTCATGCTCCAGTTACTCTTTGTGCTGAATTCCCGCATTGGACTCCCGCATAAGAGCATGAAATTTATGAAAACAACTTTGCTGGAGCGGAACTATCTACTTTCTTCGAGTAACTCTGCTCAAGTTTTATTTTAAAATTTTGAAGCTTGAAGTTTAAAGTTTAAACAGCATTTCAGGATCTTCAAGCCAGAGTGAAAAAAAGAACACTTACTTCCGACGCAATGGGAGCAGCACAGTGACCAGACACAGCCTTTGTCTGTAAGCAAAGGACAGGAGCACTGCAACTGTGTACCCAACTGGATGTTTCACTTGTGGCCAAATGATAAGAAGCAGATGAAGAGCTGGATCCTGAGGCTTGCAAATCTTCGGCGGATCTAGTTTATACACTTTCATCAGGCATCATGCAACCTCAAGCTGAGAGGAAAAGTACAGAGATTCGGTTTCCAGCCTGTATCTTAGCACAAACAAGTACAGAAAAGAAGATCAGAGCTTTGTTTCAATACTATGGGCATATCTGACAGCCAATCCTTCCCAATGGAAGAAGTCAGTGCAAACTATCACTACAATTCTGAAAAGAAGATTTGCAGGTGAAATAGGAAAAACCCGTTTCATACCTTTCTCGGCCTTTTGGCTAAGTAAGATCAAGTGTAGTATCTGTTCTGATCGGTTTAATATCTGATCCGTGGTCCATCGGACCACAATAAAAAAAAAAGAGGAAAAGTCCCTAGTCATGACCCGCCAGGCAATTTACCGGGGGTCTGTCTCAGGGCATGCCCCTAGTCATGTACTAGAAGAGAAAAAAAACGGAACTTAGCAAAGAAAGTATAATTGAAGGAATGAGCATATACAAATTAGATCCATGTACTTTCTTTATAGGTTTAAGATTGTTCTTATTCACAAATATTATACCACGAAAATCCCGTATGTGTGTGTGTGTGCTTGGGCGTGTGTTTTGTCATATTCGCTATACACTCGAAAAAAACATGACTGCACCAGACTGTTTCATCGGACTTTCACACAGAGAGAGAGAGAGAGATGAGAAAACGTGCACGCATGCATCTGTGTATGTTTGTGAGAGAGAGTGAGAAAGAGAGAGAGAGGGAGAGAGAGAGAGAGAGAATGTGCATAAGTGCCCCTGTGTGTGTGCGTGTGTCATCATATTCACTATACACTTAAGAAGCATAAGAGTGCCAGATCGTTTCGTCGGACTTTCACCGGCTCATCAGGAGGTTGAACCCCGACAGTCTACCCAGGATTCATTTGACTGATGGACAAGGACTCACCACATCGCCCAGAGTTTCTGACACCCCTGAGAAAAGTGGTCGACTTTACTCACACCAACCTCGCAATCCTGTGTGTGTGTGCGCGCGAGTGTGTCTGTGTGTGTGTGTGTGAACGTGTTCGCACGCCTGTGTGTGCGTGCGTGTGTGTGTGTGTGTGTGTGTGTGAGAGAGAGAGAGAGAGAGAGAGAGAGAGAGAGAGATAGAGANGTGTGTGTGTGTGTGTGTGTGAGAGAGAGAGAGAGAGAGAGAGAGAGAGAGAGAGATAGAGATAGAGAGAGAGAGAGAGAGAGAGAGAGAGAGAGAGAGAATGCACACACGTACAATGGTCCGCCTAGGGTGCCAGACCATGGAGATCGAAAAGGTTCAGAGTAGAACAGGCCAGAGGGATAGGATAGTTAAATAGAGGTCTGCTGAGAAGCGGAAAGCCCAGCTGCAGTTGCTGAGAAGGTACTGCCCTGGGAGACCCCCGACTGGAAGGAATGCAGTATTTACACTCAATAAACACACAGGGAAACAAACATGCCTTTTGACACCATGAATGAGAAGGTTCAACAATCGAGGATTGCGAAGTCGACAATATTGTTACAAACTTGAAAACAATACATGAAACATGAAGTAGTTTGTTGCCTTTTCACCCACTTAATCCCCATGCAAAGCGTCCTCCGCGATGGGGGGGTATCCCGTCACCGGAAGGCTTCAACATCACACTAAAATCCACAAACGCGTCCATCTCCAGATGCCACGCCCCTCCTCGCCAGAGTCTCCGCAGTTCAATATCACCAAAGCTAACAGGGAAGCACAGGTCTTGAGAAAACGGAGTGGGTAGGCTTTCCGATACAACAGCAGGCATTCGAAACGATGCCATACAGAAGTTCTTCAAGAATGACAGACAGATCAGAGCTCCCACATCTTATAGCAATTCCGGTGTCGGTAACCCCAAAGACTGTTGATACCTCGTTACGACTGCAACATGGCTGCAGTTCACAGACACACAGAGGCAACAACAACGAGCAAAAAAAGAACCAGAGAGTCAAAGGCTTGTACCTCATTACGACTGCAACATGGCTGCAGTTCACAGACACACAGAGGCAACAACAACAAGGAGCAAAAAGAACCAGAGAGTCAAAGTCAGGAAGCCTTCAGGAAGGGAACTGGCAGCTCAACTCAATCATTGACAAAGCCTCAAGGCATACTAAGCTGAGGCCCAGAGGTGTTGTGGCATAGCTTTCCTGATCATTTAGTGCCCTAAAACCTCTGCATTCAAATTCAGATTACTCAGAGCAGTCTCACATATGGCGACGCATTTCAAAGCAGGGTTGTCACGGTCCACATGACAGCTCTTAACTAATGTCTCTGACTCACAGTTTCGCGACTTCTCAACGGCTCCGGTTTCAGTCAACCACCTGCATCACCATTCCTCTTCTAAAGGGAGCAGTCCTGCTCCCACGCGAGACTCCACCGCCCTGCTTTGGGAAAGGAGTGGGCCCAGAATGGGCATGGCAACCAAAAGAAAATAAAATGAATTGCCTGCACCTTTTGCAGGGGGCTGTATCACCTTGCTTTTTTGCAGGTCGGCAGCGCCGTTTTCTTTGCACCCGACCAAAGGAAGAAAAAACAAAAAAGTGAGTCGCACGCGCCTTTTTAGCAGGCTGTGTTTTTTGTTTTTTTTTTCGCGGGTAGGCCGTGTTGTTTTCTTTGTGCACAACAGGTCTTCGGCCCGGGGGAAGCACTCTTTGGAAAGCGAGTGCGATTGTTGAGTCAGGGAGCGCTGCGCTCGCGCCGCACTCGGGCTGAGTCGTCTTTTTTGGGTAGAGCAACTGCTGCTGCAGGTTGCTGACAAAAACACAACCGCCACGCTCGGGCTGACGTCTTTTATGGGGAGGGCAATTGTGAAGATCCTGCGGCAATCGGAGAGCAGCCTTCAAGGCGTGCCTTTGGCTCTCGCGTTCATCTGCTTGCCAGACCTGAAGTAGACATTCAATTGAACGAGGAGCCAAATTCGACACGGAAACTCCCCATCGTGGGGGGAAGAGGGATACAAGGAGGAAGAGACAGAGAATATCTGAGGAGGAGACGGCGGAGATAAGGTAGAGCAGAAGGGAGGACAGGAAGAAGGGAGACGACAGGAAAAGGAGAGGCGGATGTAGAGGAGAAGAGACGGAGACAATCAAAAGGAGAAGTGCGGCTGAGTAGGCGTCAGGGAGGAGGAGGCCGAAGAGGAAGACGAGCAGGAAGGAAAACAAGGGACAAGGAATAAAAGACGGACAGGAGGAAGAAGACAAGGAGGAGGAAGAAAGGCACGGAACAGAAGACGATAAACGAGATGAGGACGACGAATTGCGACGCACAGGAGGAGGAAGACAAGCAGCAGGAAGGAAGACGAGGAGGGGAAAGGAAGGACCACACAAGACAAGGGACAAGGGATACGAGACTGACAGGAACAGGAAGGAAGACGAGGAAGGGAACGGAAGGACAACAAACATTATCCAAGACAGACTACAAGACGAGGAGAAAGGAAGACAATGATGACGAAGGAAAGGAGCACAGAGGAAAGTAAGAGGACGGCGAGGATGAGGAGGAGAAGCGAGACTGAGTACACAGGCAAGGAGGAGGGAGAAGACTGTGACAACTACGAAGTTAAAGAATTGTAGTGGAGGAGGGGCCACGAGGACAGCAAGGAGGATGAGAGAGTGCAGAAGATGACAACGCTCTACGGCGATGAAACAGTCTGGCACAATCATGCTTTGATTGTGGAGTTACGAATAGCAAACATGACACAAACACGAGACTGCACATTGAAGAGGACGACTGTGGACGAGGAAGAGCAGCTGGAGGGGGGGGAGGAGAACGAGGGGAGGATGGAGGGAGGGAAGGAGGGGGAGGCTGCAACCAGCGGGCATTCACGTCAATGGACGAGGATAACAACGATGGATAGAGGAGAAAAGGATGGAGGGAGGACAACAAGTGAGGAAGGGCGCGAACGGGCGGCAATGAGGTCGACGGCGACATTAAGAAATAGCTAGGAGGGACACGGAACGGGGCGGAAGAGGGAAGCAGAGAGAATGATGGACCAAGGAGGATCGTCTTTCTTTTTTTCTTTTTCTTATGGCCTTTCTTTTTTTCATTTTTTTTGATGGCCTGATGAGTCCGTTAAAATCCAACGTAATAACAGTTCGGCACAAATAGCAAAGTAGGAGGGTCACGGAACGGGGCGGAAGAGGGAGGACGGCGATAACAATGGAGGGAGGAGGGAAGCAGAGAGAATGATGCACCAGAGAGGATCGTCTTTCTTTTCTTCTTTTTCTTATGGCCTTTCTTTTTCTCATTTTTTTGATGGCCTGATGAGTCCGTTAAAATCCAACGTAATAACAGTCCGGCACATGCCCGCTTTTGGGCAGTTGGGTATGACGAACATGACAACACACACACGCAACTCACACACAAACAGTCCGGCACAGTCATGCTTTTTTTGTGGGATTGCGTATAGCAAACATAACACACAGCCCGCCTCATGAGTCGATGAAAGTCCAATGAAACAGTCTGACACATGTGGAGTATTCTATGGCGGATGGCCCCCAACGCACACATACACACAGAGGCACACACACACACACACACACACACACACACACACACACACACACACACACACACACACACACACCACGTCACCCAGAGTTCGGGATACCCCCCACATCAGTTAGTCTGAGAAACTGATTTATCACAGCTATAGAACCCACTCTAAACACATGTATGCGTGTATGCATGCCTACATAGCAGAAGCTCGACATGAGCCACAGGCAAAGCTGCAGCGGGTCAATTGTGCAACTAGTGCATGTTTCACTGCCCATATCGCACCTCTTGCATTAAGGACAGGCATTCGACGTTCTTCACAGCCAAATCTCTCCACGGCCGCGTTGGAGAAATTTGGCTGTTCGCAGCCCTTAGGCTGCGGTATAGTGTGCTTCCACGTCTGTGTCAAGGTGTCGCACTTTCAGTGGCGGGCGACCAGGACGCAAAGTGGGTTCTTAGGGGACAAATGTTTTTTGGGGACCGGTCCTTGGCAAAATTGCGGACTACCTACAGCTAGCTCTTCTAGAACCGGGACTTTTGGAAAAACGAAGGACCGGCCCTCGGGTGGAAGTGGACCCAAAAAAGAAGTGGGGGGGATTGGACCTGTCCTCGGGTAGAAGAGGACCCCAAAAAGAAGTGAGGACACGTGGGCGCGGGGAACGCAGCCCTAAGGTAGCCAAATCAATGAGACTAAGAGCTGACACAAGAGAGAGAGAGAGAGAGAGAGAGAGAGAGAGAGTTTTGTTCCATTTATTGTTATGAGTGTGAGAGAGAGAAAGAAATAGAGAGAGAGGGA
>BFEA01000023.1:5721321-5740944 GCA_003427395.1 Chara braunii
TCAAAAAAGAACAGGTTCTTCTGCTTAGAGTGTGTACTGCCATCTTCACCCAAACAGAACAACATGTGGTTATTATAGCTCTATCCAGACCGGAAGTTGCCCTCATACAACTTTAACGACCGGGTGTTCTATTCCAGTGAAGACAGTTGAGCAACAGCTCGTCCTGGACATCAATATTATGCACACTTGCACACAACAACACCCTGAAGATTCAGCAATGCCAACTAAAATGGGTGACAGCAAGTGAATGGAGGAAGAGAGGCAGGCATCAGACACGTGATGCGCATCACACAAGTGAAACACAACAGATACCCAATTGCATGACCAGGTTGCATTACACCCTAAACTGGACGAAGACAAGCCTAGAACCTGGATCCACAGGACACAGGGCCAAGTAACCCAAGTAGCCGCAAACGCAGTCCTAAAGATTACTGCCCCACTTGGATGACGACAACCAGATGCATACTTTCCAAGTTTCTATACAAAGTATTCACGATAAGCAAACTTAGCAGTGTCCACTCAAAGCATATGATACAGATAGTCGAGCAATATGAGAAAATTCCCGGTAGCAGAACCTCAGTCTAAAGAACTGACCTTCACAAAGCAAAGAATCAACACTGTATAAACAGAACCTGAAGTAAGGCAAGTAATCATGCACCACGAGAAAGGGTCTAGAGATTAAAGAACCTCTGTTCAAAGAACTGACCTTGGGCAATTGTCGAGCCAATGCCGCCAAGAAGCGAGCCTCCTCCATCCCTTTGGGGAACAGCAGGCGGGGGAGCCTGTGCCACTGCATGCACAGCGACCACAAACACAAATACCAGATATGAGAGAACTTAAGGAGCAGATTCATCCCAACCTCACGCTCCACGATTCAAACAGTTTTTCCGAAACAAGAGGTAGCAGCATGGGAAATGACACAAAGATAACACAATCAGCGGCAGACACAACCCAGCTCATGAGGCCCAATGGCTCACCGATGTTGACGAACAGAAACACTGAGACTGAATCCTGACCAACTCGAATACAATGCTGACAGAGACTATCCCCTTTAAAAAGGAAGTAGGGCCACAGGCAGGGTAGTTTTGCAGCCTATGGCCGACCGTTCTGCAGCTTACCAGTAGGGCCGACTGGTAGGCCATCTGCCAGCTGGTCACAAGAGGGTCATCCACTGAATCTTTTTTTTTTTTTACTCAGGGCTGTACTGCACTTACTATACAGCCCAAATCCGCCGATAAACTTCTAGGAAGGGAGAGTTACGGGGAACGTAGGGGGGGAGGGGGGGTATGGGGGTGTTGGGGGGCCGTTATGGCGTGTTGGGGTTCTGGGAGGGACACGGGGAGTGGCGGTGGGGAATATTCAGGGGGCATGAAGGTCTGGTTTTTTGTCGTTTCTTTTTCTTGTGGAATGCCTACCAACAACTGACCAGTATGCGCTACGGCCGCAACGGTCAGCTGGTAGGCCGCTGACCAATCAAAAGCACCTACCATTGGCAGGACCACTCTGGCCATAGGCAATAAACACAAACAAAGTCATGTTGCGCTTCAGTGTACCTGGATTTCCCAGTATGCCTTACAATTATTCCGGTCGTATATAGAATCACAGTACGACTTAGAATTGTGTGTATGTGCAGGGGCTCCACACTCTTACCCCTACCAACTACACAGACTCAACCTTGACCCTATCAGCTATTGTCCTAACCTTACGTTCTACTTCATCAGACTCGTTGAAGACTTTGCATGCTGCTTTCAGGCACGACCTACCACTAGCCATAGCACGAACACGTAGCTGAGACCGATGGCCTGGGCCAGCTTGAGAGCAGTGCAGAGATGGAAAGAGCCTCCCTTTAACTGAGATCTGCGATGTCACAACTACACCATCAACCTCTTCCTCAGCATTCAGATGAGAGCAGTGCAGAGATTGAGAGAGCCATCCTCCGACTGAGATCTGCGATGTGGCTACTACACCATCAACCTCTTCCTCAGCATTCAGAGTTTGCCCATCCTCCCTAACGCTCTCAAAGTCTCTAGCCACACGGGTCAGGGTCCAGCCCCTTTATGAGCAAGCTCCCCCACTCTACCAACTACACGCAGAGCTGTCATCAGTCGATCGTTTCGCAGCACCACTATGGAACCAGCCCTCCATGTGGCCATGACCGGCGGCACTTAAAGTGGCATAATTATCGCAACTATTGCCTAAATACCAGTAAGGAATGACCACAGAGTTGTCCACAGAGGACTCTTCCGCAGCACCACTATGGAATAATAATTATCGCAATTATTGACTAAATAGCAGTAATCAACGAACCATCACAAGGTCTGCAGGTCATCGTTGAGCAGGAACCATGCTCACCCTCTTTTAGCAATTGCAGTTAGAAAATCATGATCGACCCTTGTCCTTTTTGTCATGGATGGCCCCGCAGGCTGATGCCCTAGCTGCTACCGACCTCACCCTCATAGAACGCCCAGCCATTATCGCTGGATCCAGACTGAAAAGTGCTGCATCTCAGACTGAAAGTTGCCCCAAAGACAGCAATAATGAGGTGGCAATCTATTCAGGTGAAGACAGTAGTTTCAGATCAGAGGCACACAGCTCATGGCTCCAAGTTGGTCCAGCCTGTGCCTGCTACCATCTTCCCCGAATAGATCACACGATCAGTGTCGCTGTAGATAGACTATAAGTCGGCCAAAGTCTGCTATAATAACTATATGTTCAATTCAGGCGAAGCCAGTAGTCTGAAACCCTGCTGAATACCACGCATTTACGGGTACTGCTAAAGTTCACTTAAGGATTCATATCTTATCTGGCTCAATATAATTCTGAGACAACATAGCGCTCCAGCCTCACTGATTGAATATCGCTTTTATCCCAACTACAGGGAAGAAAGCCACAACAAAAAATGCCACAACGAGTGCTGACAAACCTAAGGTATCCATATCATCATGCAGCTCCTGGCCCGGCTTCAGGACTTGTCAGGACGAGAGATACAGACTATGTGCTGCAGAACACAGTCACACATCCAGTGGGTCAAAGGGACACCACACAGTGGACAAGAAAGAGACATTGGATAAGTGACTGGACCCTCATCTGCTGGAAAAATAGTGGCTAATCAGTCGTAAAAGGCCTGCTGTTTTTAAGCAGTCAAAATCACTAAGCAAAGAGCTAACACTCCATGAATGCGACAATCACAAAGCAGGGGACACGCCCTGGCAAAGTCAACTCCCTTCGCTCACACTTATCGACTCGACTCAAATTGCCATCTATAAAGCACACTCTGCCACCAGGGATCCACACTATAGATGCTGGCGAGTACACGTCACACAGCAGGCAACTTCATGGTTTGAGCCCTACTTCTGTCCGCCATGAAATAGCATCACCACGGACGTGGCCCCCACTATAGAGGTGGAGAATGCCCTAAAAACGCACAGATCACTGCGAGTCCAGGCCTTGGCATATATTGACAGGCACAAGGGCACAACGGCAAATACATAACCCAAGGCCCTCGGTGTTTTGCTATTGCATTCATGTTACAGGCTTACAGGTCATTTTGCAGCGTACGAAGACCCACAACAGCAGCAGTTAGACGACCTGAATGAACAGACAGAAATGCCGATGTATACGAAGGGCACAACGGCAAATACATAACCCACGGCCCTCAGTATTTTGCTATTGCATTCACGTTACAGGCTTACAGGTCATTTCCACAACAGCAGCAGTTAGACGACCTGAATGAACAGAGGAATGCCAATGTATACGAAGGGCACACAGCATATACATAACCCAAGCCACAACAGCAGCAGTTAGGCGACCTGAATGAACAGACAGAAATGCCAATATATACGACTTGCACAATCAATACCCCACCCAGGATTTGGGTACATCACCCAAATTGCGCTTAGGCAGAGAAGGAAACCGAAAAGCAAACCACTACCACGAACTGAGCTCCCTGTCAAACCCTCCCCTGCTCCACACTACTGGTCGCCCAGCAAAATCAGTGACAACCAGCTGCCTTAGAAACCACAATAGACCTGTTATTAAGGCAACTTGGGAAAATGTTAGTGCAAACTTGTGGCGGTTTAATTGCCTTAGGCAGCTGGTTCTCACTGATTTTGCTGGTTTCTAAAAAATCAGTGACAGGCAGTTCGGGACAACCAGCTGACTTAGAAACGACAAAAAAATCAGTGACAGGTAGTTTGGGAAAATGTTAGTTCGAACTTGCCGGGGTTTAATTGCCTTACAATAAACCCTACGTCAATTTTCACATCGTGCATCTATCATAACCTGAAAATCAGGACGAGGGGCTGTGACAAACTGTTTCGTCGGAGTTTCGCCGACACATAGTAGGCTGAACCCTCAACAGTCTGCAGAAGACGCAGAGAAGAGGACAACAAACAAGGGGCTGTGACAAACTGTTTCGTCGGAGTTCCACCGACACATAGTAGGCTGAACCCTCAACAGTCTGCTGAATCCCCAACCTGATTAAACTGTAAGTGATAATCCACCTTAACCTCGGTTGTGGTTAAGCATCAACAACTGCCCGACAATTGATAGCTTGAGGTGTGCACCAACCACTGCCCTCACGGTAGCTGTGACGAAAATCGAAGCAGACTATCACTCACCCACTCCAGAAAAAATCTACAGACTGTGGACTGTCATTTCACACCCCATCACAAGCCAGCAAAACACCCACGAAACAAAGAAAGTTCTATCTCAGCCAACAAATACACTACACACTGGCACTAGAGAAACAGCATGGCCACGTAGTGACGTATATACTGTCATAGACAACACAATACATTCTCCCGTCTACTCCAACATTCAACGCACATCAGTTTGTTTTATGTATGCGTGTTTTAAGTATTTCCCAGTGAACAATGGTTTTCAAGAACTGCGAGGGAAAGGCAAAAAGAACCTAAGAAAGGGTGTGACACATAGTTGATGCACGTGGGAAAGGCAAAAAAACACTAAGAAAGGGTGTGACACATAGTCCTTTGACCCAGCAAGTTGATGCACGTCAGAACTTCAGAACCTGAATTACACATCGATTTGGGGAAAGCAAATCGTTTTTTTTTTGTTTTTTTTTTTTTGTTTTTTAACAACACACGGACCCAGTGCCCAAGGCTTACGTTCTCATCAAACAGTTGAGGCCGGGATCCTCACAGTCTACCCGGATGGCTGGAAAGGCTTATATTCTCATCAAACAGTTGAGGCCGGGGTCCTCACAGACTATTCGGATGGCTGGGAGCATTACCCAGTTTCGCTTACGGGGTTTGACCACACCCCAAGGGGACAAACCCCCTGGAAATACAGACTGACAGAGACGAGAATAGTCCAGATCGAAACCGAGCCGCCCCTAACTCAAGGCAGTGGAGCCTTGGCTCCTCTAGGAACTGTGGAACTCCCTCCTATCCCCGTTTCCTTCCATCTAACAAGAGTTAATTTTATTTTTTTATTTTATTTTCCAAAACTTTCATTTACAGGAGGCCGGGGACCTCGCAATTCAACCCGGAGTTGTCCCGGCAGCATCAGCCGGTTTCGCTTATAGGCATTGTTCCTGATCCTGATCATCCAACAACTCATTCATTCTGTCTTAAAACTTGGCTTGGTACGTTCCCGACCTACCCTAGTTCTATGACTGTACCTATTGTAACCTAGACTACCTAACTACTACTGCACAGGCCTACAAAACGGCCCGAACCCCGCCCAATACGGCCGGGAGGAACATTTTTGTTCCCTTTAAAGAAATGACTCTCTTACCCTCCCAACCCTCTACTGTGGCCGCCGACCGGAACCGAGTGTGCCTGGTTCTTGCACTGGACCAACAGAACCTACTCACTTCAGCCACCCGTAATCTCTAGTCTTCCTTGTGGAGAAATCTTAGACAATCGACCCTCCATCGCCCGGGTTTGCCTGAACCATTTCAAGCCTGACTGCCTATCTTCGCGCTGAACCCTTCGAATCCAGTCAGCGCTGATCTGGGTCCCCACCAGGCGTCTGAAGATTTTCTCAGCCTGTGTTTCCTGAAGAGGTTCTCCTTAGGAAACGCCTTCCACTCCTATCCAGCCAGATAGTCCACAACATTGCTAGTCTGACCACCTGTGCTATGTACTCCCACCCTTCGCTGCTGCTTGCAACGTCGGGGGGCAACACTCCTTGCAGAACCCATCTCTTGCCAGTCAAGTTTTCTTTGCCGAGTTTTCTTTGCCGGAGAAGGCCACCCAGTGTCTCTCCCACCATTTCCACCACTTTTCCGAAACCTCACATTCCCACCACAAGTGTTGCATCGATTCTGTGGCATCTGATCATCTGTCACATTGAATTCTTACCTCTATCTGACGGTCTTGAAGCCATTTGGCAGTAGGGACTGCCAGATGAGATTGTAGCCAGGCCCGAGAGGCCAGCTTCTGGGAGGGAACTACCTTCAATTGTGACCAAAGCGTGGTCAGTTCCTTTTCTGAGGGTGGTTCTATTTCCGGGCATTGGCTCTGCCATCTGTCTGCAATAATTTCACTGGCGTGAGGCAGCTTCCTGCGTATCGCGAGCACCAATGTGGAGGATAGATTTCTCAGCCCCCAGGATGGTTCGTTGTATACCTGCCAGCCCCATACTTCCGGGTCTATTTTCATATCGCGTAGCGGAACTGCATTGGTGCGGGCTCGGGCTGAAGGTGGACTGCTGTCTTTCAATCACAGCTTGATTTTTGGATGTTTACATCAGGATTTGAAATTCAGGTCTGTTAAAAACGATTTGCTTGCTTACTTGCTTAGTGGCCAAGCAAATCGTTTTTAAGTTTTAACAGACCTGAATTTCAAGTTCTGATGTAAACATCCGAAAATCAAACTGTGATTGAAAGACAGTCCACCTTCAGCACGAGGCCGGACAAGCAGACTCCATTGGTTTCTGGCCGTAGCTTAAACACTCCTATCAATCCGCTGACAAGTGATTACCAATATCATTAAAGCCCTCTATATCGTTTCCTTCCTCCCCACCCAGCCCTTGCCCCCCTTGCCCACTCACAACCTGCACACATCATCCTCAACAGGCACACTCCGCTGCGCAAGCTGACCCTATCACGGGTTGCTGGCCGTACCCTGGAGAGTCTGCCTTGTTGTCCCTACACCTCCTCCCTCTCCCAACTGATAAACATCACTCTCGCATCAACAGCCCAGGATCCGCCTCATCGTCCCCCCTCCTCCTCCCTCCCCCCGCTGATATAGAAACTCTCGCATCAACACCCCACACAACATGCTCCACCTGCACAAGCTCATCCTAATAGGAGCTGCTGGGCGTACCCTGCAAATAGTCCTGCCAGCGATGAACGTCTCCCTCTCGCATCAACACCCCACACGACATGCTCCACCTGCACAAGCTCACCCTATTAAGGAGCTGCTGGGCGTACTCTGCAAAAAGTCCTGCCAGCGATGTTCTCCCTCTCCTCGAATCCTATATCGGGCTCCTGGCAGGACGCTGCAGAGCCATGCCATTGATAAGCTCATCCTATAAGGAGCTGCTGGGCGTACTGTGCAAATAGCCCGGCAGCGATGTTCTCCCTCTCCTCAAGCTGATCCTATATCGGGCTCCTGGCAGGACGCTGCAGAGCCCTGCCATTGATGATCCTCCCCCTCCACTTCCCATGCGAACCACAACCCTCGCACTCGACTCATTCACACCCAATCGCAGTAGCAGCAGGCCGTACCCCACAGAGCCCTCATTCTGCACTTCACTGACTTTTTTTTCCCCTAACCAAAAGACTGCTCCTTTCTGTTCGAAGGGAGCGGCATGTGCTGGAAACACAAGTGGTTAACAGGTCCGAAAATCCTGAAAAACTAAGAGTTTTGCATGAAAACACAATTTTAACCCCCTTGGTCCAATTTTTTAACCTTTTTTTTTGCTGTCCGTTTTCTTGGTGTCCAGTCTATGGACTGGTGACAAGTCTGGCTTCAAGGCATTGGATATTTGTTATAATGAGCCTGGAAACACCCTGAAATTTAGGGCTCTGTTAACCATCTCTCGCTGGAAAACGAGGCCCACGTCCCTGAAAACAAGAGCAATACACCCATCCACGCTTCCCCGCATTACGGTTCAGGGAACCCTCACAGCATTGATTGCTTACTTCAGGAAAGACTACTGCCAGCACACCCATACCACCGAACCAGGCCCCTCCCAAGCTCACAAAAACCCTTCAAAGCACCAGTACAGTACATGGCCCCAGTGAGAATCCAATTGAGCCTCTCCTATAATTTCGGAGGCTCCAACAGGGCGTCCAAAGTGCCGGTGCAAAAACAAAAAAGAGGGTCTTTGGGAATGGGAGAGCGCGGCTAACATCAGCATCAGCTGAGATCAGCTGTACGCGACACATAGACACTGCAAAACAACCTACCAGAGTATGTGAAAACTCGGAAATGTTTAAACTCTTAAGAAAATATGAATGATAAGAAAGAGTAGCTCTTCGAGAGAATGACATTAAGCTCCAAGAGAGGCCATAGCCAAGCTATGGTGTGAACCATCAGTCATCGCAATGGCGGTCTGGCTTCCCTCCACCAGTTTCAGCTAGCGCCAGATCTAGCCTCATCAGGAGGGGATAACTCTGAGGTAATAGAAAGGTAAAAACCTCTCTTAAATAGTGAGTCTCTCAGTCACTTCCCTTAGGTTCTACAGCCTTAGGCAGGAACTCTTCTCGTAGACCCGAAAATTGAAAAAGCACGGTAACTCTGTGGCCTGAAGGTCAGTTCTCGGACAAAACGTTTTGAGTAACACCGAGATGACGTAAGTCCGCCAAAAAAATAATAAATCCTAAAGTTCTGAAAAAAGCTAACTCAGTATCTGTAGGGTCAGTCTATGACCTACAGGTTTGTCATCTTCTGAAAACGTTTACGAAAGAGAGTCCTACGGAAAAGAGATTTTTAAGCTTATCCCACGGAAAAGATTTTACTCAGTGCGCATTCTACTGGGGTAATTATTTCTACGTTATAAAACCGCTAGTGTCAGGACTTTTGTACTATCTGAAACGTAAAATATCCTGTAGATTTTCAAGATCTGGGTAAATATTCCTACGTTACAAAAACGTTAGTGTTACAAAAACGTTAGTGTTACAAAAACGTTAGTGTCAGGACTTTTGTACTATCTGAAACGTAAAATATCCAGTAGGTATTCAAGATCCGGGTAACTTGCTATCTATAATATTTTACCAGCCACAGAACTTCTTTCCCCAAGCGTCCCACGATGGCGCTCGTCTTCGGATAAATTTCCCCAGGCACTCGTCGAAGTACTTGCCTGGGTTTCCTTACAGTCGTAGCAGTCTCTTCAGGGTTAGTAGTCCCAATCCAATTAGTTCCACCTCCGAAGTCATTTGGTAGAGTCTGTGTAGACAACTCGTAATCACCGCCTTCTTCTGCGTGATTGCTGAGTAGGACGAGAAATCCTGTATTGTTCTGAAGGCAAGTACGCCGTCTTTCCAAATGTCATTGAAGTTCTTCAGAACTAACTGGGTCGTCACTTTTCTCCCTGTTTCAATTTTAGCTACCACTCTAGACCTCTCCGCAACGAGCCGGATATTGTTCCCGGCAAGTCGATTCTATTGTTGTTATCTGCCTTCCTACTGCTGATTATAAGGGACGCTGGACCCATTTTCCAGCAGGTGAAGCTCCCCACCAATAAACTTAAGTCATCCACCAAAGGAAAAAAAAAGAAAAGTCCCAGGCCGTGGAGTGGCACTAGGCCCAGCCCTGAACAACAAAAACAAAAAAAACGTGTACCCCGACTCATCGGTACATCGACCGCCAGTTAGAGAGCCATATAGTAGGCGCTATGGATTTCATACTCGTTACGAGTAGTGAGTAGAGGGACATATAGTAGGCGCTATGGATTTCATACTCGTTACCAGTAGAGAGTAGAGGGACACATAGTAGGGGCTATGGACTTCATACTTAATGGCCAGAGAGAGTAAAGCGACATATAGTAGGGGCTGTGGACTTCAAACATGATGGCCAGCAGAGAGTAGAGGGACATATAGTAGGGGCTATGGGCTTCATACTTCATGGCCATAGTAGGGGCTGTGGACTTCAAACACGATGGCCAGCAGAGAGTAGAGGGACATATAGTAAGAGATATGGGCTTCATACTTCATGGCCAGAAGAGAATATCCAAACTCAGGGGAGGAACTATAGACTCGCACTACCCCGTGGGGCTTCCTTTCACCTCCATAATCAGCACACCCGCTCGCGACGGTAGCCAGCAGCGAGTAGAGGGACATATAGTAGGGGCTATGGGCTTCATACTTGATGGCCAGTAGAGAGTATCCGAACTCAGGGGAACTATAGACTCGCACTACCCCTTGGGGCTTGCTTTCAACTCCATACTCAGCACACCAAATAGGAAATGCGTCGACCGAAGTGCACATACTAACTTTTTCTTTACACAATATTATTCTGTTCGTATTGAATGCAACCGTTGCTTCGCACGCATGGTTGTGAGACATGGGTATAGAAATGCGTCGACCGAAGTGCAAATACTAACTTTTCTTTACACAATATTATTCTGTTCGTATTGAATGCAACCGTTGCTTCGCACGCATGGTTGTGAGACATGGGCATAAGCTGACACCAGTATGCGCCGCTACGTATTGACCGACTTTTTAAGAAGCGTGTGCGAAAGGCACTGACCGACTTTTTAAGAAGCGTGCGCGAAAGGCACTTGTCACCTGTTTATAGAATTCCTCAACATTATCTTCGTTTTCTTCTCCTTCTGGCTATTAAGTAATTGCCGGACATCATCTCACGCTTCTCTACTCTGAAAGTGAAGAACGACCTGGACAACACGTGCATAGGGGAATGTGCACGCAACTTATAGACTCGCGCATGCAGAGATTCCTTCGGACAAAGCCTGACAACCGACCGTGATTCTGAACCAGGCCCCTCCCAATTCTGAGCCGCACTTTTGAAAAAGGCATTGATCTATAAAGCTGGATTTGAAAACGGAATCGATCGTGAACCAGGATTTGAAAACGGAATCGAATTTGAACTTCTGAAAAAGGAATCGATCTATGAATTGCATTCTCACTCCAGACAACAATCTATCCGTCCGATCCAAGGATCGAACACGCGACCTCCACGTTAAGAGGTAAACACTCAACCAAACGGCTAGTAAGTGGACTGGGGTGAAAGTTAAGCCCCAAGATGAGTACTTAACCCCACCCCAGCACGGGTACTCGTTTTTCCCCGCGACCCGGGTACTCGTTTTTCCCCGCGACCCGGTGTACCCAGTCACACACGCGCACCCAACCAGGGTGTGTAGACGTAGCCACCATACAATGTACGACCTCACTGMTGGTTGCCACGCAGGTAAGAATTGCACTCTCACTCCAGACAACAAGCTGTCCGTCCGCACCGGGTCAAAGTTAAGCCCCAAGATGAGTACTTAACCCCACCCCAGCACGGGTACTCGTTTTTCCCCACGACCCGGTGTACCCAGTCACATACGCGCACCCAACCAGGGTGTGTAGACGTAGCCACCATACAACGTACGACCTCACTGCTGGTTGCCACGCAGGTAAGAATTGCACTCACTCCAGACAACAAGCTGTCCGTCCGCACCGATCCAAGGATCGAACACGCGACCTCCACGTTAAGAGGTAAACACTCAACCAAACGGCTAAGTGGACTGGGGAGCTGGAATTGAAAACGGAATCGACCGTGAACCAGGATTTGAAAACGGAATCGAATTTGCAAAAGGAATTGATCGTGAACCTGAATGTGAAAGAGGAATTGATCGGGAAGCTGGATTTGAAAAAGGAAATGATCGTGATTCTGAACCACTGCTGAACCACCGAGTTGACTGTAAGAACGTCTCTTTTTTTGTTGTTACCTAAATTGGATGTATATAGTCTCCCTCTCCTCCCCCTGCACACCGTGCGTAGGGGAATGTGCGCATAACTGAGACTCATGCATGCGGATTTCTTCGGAGAAAGCTTGACAAAACAGTGTGCGGAAAGCAGTATTGGCCGCTGCTTCTCGCACATGCTTCAACAGATAAACAAGACATCTCCACATGCACTGTTCTCAGTGGAAACGTGCATTTACGCTGCACTCCTAGTACTCCTCAAGGGGCGCGGATTTCTTCGGAGAAAGCTGGACAAAAAAGTGTGCGGAAAGCAGTGTTGGCCGCTGCTTCAAGCACATGCTTCAACAGATAAACATGACATCTCCACATGCACTGTTCTCAGTGGAAACGTGCATTTAGGCTGCGCTCCTGGTACTCCTCAAGGGGCTTATTCCCAAGATCGCCTTGCCCGCACCACCAACATGCGAAGATGTAATGTTTATCTGTTGAAGATTGTGCGAGAAGCAGTCAATAACCGTTGTTTTCACTCCTCTTCTTGTTCGTCTCCCGTATCAATTGCCGCGCATGAACTCGTCAATTGCCCACCATGGTCTCACGCTCCTCTACACAGTTGTTAAGAGAACAAAGAGACTAACCGACGCTCGCGAAGATGCGTTGAAAACGAGGAAGTAACGACCTTCACGCCTGACAAGAAAAACGGTCCTCATCGAGTTCGATAACGGTGTATTGCAGAAAAACGGTCCTTATCGAGTTGTTAAGGAAGTAACGACCTTCACGCCTGACAAGGAAGTAACGACCTTCACGCCTGACAAGGAAGTAACGACCTTCACGCCTGACAAGGAAGTAACGACCTTCACGCCTGACAAGGAAGCAACGACCGTCACACCGTGAATCAGAGCGCAAAGGCGGAAAAAGATAACAAAAAAAGGAAAGAAGGAAAGCTCCGCCCGTTCATCACCTCTTACGTACAAGGCCAGCCACGTGGATGACAGGTTGAGCGCTGTTTGCCCCCATCCCCGTGTGTCACAAGGACCCACTTATACGCAGCCAAAAGGCAAAGAGGTAAAGAAAAGGAGGAAACCAAACTTCACAGAGGCAAGAGAAAGAGAAAGTGATCCAATCAAAGAAAGGACATTTATTCTTCTTTTTTCGTTTCTTTTGTTTTCGTTCTTCTTTCCTTCAGCAATTTGTTCTTTTTCTCTTTCCTCTTTTTCTCTTTTTTTTTTCTCTTTTCTTTCCTCTTTTTCCCATTTTTTTTGTTCATTTTTTCTTTTTTTTTTCCCTTCTTTCTTCAATTCCGTATCCGTTGGTAGTGTCGAAAACTTCATCTGTCCCGCAATTAGTGTTGCTCCTGCCCTGCTTGATTCTATTGACAAGTCAGGAGAAGAAGCCCCCACCCCGGTAGATAGGACAGGCACGCTGAGGATGCCGTGGATGTTCACAAGCATACCCAAGGAGAGCTGCGCGCCAGCACAGCATTCAGCAGCAGGACTGCTAGCACGGACCATCCCATCAAAACAGTCACAGAAGGGACAACGAATATCTGCGTGATAGGAAATGTTGGACACCCTCCAGCACAGACGGCGGCGGCCACAACAGGTTGATAATGGTGATGGCATAGATAATGAATTCCACACCCAACACTACTTAATTCTGAATTTCTTCGCTCCGTGACAGGAAGTTAGCTCGGGGAATTGCCCCCAATTGACCCGAAGTGCTCTGAATTGCCCCTCCGCCCACCACAAACGTCCGGGCATTATTATTCTATGCTCCTCAACGCTATTTGCAGAAACAACGGCCAATTGTGTACGTAATTTCCAAATAAATAAATGTATAAGCGCATATCATCACATATCATCACATATTATCAGGTTTAAGAGAAGGATAGGGTGAGGGGAAGACTCCATTTCTCCACACTACCTCCAACGACCGATCCTATCCCCAATTTCCAATACACTCCATCTAAGAGGCAAAGAGTTGGGCGGGGGGAAACGTCATATTTCTTTCCTTTCTTCGTTTTTTCACCCCTGAGGGCAACGACCATTGTGATAATCTGGCTGCACCCCGATTCGAACTAGGGTCTGTATTTCAACAGTTCACGGGTATGTACCAACTGAGCTAGGCAGTCGAACAAAAAAAAAAAAAAAAAAAAAAAAGGAGCTAGGCCAGTCGGTGGAAAGTCCATTTCTGTACACATCCTTCGCCAGCGCAACCCGTCCCCAAAAAACAGAAAAAGAAAAAACACGGAGTAGGTCCACCGTAACGACTTTTCCAACAAGCCGAACGAAATTCGCAAAACTGACGAGCAATACTGCTCTGCCATTCCGAACAACTCGCAAAAAAAGCAATCACTGGACTGAAACATCCGCGCACACAAACGTACCTGGACGAGGAGCTGGGGGAGGTGCAGGCCGCCTCATCATTCCACCTGAAAAAAATCACACCATCACAATAGCGTGAACAACAAACAAGACGGAGGTTTATTACCATATGCAAAATATTTCCGCGCACACAAGCGTACTTTGTTATGCTTTATGCCTGTCATACGTAATGGGAGTGTTTTCTGCGTTGTGTTGTTCGTTTCTTTTTTTTCTTTTTTTTTTTGTGTGTGTGTGTCTGTCTGTGTGTGTGTGTGTGTGTGTGTGTGTGTGTTGTGTTCATTTCTGTTCCTGTGGGGAATTGTATTTCCTTTCCCTCCTTGCGCGTCTTCCTCTCTCCTGGCTTCCCGCCTGCTAGACTCTCTCCCTGCTATCCCGTCTTTCTTCCTTGGTCGTTGTTGCTATACCATAATCCCACCCAAAGAGCTTCCTCGTACGGTGTTACGCAAGCTATGCTTCCGGTCCCGTACAACCGTACGGGAGGGTGCGTTGTGCTCGGGTGAAGACGGTAATTAGTCTTGATGCACGGGAGAGCTGTAGCAGCCAGTGCTGCGGTCTTCACCTCTGGCTTTCTTAGTTTTCTAGGCTCGTTGATATACAAGTCGAGTCCGTTGGCTACAATCTTCCCCCGAATACAACGTACGGTCATTATAGCTGAATTTGGGGTATCTTTCAGTCTGAATTCAGCTATAATGACCGTACGTTGTATTCGGGGGAAGACTGTAGGGCTTCGTTCCACTACAAGCCAAATATGTAAACGCCGAGTGGCATGTCTCTTGTCGGCAAACGTGGCATGATACATTCGCCGTTTTCAGAATTAGCGAGGGGTGGAAAAAGGACCTTAGGAAAGGCCGTCGTATGTGTCTTGCCGCCAATCGGCGTCAGAATACCTTCGTCGTTCCCACTCTTCGCGAGTAGCGGAACAAGGAATTCAAGAAACCCCGTCGACAAAGGAGACAGTCTGTGATAGACTAGACTGCTTCAATTAGTATATACACATCGCATGTATAAGGGTATGCTACATGACGATACATACCCCTCTACATATCATCACAACACACGATAATATATACACGCACAAATACATCGCGATACATACACACATATATACACACATACACACACGCACATATATATCATCACATGAATATGAGAGCGCAAAAGCGAATAAAAGAAAAAAATTAATCGTTTTTTTTTTCGTATCTTCTTCGTTACAACTCCACCTGTTCAGAACCTCCTCTTGCGTACAAGGCCGCCCACGTGGATGTAGGTTGAGCGGCGGCTGCCCCCACCCCCGTGTGTCATATCGACCCACTTGCACACAGCCAAAAGGCGAAGAGGCAAAGAAAGGAGGAAGGGAACAGCCAAATAAAACAGAACAGGGGGCACATATATATATAGAATATATATAATATTTTTACACACATAGATATGCACATACACATTTAGTATAGATGGGTACATATATCGTCCTTGAGAACTGCCCGGTGAAACGTATGCAGAGAGGGAGACGAGAACAAGAAACGGGGGGCTGCGACAGACTTGTCTCCTCGGAGTTTCCCTAATGATCAGGAGGCTGAATATATTACTTGCGACGCTATCTGGTCATATTCCAACAAGAAAGAAGCATCTAAAAGGGATGCGAAGCTGTCTGGTAGATTTTCTGGAAGGAGCAACGAACAGGGAAGCGAATTTCATGTCAGCAGACGAACGAGGAAAGCAAGGCAGAAAGGATTTCGAGGCAGTCTACCCTTTTTCCCCCGAATAGAACGTACGGTCATCTATTCGGTGATTTTGAAAGTATCTAGACTGAAGGTTATCATACAGCTATATTGCCCGTACGTCGTTATATTCGAGGGAAGAAGGGAGAAGCGAAGCGACGAAACCTTCCAACAAGCAACAAAACGAAGGCCGCATACAGAAATGATGACCGCACGTTCTATTCGGGGGAAGACGGGTAGCAAGCACTTTCCACAACAACAGACAGAAGACCAATGTGCGCACACCAACTTCGCCTCGATTTTCAAAAAAAAGGAAAAAAAACACGACAAAGGTGAACGTGCATATTTCTCTCTGGGTACAACGGTGGTAAAGCACAACACGGAGACGTACAACGAGGCAGAGATAACAAGGGGCATTTCTCTCTCATACCTGATCTTCCCTTCGAAGAACGAGGCATCTTCGCGATAAGAAGTTTGGCCCCCTGGCTCCCTCGCACTGCCAGCAAGCAGAAACCTTCCCTCGCACGCACCCTTCAAAAAAAAACAGATCTCGCGGAAATGGCTGCAAAAAGCCTGCAATGATCGGCACGCGCCAGGCTCGCCCGACGACGACCGCTTACTGTCAGCGTGACTGTACGGCTGTGCGCAGGAATGGGCGTAGCTCCGTCCCCTGAACTCGAGATGGCGCTGGAGATGATGCCGCAAGTGGCGCGGTAGAGATAGCGCGGGAGAGATGGCGCGAGAGAGATGGCGCAGAAGAGATGGCGCTGGAGACGGCGCTGAAGTTGGCGCTAGACGTGTGCGACCGCTCAATCAGCAGACCTAAACTTATCTCAGCATGTAGTTAAATATGCGGGGAGCGTGCGATTCGACGCCCACGTTTGCAAGATTGCCACGCTGCAATAGAGACTGCCGAGAAAAATCGTCGCGTGTGGATCGTCACCGGGCCGCGGTAGATCGCCGCACAATCCAGCTTTAGGTCATACTCCGACTACCGGCGGTAGACCTTTTTCGACGTAATTGCCGCCAGGAGCATCCAGACTATAGCTTTTTCAAATTCTCTGGGGGACGTAATTGAAGCCAGGAGCATCCAGTCTGGGTTCGAAAAGCGGTCATATACATCCAGGAAAGTCCTTATGTGAGCCTGCACTTAGACCGTCCGATGGTGTCACGATCGCGGACTTAGACCGTCAGATGGTGTCCCTATCGTGGAGAATCATCCGTAAGGCGCGCGCACCAGCTTTTTTTTTCCTGTTTTTTTTTTCCTTTTCTTTTCGCGCGCGCGAACCAGCTCGTGCAGTAGAAGTGCGCGATGGTTTTCGCAATTTTCAACAAGTGCAGTCAACCGCCACGCCAAATGGCATGTGTTTCAAAAAAACTGGAAAACGCAGAAAAACGCTGCATGCGTTAGACCGTCGATTCGTCGTGTGATCTAGGGCAGCTGTGACGCATCGTGCGCTGTGGTTCTGATTATTCTGGATCGAATCTACAGAAACAAACGAGAGTCACAAGGCGGAGCAACCCCAAGGCGGAGGCGGGGAGCGGGTGGGAATTCTGCTCCTGCCATCAGGCCAGGTCTCACTTCCATAGATTCTTCATTTCTAACCATTCACGGTGAAGATCAACGGTCACAAGCGAAGAATACCTAGAAGTTGGACCAGGGCCCCAAGCACGAGAACCTTCGGAGACACTCACGCTTGTGGCTCACAAAACCTTCCGACTTCGATTTTTTTATCAGTTACTGCCACGCTGCGGCCTTCGGCAACGCAGAGAAAAAAAAAAAAAAGATGCCACGTGGGCATCAGGGTGGTCCATCCATGGGCAAGGAAACGAAAACCTACGCTCTAGGAAGTTACTGCGCGCCCGCGACAATCGCGAAGTTTCGGTTTTGGGCAATTGTCCTGGAGGAGCGCCCGTGGTTGGAGCGGGTTCGGACGGTTTGATCTGTTTTTTCTTTTCTTTTCTTTTTTTGTGGTTGCCATCGGTTGGGAGCGGGTGGACCTCACCCGGGGCAAGGTCCCACTTGCGGGAATTAAGAGATGGACCGTCGATAGCAAAGATCGATGACCGATGTACCTGGGTGAAGGCAATGTACTCCAAGGCAACCTCGGCAGTGATGGTAAATGGGAAATTGTCTGAGGAATTCCAGCTGACCCGTTCTCTTCGCCAGGGGTGTCCACTAGCCCCGCTTCTTTTTGTGCTACAATTAGAAACTCTGTTGGATAACATTAGATTTAATCCTAAGATAACAGGCCTATCTCTAACCCCCACGTTGGAATGGAAAGGGGGGGCATTGGCAGATGACCTGACTGTGGCTTGTGAGAATAGGAAATCAGCATTACCTGAACTAAAGAATGTAATAGATAGCTATTGTGTATTATCTGAGGCATCTATAAATTGGCAAAAATCTGTGTACTTCCTGCCTGATATTTTTGTATTGAAAGTGGATTGGGGTCTGCGGCAGATCCCGACAGAAAATTCAGAACGCTTTCTGGGAGTCCAAGTGTCTTTGACAGATTGCTCGCGAGCACAAGACAACCTACTGGCAGACAAGGTTACATCAAGGATTCACAATTGGCAACGCAATCATAAGCTCTCCCTAATGGGGAGAGCTTTGGTGGTGTCGGCAGTGGGACTTTCTCAGTTATGGTTCCCCCTCTCGATCAGAAAATTGGGGGATACAGCATATGCGCAGATTAAAAGATGTGCGGCCAAGTACATATGGAAACCGGATGCAGACGAAGGGGCAGGGTTTCTTACGAAGGTGGCCTGGGACACGATAACCCTCCCACGAAAACAAGGGGGACTGGGGGTCCTGGACCCCCGACAGCAAAATGAGGCCTTGCTGGCCAAATGGCCAGTAAAGGCAATGTTTGATAACCCTTCAAAACTCTAGATTAGGCTAGCTGAGTACATACTGGGGAAAGAGTGGGGTCTGACAGATGGAAGGGATGTTTGACTCTGCCTTCTTCCTCCTTCCTTTGCAAACAGAAGACCTCAATCACGCGTCTGGAGGGATATACTACAGGCTTGGCATAAGCTGCTACCACGCAGCTTCAACCTTCCAACCTCAAAGGAGGAGACACTTAATCAACTGCCATTTGAGAACAATCTAATAGTCCAGGAGAACGGAGAGCCTTTTGGGACAAGGGATGGATCAGGATGTTTTGGAAGGTCCTGGATCCAGAAGGGTGCTACAAGTGAAGCACATATGGGATGGGGAGAGAGAGTGTGAAGCCCAACCTCACGCCCAGCGCGACTTCCTGATCGGAGTGGGATATGGGCCTGGAAGTGCGAAAAGGGGTGTGCCAAGGATTTTTGGGGAAGTGGGGGAGTCTTAAGGGTATGAATGCAATTGGGCGAATGAGGGGTGCGCGCGCAAGGGTCTCACAGTCCAAAGGGGCCGGGACACTGTGGGCGACGGGTTACGGGAAAATCCCTCTGTGGTGGAGATGGTCCCGAAAAGTTGGGCCGTCGGGGGCCGCCACGTACCTGGGTTGGGCCTTCGAAATTCCGGAGTTCTYTGTTCGCCGCTACGTCGGCAGTTCACGCAAAACGTATTGGGCCGATAGGGGGCTATGGCCGGCCACGGAACAACACTGAGTTGATGATACGAGAGAAGAAGGCGGAAAGGAGGGAAACTGGTGGTGATGACAACAAATCCCGGGTGGGTGAAGTAGTAGGTG
>BFEA01000023.1:5749113-5760132 GCA_003427395.1 Chara braunii
GCCATTCGAAAAGGAAACGACGAAAAAGGACGAAAAAGCGAGGACAGTGATGCAATTCTCCACCGATCCCGATCTCCCGTAATTGGCCCAATCTTTCCAGCTTAGGACCCCTCATTGCAACCGCACCGAAAATCGCGCGTTACAGAAAGTGGTTCGTCACAAGAGGTCTGGAGGACGGAGGAAGAGATGTGAACGAAACTCCCATGACTTAGAAATTTGGGAAAGAACTTTGAGAGCATTCAAAAGGCAATCCCTGAGGATTGGTGTCGCTGTCTAAAGAGGGACTCAAAGCAGGGGGCAGACACATGGGTATATTCTGAGAATGACCCAACAGTACTCTGGCGGGTATTGGGCCCAGACTTGAAGGAGTGCATGTTGGTCCAAGAATGGAGGGTCCCGCAACAAACACAAAGAGATTACAATGAAGGGAGGACCTTGGTCTGCCTATCGGACAGGAGGATAAAGACAACGAAGGATCTCCAGGAAGCAAGGGTCCTGTTGGGAAGAGATGCAAAGTAGGCGAGTTTGTTGGGAAAAGCCGAACTCTTCATAGTTGAACCGATGGCTAAAAGGTGGGATCCGCCCGGCCAATAGCTAGTACCGCTGACAATGTATAAGACAAGAATAGGACAAGATGCCTACAATCAACAGTAAGAACCCTTCCGACTCAATTAGCCAACAGAAGAATGGAGAAAGTAAGGAACGGATTGGCTAGGGGTCTGGACTGGTCTTCGTTCTGGCATGCCCTGTTGCTGCTACCTTCTCAGAAAATGGCGAGCCTACTTTGGCTCCAAGCTTTAATGGTGGTTGCTTCGGCGCTGTGGTTGGCCCAAAGGGGAATGGAAATTCCCATCATGTGTAGCAGGTGCAATTGGGGATGGGAATCCAATGCCCATTTGTGGCGATCGTGCGCACGGGCAGCAGAAATGTGGATATGGAGGATCCTCCATTGGAACTGGATAACGGGACCTTCGTGGCCATGGACAAAGGATTGGTTACGGTATGGCATTCCTCCAGTACAAAATTCCTCACTGAAGGACGGGTGGGGCTATGTCGCTTTTATATGTAGAGGGGTGCTGTTTCAGGAAATTTGGAGAGCTAGAAATGCGACTGCTTTTGGTAAGCCCAAAGTTTCGGTCAAGGAACAAGAACAGCAGGTGCGAGTTAACATCCGCACAATGATCCAAGTGGACTGGCAAGCTTCGTTGAGCAGCAAGAAGAAGGGGTATTCCTGGTTCTTGAGGACGTGGGCACGGGGAAACCAATTGGCAGCAGCTACCAAGGAGAAAAAGTAGGTACTGGCGAAGTGGTTGCGCCCCGATTGATTAGCTGCTTGATGGATAAGGTAGTGGAATAGTCAGGTTAGGCTACTCCCTATTGAAATGTTTGATGGCGGCTTGAGATATGTATAAGGTCTGGGAGTGCAATGCACTTCAGGGAAAATAAGCGTGATTTCATACAATGGGGGTACGTAAGGATGACTGGTAGGAGGAGGAGTAATGAATAGGTCTCCTTCAAGTCAGTCACAAGAAACAATGAACATGGAGAAATTTGAGCTAGTCATGTTCAGATAGCTCGCCTTTACTCTCAGCTTAAGGATTAATTTTTTGAAAGCAGGAAGAAATGAGACTGTGGACCCGGTTTCCAGAAGGGAGATAAAGGATAAGAGGAAAGATTGTTAATATTTGAGCAGAGCTCGCAAGCGAAACTGGTTGAGGCTGCCAGGATAACTCCGGGTTGAATTGTGAGGTCCCCGGCCTCGTCCCATTGGATTATTACAATAAAGTTGAAAGCTTTCCAAAAAAAAATAAAAAAAAAATAAAAAATAAAAAATCGATGACCGATATCTCTTAGTCAGTGCAAGTGGGACCTTGCCCCCAGTTCGGACCTCTCGACAGTTAGGACTCGACTCGACATTTGAAGGTTGTGACGTGACAGGCTTCCTCCTGCAACTCGATGTTTTTTTTTTTTTTTTTTTTGAAGGCCCCATGTGCAAGGCCTCTATCCTGGTGGTGGTAAGAGAACCACCGGGATTGAGGCTTTGCCTGGCGGGCCACTCCATCTATTGATGGGGAGCATCACCTGCTGGAAACCGGGTCCAGCGTCCCTTAGATACCTCTTTCAAAACAGTACATCATTGAAGGTGACGCCATTTTGCTGGAAACCGGGTCCAACGTCCCAGCTGCACTTCTACTCTTTTTCTCTTTCAAACCAAAATTGCAGCAGGGTCAGGAATTGGAGGGGAGCACTGGGGGGCACCAGTGAAGTCTTCCTCCGTCTCCTGACCCCTGCCGTCCACCAGCTATCCTCAAGGCGCCTATTGTGGTGAGCTAAAGTGAATTATTTTTTATATGAAGACATTGCTGTAGAAAACATTAGACGAGATAGAGCGCCGATGCTGGAAACCGGGTCCAGCGTCCCATCCTGGTCTATCCTAAAAAAAACAGGGCTGTAGCAGGAGCCCAGTCAGCGCCACTGGGGGGCACCAGTACGTTCCTTCCATTCCCCTGCTTGCCCGCCAACCTCTTTGCTGCTCTGTTTGCCCCAGTGGCTCAAATCTCAACCATCCTTTTGTATCCTATCTCCTCGAAACCGGTCTTGAACCTCTTCTCTCGTTGCTGGAAATCGGGTCTAGCGTTCCTTTTCTGCTTCGATCGCATAAAGATAACCTCAGCCCATTCTATTCAAATGCAACCCCACAAAAACCATCATCCAGCATCCAAAGCAGAGACTCATGACCTAGTTATTTCTACCAGGGATAAAGGGTCTGGGGGGAAGGGGTACGGGAAATCTGAAGCTAGCCTCATTGGGAAGCTCAAGTCAATGTAAGTCCATTCTTTATATTTCAAGCAATAATCTCTTCTTACCATCTCTCCCTCCCCCTGAAGGCCCTCGTCCGCATCCCCTGACCATCTCACCTGCGCAATCCAGCCTCCTCTTTCCCCTCCCAACCATTCTTGGCAGAATTTCGTAATGCTTTCTTTAATGTCCTTTGGTTGTTGAAGGAGGTCTAGCTTGCGTTTTACTGTCTGCCATCTATCTGTTATATCCAGCTGAAGTTGATTTTTAATATGCTCGCGCACCTCCTCCCCCTCCAATCATACTTCTTCTATTGTCAAAACACATCTGTGCGTTTTTTGTATTTTTCATACTGTTAGACCACGCCCAGCGTGGTGGCGCAGCCAACGATTTTCGTATCTTCATGTGGAGTCGGGGTTCGGGTATAGACAAGTTTGTTTGTTTTGCTTGGAAGGGGAGCACAATACGGCACATTTCATAAGCGCATGTACCAGTAGCTCATAAAAATACGATCCGAGTTGTGCAGCAGAATTCCGGATCAGAGTGCGACGTCGCGGGGCGGCTCGGGTTTTCTGACCGGTCTGCCATTGCTGCGTCTTTTTTGTTTTTTTTTTTAATTTCTTGAGCCCGAATGCATATGAACCTTGTTGCCTATCTGACAGTGTAGGCTTGCCATAAAAAAAGTGCAACCGTGTTCCGCCTTCGACTGGTTTTGACACCCTCCATCCTCGACCGCTCCCTCCATACACTCTTCACCCACCCCCAACACAAAAGCTCGACTCCTCCGCCCAACTGACCTTGGCCCACACTCTTCCTTCCACAGCTGCATAGCGCGCGTGAAAATCGAATCGAAAGAAAAGAACCTTCTCCACGTGCGGGGTGTCTCTATTAGGCTGCATGTTTTCCCTTCATCCCACTCGTCACCCGCCCCAACCCGCCCGTCTACAATTTGCACTGCGAATGCGAATCTTCGATACAGTCAAGAAAAAATAAATAAATAAAATGAAGTAGGCAGTACTGTGCTTCGATGTAGGTGTTTCTGATGAACACAGTCATCGATGCGGTCAGGTGCGTCCAAACGATGGCCAGGCGTTGGAGCGCACAAGTCAAAAACCGAGCCCAGCGTGAAACTGAAACGAAAACAGAACCCCCCCCCTCCCCCCCCCCCCCCAAAAAAAAAATGAAAACTGCAAGCTGCTTTGGCGGGGTCCCAATCATACACCGACCGCATCGCTCCACTACACAACACTCTCAGCTCCGTCGTCGGGCCTCTCTCCACTACTTCCGAAATGTATTGCACAACGAGAGCGAATCTTCCCTTAGAATATGGAAAGACACACCGCTGTGAGTTTTGTCTTTTGTGCATGTCAAGAGCAGTGGAGCGAGGCACAAAAGACAAAAAATCGGCACTCTCCACATGCACAAAACACAAAAAAGATGGCAATGTATCTTTCCATGTTCTAGCGGTGGATTCGGCCTCATTTCTTCTCTCGTTTCCTTCTCCTGAAAGCCCTCCCCCCTTTTACCCAAACGGGAAACGAACAAACATGCGGACGCTGACCAAGGTAGTTACCTCAACGACCTCCCCAACCCGACACCGATCGCTGAGCCTCTAAGCTCTGAGACGACCGATCGGCCTACCGATCGTTTTAACGTTGCCGACCTCACCCTTCCAGCACATCTGTTGACGCCCTATAAACCCCAGTTAACGGTCGTCGACTTTCCCGAATGAGAAAGTTGTGCTACACGACAAAAAAGCAACGGGGTAAGGCGCAACCTTTGGCTGCGAACTAGGTTCCCCTTTCGAGCATCAATGGTGTTCAACATTCCTTCCAAGATCTACGGAGGACATTCATGGGCCTTGGGACCTGGAACTTACCCAGGATGGAGATGGACGTCACTGGTCATGCCAGCACTGCTTCCAGACCGGTAGCAACAGGCTGCAGACTTTCTCTTGCTGTGCCTTCTGGCACCTGACCGGCCGCAACAGTCATTGCGTAGGCAGACCTGTGTACAACCATACACACAGTCAGTCAGCCTTTTCTCGCGGAGGGCGTCGCCTCTTCCTCGCCAATTTTGGCAAAGCGGTCCAAGCCACCCTCGATTTTCCCATGGTGTGTGGGCCGCCCGCGGCCCACCTCTATGAATCTCTCATGTAAGATCTGGCATCATCAGCCGACTTCATTTTCTCATTTTGTCTTGATTGGGCCTGGCCAAGCGCTGCACGAATATCCTTGTGGATGTTTTGAGGGCATGCTAAAAGCATCACACTTGTGTTGATGTTCTGAGGGCATGCAAAAGTATTGCGATTGTACAAACAAACTGGTTGGACCCTAACCCCACGACCTCAGTCACTTCAACAGAAACTCTGCGGTTGAATCCTCTTCAACTACCGGAACAACGATTGGGACTCATTGGAACTCTTTCAATCCATCCACAATCATCGATCCCATCTATCCACGGGCGTCCTTCATTACATTTTCATCGAGCTTCACGAACTCCAAACATCCACGACTCCCAACAACCAACCCATCATCAACAGTTTTGGTTTAACGAGATGTGACACTTACCCAGGTTAGACGGCATCGCCACTTCTTGCAGTCCCACTGCCTTGGTTAGTCACTATATAAGTCACAGGAGCTTGACTGGCCAATACAGTCTGCGAAGCCTCTCGTGTCGTGCCTTCCAGCGCATGTCCACTCGCCGCGCTCATTGCATACGTAGACTTGCACGCACACAGCTAGTCAAGTCACATTCAGGCCGATTCATTCTTCTCGCCTTTTGGCTGAGGGCTATACTTTGCAGGCTAGCCTATGGTCATCAACTGCATATGTCTAGGTCGTCACCACAATCGGTCAGGAGTCCTTTGGGCGTCGCTACTCACGGTCATGAGTCTCTGCGGGTCTGAGTCAAGTTAGTTTGGACGGTAAGGTCTTCCGTCATGAACCCGTCAGCCTGTCGAACTGGTGATCGTCCACCTTCTCCTTCGTGCCACTCCACTCATGTTCGTTGTCACCAACCTCAAAACCCCCAGTCTCTCTCTCTTTCCTTCCATTCCCAACAAAACTCAAACCCACCTCTCTACGACTCTCTTTTTCTCTCCTTCTTCCCTTCCAATCTCACTCCTCAATCAAACAAGACCATTCACGACAGCGATCTCATCACTCAATCCACATTTCTAATAACTCCTTGATTAACTGATCCTTCCCCCCCCTCCAGTCTCAGCGGACGAATCCATCAAGAGAATCTTCGTTCTCAATCTCGACACTACCACCCTCTTACCTCTTTATATCTACCTTCTCCCACTCAATACCCCCACCTCCTTTTCCAACAAACATACTAAGTATGTCGATTAGAGGTATAGCTCGAATCTTATTCTTAGTGATTTACTCGAATTCATAGAGGACGCTGCCTCCTGCATTTTTCAGACTGGTGTTTGAACCTTCTACTTCCTACATAGGAAAAAGGTGGTCGCTCTGCTTTCTCACTCCTCTCTCGCCATAATCTCTCTTATTTTCGTAGAAGCAAGATGTTTGTTCTTTCTCACAACAGCGGATCAGTCTCGTGCAAGAGTTGGTCTCGCCATCTATAAGGCGGAGCGTGCGCACGATATTCGCGCTCACTTCTAGTGCTTCTCCCTCCGCATCGTCTGCATGAGAAAAACTTCCGTCAAGATCTGGGTCGACAACGACTTCATGACACTCTCATGACACTCGTAGGGAACCTCTATGCTCCTGGCACAATACCATGCTTCGTTTTACCCATTGCCTTATTTTTCAGACGTTTCTTTGACCAGCTTATCAAAGAGAACTTCAGTGATCCTTTCATCCATAATCTGCTTGTGTCACGACCAAGACCGTGGTTCACCATAATCTCTGACTCCACCTGTGGAGTCGTTTCCGAATACTACCCAGATTTATAGCTTCCTAAGTAAGCATTCAGACTTCGTCGGCCACCCTAACCTAGGCTCATCATTAAGACAAAGCAAGACACACATGCCTTCACCTTCCTTAATCCGCTTTCTCGTCATCAAGATGACACCATGAAAGTAGAGTAATGCTTTTTATCAAGGAAGCGGAAGTCAGGAAGAGCCTCCGATTATAACTCTCCCCTTGACTCTCCCTGCCAAACGCCAATCCCAGTCCAGCAACTGCTGCTAGTCTTGCGGCCTCACCACCACCCGCCCTCTATTCCCAACAACCATGTCCCCACCACACTTAAGCCCCCAAAATCCCGTAGGAAACCGTCAACCTTATGCAACATGAACATTGTTTTTTCTCCTTCTCCTCTTCTTCTTACACTTTCTCACCTTTTACATCCTATTATCCTGCCTCATTTTCTACCCCGCCCTTCTAGTTCCTTATCCTTAGCATTTTTAATTTTAATAAGTGTGACTCCTTTTATGAATCGTTTTCACAACAATCGTTTTCTTTCTCACCGCACATGTGATCATAGTTGAAACTTCTCGTTGTCTTGTAAAAAAACAAAACAAAAAAAACCTCCTACATATCAAGTTGGGGTTAATTAAGATTTTATCGTATGACTCCGCATTTTGCATAGTTTAAAGGATTTTGTATTTGTGGAACCTTCGAGTATATCCCCGTTTTCGCCTTTATCCTCCTACTCTTTTTCTAATTTTTTTTTAATCTCCTATATCCTCTTCTACCACCTCACTTTCTACTCTATCTTCTACTTATTTTTCCATAAGCATTTTTTTAATTCCAATAAAATAGGTATGACTCTTTATCAATAGTTTTCACAACAATCTTTTTATTTTCCATCGTACGTATCATGATTATGGTTGAAACTTCTTACCGCCTTGTGAATATATATATATATATATAGGGTAGTCGACGTTCGGGTTCGACCCTCCTTGGGGATGAGTTCGGTCGTTTGGGCTGAACACGGACTTATAAAAAAATTCAAAATTTTCAAAAAATCTAAAAGAATGTATGTTATGCAGAAAAATAAAATGAATAACATTCACCTCAGCGCTGTCGAGTGGATCGGTCCCGCAAAGGACGCTACCCGGCCGCATCACGCAGGATTCGTGGAGGACTTCAAGTTTATATCGCGGTGCAATGAAGCTTCATCGCCGCTCTTGCCGAGTGCGCCAACCATACCTCTCGCGAACCCGTACGATAGGATACGGCGACCCGAGGCACAACTTACCTCCACCTAAGGGGTTGTCACCACCCTTAAACGAGTGTATCCCCGCCGAACTACCAAACTTGAACCACGTGTGAAAGCTAATCAGTTGCAATCGCAAAGAAGGTCCAACCGAGGGGCGTTTCTCGTATGCTATAGCGTACAAGGTACGCGTGGTCTCACACCTCTAGCAAACGCAGAGGCGAATCGACGTACTGGAGGGTTGAAGTCCCAAGTGCGACTCGTCGCCGGTCGACTAGGACGCATCCTTTCTACCACGCGTTACACCACGCCAAAACAAAAAGTTAGATTACTTACACGAAACAAATCACTCCTAGTCCTTTTAGTATCCAACCCATAACCTTTTGACACGAAAATCGGTTAGGCGTAGTGTGCGAGACTTAAGAAAAAAAATGTGCAGATGCATGGACCGTTTTTTATATTGACTAGCCGAGCATGAACTTGAATGCGCAAGCAGTCGTAGTGATGGATTACTATGTAGTACTCATAATCGCGTGGACTTTGGTGGTCGCGAGGACCACGTTTGACACTTGAGTGCCGGCTGACGTGCGCCTTGAGAGGTTAATCTCTCGACGCTAGACAACCGCCAAGTCGGTTGAGAACCACACTCTTTTCTGCACATTGTGGAAAGTGTGTGGTAGACAGGTTCCGATATGTCGTGGCAGTCAACGCTTATGGCCTTGAAGTCGAGCTTTATCATCCAAGGTTAGGAGATAAATCAAGCAGTTTGACTTTGACATTTGTCATAATCTTCAACGTCCAACTATAAAAACTTAAAAAAATAAAATCAATCAGTAAATAAATCATCATCCCAATGCCCACATTAAATCGAGATAAAAAAAAAATTAAAGAAATTAACCCCCTCATGTATGTTGATCGTGCAACGCATGGTTGTCATTCTCACTACCTTGAAAGCAAGGCTCGTACACAAGGGTTCAAAACACTAACCTGCATAAGACACATGCACATACGAAGGTCACATTGCCATATATCAATGTGGTCAACTTTACTGTCCCGTGTAACTCAGACCACGCCTCACACTCAAGGTTCAACCATTATCCAACTTTTCACAAAAACCCACCAGTCCTTTATAATGGTCATTAAAATAAGTAAAAATAAAACACTCAAAGAAACATATCAAATTTCAAGGTTAAGGAATCAAGTTCTGGTACAGGTAAAAGCAAAGTTGTAGAGTGAGCCGACGAGTCAACAATCAACTAACCGACTTGTTATCAAAGATAATATAGAAGGTGATCCTTGTATGATCTAAGCTCACAAGCGGTTATCGGGTAGCTGAAAATTCAGGAATAAAAATTTTCTTAAATAGGCATAAGCTTGAGCAATCTCCTTTGCAAGCATCCTTCTACCTACCTGCACACTCAAAAACAACCACAGGTCCAAAAAACTCCAGCAACTTATACTCCCGTCAGATCCCACTTTTCACATGCATGACCATACACACTTTACTCAACATTTTCTTTTGAACGTTCAAAACAAACAGGGTCAAGCAAAGTGTGGGCTCACAAAGTTGTGAAAAGGAATCTAAGTCAATCAACTGGCCTTGAGTGAAGTAGTGTTGAACACACCCTGACTCACTCAAGAAAACCGAATAAAAATATACTCGTCAAGACCGTCGTCCCAACTTCAAGGCAATTCTCAGACCAACCGTTTATCCCAATTTGTTCCCAAGTCGCAAATCCCACACGCGGCAACCCCAAGTATGAAAACGGCAAGTCGTACACGTCCCAAAAAAATAAAGCTCACTGGTACCACTTTAGTGTCAACTTGTCTCAACTAGTCCCAGGTGGTCGCTCACTATTCCTTCCAGCACCTGATGACGATGCCCGCCAAAACCACTTCTACCAAGCCTCACAAAAAAATAAAACCCGTGAGTGTCGATTCCACGGACACCGCCTGTCCTACTCACATGCCTCGCCGCTGGTCCCACTGGTTCCACTAGGCCAAATGTCAATGACCTTACTACCGCCGGTGCGCGCACACACTAAAAACATTGTGTGTCGTTCCACCTCGAGAAGCCTGGTCCAACTCACAGACTATCGCCGATACCTCTAGTGTCACCTGTCGCACCTCCACAATAGTCACGCAACAATTTTTTCCCTTCATTGACGCTGCTGGTGAGTCCCCCCGTCACATGAAAAATATCCAGCACTCTCCCTCCACTTAGTGTCTGCCTAACGAACCCTAATTTTGGCAACGTAACAACAGAAAAATTGTGGCAAATTTTCATCATGGTTTCAACTTCGACACAAGTTGGGACCAATATATGAAAAGGGTGAAATGGTTGGCCCAATCGTTTTGACGGGCCGTTTGCATGTTTTCAACCGTTTGTCAACATGCGGGCTTATATGTTTTCAAGTGTTGATCAACATATGTTCAACATGATTCCAACACGTTCATGTTGGAGAATTTTTTTTTTATAACCTTTCCAGGATCTGGGAGTTGACAAGTGCATGGAAATGATGTTGCAAATGGGGGCCGTTTGTGTCAGGCTGGCCCGCAACAGTCAACGTTGATGTTTATCAGGAAGGCTTGATGTTGTGGATGCGCAGGCCGAAATAAAAAGAAATGGGGGGTTAACTTGAGAGACCCGAAAAGGAAAAAAAAAAAAAAAAACATATATCCTTCCTTAATATGATATATTTTGTTCGGATGTCTTTTTTTTTTTTTTCCCGCATGTCCGTTTTCTCTGTTTTAGTATCGAGGCCTTTTTTTTTTTTTTTATCACGACGCTGGACCCTCCGTAACTCATGTATTGTGCCCCCTTGCAGCGTGGTTCCTTTTTGTTGCCAAGGTCCCGTGCGAGTAAAAAAAGGACTCCTGTTTCGCCCTGCCACGTGTACGGCATGCCTCTTCATTGTGACCCTATGTTTTTTGTTGGTGTCTCGACCTATGGTGGCATCGGCTACGGCGCGTCTCCAATTTCGCATTTTTGTCAAGGTCACGTGCGACTACGGTGCGTCTCCACTTTCGCCTTTTTTGTCGAGGTCCTGTGTGATTAAGGTGCGTTCCGCGCCCACAAGCTCCCCCCCC
>BFEA01000023.1:5762435-5783633 GCA_003427395.1 Chara braunii
CCTTACCACCTTAATATTATATACTAGGCGATAAGAGAAGCGAGGCTCTAAGAAGCCTGCCTTATCGTCATACTAACATATATACTAGGTGGTAAGAGGAGCGATGTCGAGCGCATCGTCCCAACACTGCTTGTGGCAGCGCGGGACCCTCTCGACCGCGTCACGCAGGAGTTGGACTAACCTTTTCGCGAACACACAAATGAAGCTCCCTTAGGCCGCTCTGGCCGAGTGCGCCAGCCATACCTCTCGCGAGCCCCTACGACAAGATAGGGCCTATGCGAGGCACAACTGACCTCCACCTTACGGGAGTTGTCACCTCCCTTCGGTGGGCGTATCCCCGCCGAGCTACCAGTCCACAGTACGAAAGCTACTTAATTGCAATCGTAGAGGTGGACCAGCTGAGGGCGTTTCTCGTTCGCCGTAGCATAGGGGGTACGCGCGGTAGCACTCGTATCGGACCCGCACGTGGACCGACACCTTGGGGGGCTGAAGTCCCAAGCGTGGCGCGACGTCGGTTGACTAGGACGTATCCCACTTACCAGACGCAGACCATCTTACGAACACAGAAATAAGACACACACACACACACACACGCGCGCGAAACGACACAACACAAACAACGCGACAACGCTCCTAGCCCCTCGGTAGCCAACGCATAACTTTCCGACGCGGAAATCGGATAGGCGTCGCACGGGAGACGTGATATAAAATCGCGCGGGCGCAGGGCTAAGCCATATCGACTTGCAATGCAAACGTACGCAAGGAGTCTCAATGATGACGTACTATGCGGTACCCACGCTCACGCGGTCCTTGTTAATCTCGAGGGTCGCATTCGACACTCAAGTGTCAACTGACACGCGCCTTGAGGGTTAATCTCTCCACGCTGGACAACCGCTATGCGCGGTTGAAGACCACACCCTCTTCTGCACCCTGTGCAGAGGGGTCGAGTAGACAACTTTAAGTTGTCGTGGCGGTCAAACATCAAGGGGTTTGACTTTGACGGTCGCCACGGACTATAACGTCCAACCATGAAACGCAAAAAGGAAACTCACTCCAATTCTCATGAGCTGGTGGCCCTTTAAAATGGAAGGGGGTGGGCAAGCTCAAACGACGCGCGCGCGGAGGGGGCTCAGTATCCTACCCATAGGCTACCCGGCGTCCGGGATAATAAGGCCCGTGCACGGACTCCCATAGGTAGATCGGGACTAGTCCTCCGCCCACGTGCCGCTTCTCGTTACAAAAAAAATCCCAAGTTTATTGGCCGTGTCGCGCTCGTGGTCTCGTCGCCTGACCCATAACTCTTTTAGTACGGGATGCGACGAGTGTCGCGCGCGCAAGATCGCGAGGGCGCTGAACTTACACATACTATCTCGTTATGCAGCTCTACGCGAGTAATTGCAATGATGGTGCTGTAGTGCCCATACCCAAATGGCCTATGCTGAGCCAAGGGGTCACCTTCGATGCTCAGGCGTTGGCTGAAGCACGAGCTAAAGGGGGGTAATCCTTTAGCTGACGCAAAATCGACCGGAGGACCTTCCCGCCTTCTGCACCCTGAGGTGTCCCAACGGGTGCGGGGCAAGACGACCCCTAGGGCAGGAAGGGGTTTGGAGCGGTGGTGAGTTGTCTGGCGCATCACCAGCGACACGCTAACCCTTCCGCCCGGAACTTTATCGTTCCACCAAAATAAATCGCAACAAGGAAGGGAAACAAGCACTTTTACCGTTTATTAAAGAAAAACACCTCTCGTGTTAGGCTCGGGGCACTTACTGCGCGAGCACTTCAGCCCACGCTAATTCCTCATGTAGGTACACATACACTCGTACATACATACACACAAGGGGGATAATTATGTGACGATCATTTCTCACAATCATAGTGGGTCTCCTTCTCGCCATACATATATACGCGACCGCAAGGCAGCCCAACCAAAACCCAAGTTTTTGAACATACCTGCAATCACATCAAAAGTCAGGCAAGAGTCCACGTACTACGCGGAGTCAACTCCAACCAGTTCCTATACTCATACCCCTCGCTTTAGCCATGCAAACCCCATCCGCCAACCAACCAACCTTAATTAAATACTCAGTACCTTTGTCAAATGGCCATTCAATAAAAGTCCGGGTGAGACCCTTAATAAACAAGAATATCACCAGGGCTAAAACCTTTTAGGTTGAGTATGGGGAGCGAGTAGGAATTGAGTCGTTTAACCGACGGATCGGCAACCGACCTGTTATCAGTGATAACAGATGATGATCCTTGCAGGATCAGCTGAACTAACCCAGGTCCTGAATCGGATCGGCCTGTAACATAAGACAGGTCAACGCCCAAGACTAAACCTGTAAGCCTGATGTAAACTATCTTCTATATGGTGGTCCTATCTTACCTTCTGGTAGCCAACTAGGTCTGAGATTAGTCCTTAGTCAGGGCTCAAAGAAAAGGTAGACCTTTGGCTGGGTTTCCCCTATACAGAGTGGACTGCCAACTCTGTCACCTGTCATAATATAATCCAACTCCTCTAAACTAAGAAAATTTCGGCAGCGCTTCCCGTAGGAAAACTGCCTTTCCAGAATTTATATAGGAAAAAACAGGAATACTCTTTGACTTTCTAAAGTTCAATTTTGTCTAATTCCCTGAATTAATAAAAATTTGGGCAGCACTCCCTTTAGAAAGGGAGGCTTCTTAGATTCTTACTAATCCATATATGATTCAGACAGTTGAACTTTTGGAAAGTCAGAGATTTGTCTAACTCCTTGGATTTGCAGAAATTTCGGCAGCGCTTCCCGTAGGAAAAGTGGCTTACCAAGATTTATATAAGCCCAAGTATGAGAAAAGACCTCAGATAAATGCAGAAATCGAACTAAGTAAAAAAAACTATCTCATAAAATGCAGAAATTGAATCCAACTCCTATAGCTCTAGCACGTGGCGAGCCACTACAGCAACTACCTATCAACTCAAACTCAGACTAGGTAGTGATGCCACTCAGCCACATGCAAGCCAAACCACAAAGGTAAGTACTCTCACCAACCCCAGGTTGACTTAGCAAACATTAGTTCATAGTCTTTCAGTGTTTTAACCCTTTATACCCTGCTTACATAGGGCATTGGGACTGACCATTAATCTTAGAAACAATGCCAACCCTCTGCTTTAGTTATACACGAACATGTTGCACAACTACTTCTCTCTTCATTGGGCATGTGACTAAGCTATTCATCTTAGAAACCATGCTTAGTCGCCCTGAACTGTTTAAATAACCAAGTTATATATACTTTTCTGCACCTTAGTCTTCAAAATGAGGGCGTAGGGCTAAGTCATTCATCTTAGAAATAATGCTCAGTCTGCCCAGGTTACTTCCAGTTATAGCTCTTGATTATACTCTCTTCGCTTGTGATAGGGCTATAGCCAGACCATTCATCATATAAACAATGCCTGGCTAGCCTTGTTCATATATAAGTACATATATATATCACAGTATAGAGAATCCTATTCCTATGTTCTTGTTATGGTCCTGAGGCCTCGGACTTAGACCATTCATCTTAGAAACAATGTCTAGTCCTCTGACCCTGAATCCTCCCTCAGAATAAAAACAATCAAGGAGAGATGAGTCATTCATCTTAGAAACAATGCTCAACTCTCCTTTTTTCAGCACACAAAAAAACATAGTACCCTGGGTCTGACCCAGAGACTGTTCAGAAACCACCCAAGTAAACAGCGGGCAAACCATTCATCTTAGAAACAATGTCTGACCCTCAAAAGTCAAGCAGCCAATACCCCTAAAAAAAAATAAGCAGCCCGGCCATTCATCTTAGAAACAATGTCTGACGAAATTAAAGAAACACAGCAACCAAGCCATTCATCTTAGAAACAATGCTTGGTTCTTCAGAAAACAGAACAAAACATAGCAGTCAGGCCATTCATTTTAGAAACAATGCCTGACCCTATAAGACCCGTTCAATCGCAAGCAAAACTGCCTTCCTCCCAGCCTTCCCCCAGATGCAATCCCTTGTGACAATCTGCTTTCAGGCAATCAAAGAAACTGAAACTGCCATTATACAAACATTCTTTTAGTTGGTCTGATTTATGTCCTGAAAGTCAACTCAAGGTCAGAGTAGAGGTTGCACTCAGCATAGCCAAACAATACATAGGGAGGAATGTAGGTAGGGTATATACTGGGTTTTATAAGGGAAGGCCAAGGTTACCTCTGAGTTCCCTGCCTCCAGAACTCCTCCTGAGCTCCGGCAGGGCTCCCGCAATCGGTGGGGCAACCTCCCATAAAGGCCTTGGCGCGGATTACGGGTTGCAATCCCGCCTGCCGCCTTCCTCTCCGAATCAATAGACTAGACTGAGAGTGAGAAGGGCAAAAGTAGAGGCATTAAGTATCTCAAGTACAAGAGGGGTGCACTCAGACTCGCGCGAGAGGGCCTTGAAGTCTTTAGCGCCTGAGGGCCCCGCAATGGCGGCCAAGTAACGCAGCTCGGTCAACTCTCTGAAGTCAATTGTCAAAATCAAACCCTCTGACGGTCTCCCTGTCTGCAGCAATAACCTCCCCTTACGCGATCCAGCCACTCCTCTCAACACAGCATTACCGCCCCCCCCTATATGATGGGCACAACAGAAAACAGCGTACGTAGTTTATCAAATGCATCAACTAGCAACACCGTCCCCACAACAGCACCGCACTCTGAAGTAGGCGCCGTAACTGCTATAGTAAATCTTAACCGAAGCAACAGCGAGCGCACAACGGTTAGCAGATCACCATACAGTCTGCTTGGCCACTGGTGAACGCAGCACGAAGGCGGTTGCTCCCGTCTTCCGTCGCAGCCCACAGTCTGAAGCCCGCTCAACAATTGCTGTGGCAGAAACGCAGTCAAGGTAACCAGCGGAGGGCACAATAATGGATGGCGCCCGCAGTAGACTGCGGCTATCAAACGATCTTCAGCCTATACAGTCGTGCCCGACCAACAATATATTAACAACAATCCTACTTAAGCAGCACCGCAGTCAAGACAGGTAGTGGGATCCACAGTTAACGCAGCATCAACCTCCTCCACGACCGCTTTCCCAAGTTGCAGCCGCAACCTTTTCCCACCGTCCAGGCACCTCACACCACACCTACGTCTCCCGCGGTCCAACTATAGCCATATGACGCCAAACAGTCATGCTCAGCCCAGCGCAGCAGTCAACAGTGAACAGCAAGCCCGAAACAGCATGTAACAACGCTATGTCGCCCACCAACTACAATACGTGGCCAGACGACGTCTACTAAGGTAGAGTTCCGTCAACAGTCCCGATAGTTCCCCCGCTCGCCAGCAACAACTCTCCGTATAGCAGCAATGACAGCTACGTCATCAGCTCAAGATCGGAGGCAGGGGCACAACAACCCGTTAGCCGATGGCAATCGAACTAGCAGGCCAGCAATTGAGCCCGCTGGTACACAGCGGTATATAACAGCCCTGTGACCGCCCCTCTGATCAGGCTCTAGTTGTGCATTGTGCCTGGACCGTGCGCACAGAGAAATGAGGGAAGGCTACTTCGATCGGTAGGAGGAGCGGAACCCAACAGAAACTCCCGCTCAACTCCCTGTTCAGCAGGCAGATTTCCAACCGACAGTCTCTTGCACCGGCAGGATGAACAAAATCGAATGAATCTTCTGGGTAGGTGTCACTCCCCGGCCGATTCCCCTGCTTCTCTTCGTCAGAAGAACGAGCAACACGTAACGAAATCCCTACCAGACTCCAATAAGATACTTGCTCCCCGGCCTACAACTTACAAAAGGGAGGCAGCCGCCGAGGATCGCCACGAGTACGAAGACCACCACTGTCCACGATCACCCGTCAAACAGCACAGAACCACACTAAAGCGCAGGCGATAGGATGAGCAACACACCGACCAATGGTACTCGTCCGACCTTGCGACTGGCCTCACGATACCTCTTTGAGCGAAGTCAAATGAATCTTCCGCTAGAACACGGAAAGATACACTGCTAATTTTGGTTAGTTTCTTCGAGCGCAGCCCACTTTTTACTAGTCTTCCTCCCTATTGATCTAACGCAAAAACCGACATCGTTGTGCTCCCTCACCCACTCCCTTGTCTCCGACCTCGTCACTGTCTTCACAGCCTCCCGTTGTTAAACTTTGCAGAGATTTGAATGAACCCACCACTAGCACGTGGGCAGATACACCTTCCCGCTAAAACGCCCTCCTTCCTTACCCCCACGCATCCCTCCGCTTCTCTACTAACTCTTCCTACACTAACTCACCCGCAAATCCGACCTCAGCTTCGGGGTCGCAGGCCCCGAAAACCCCCGAAACAACCCTTTCTTCACTCGATTCCACCTACGATCGAGTGCTACTTCGTCCCCTCACCTCCTTCCATTCCTGCCCCGCCATCGCTTCCCGCACTAGTTCTTCTTACTACCTCCGAAACTGACCTTCTAACGCTAAAACTGACATCGCCAACAGATTCGCCCTGGCCGCGTCTGCTAGGAATGGATCTTAAATCGTCCAATTCTCTCTCTCAAAAAAAAAAAAACGACCGCAGAATTGTCCTTCCTCTCACCATAGCTCGTCGCCCCCCTGTAGTTGCATCCCCCTTTCTCATGCACGCACCTGGCGCACTTTCCCGCCCAGGTTCACGCCCCTCCTTTCCTGTGCCCCGCTTCCTGACTTCGTACGCCCCGCTCCCTTCCTCTCTCGCTGTACTCTGCAGCGTCCCACTCGACCTTACTTCGCCCACTGCAGCTAGCGCAGCCCCGCACTTCACCACTCGATTAGCGCACCCTTCGGTCGCACCAGCGAACCCCCGACTCCGCCGTTTGTGTCGTTGTCACCCTGGTCACTTGTTACTGCACGGCCTGACAACGTCCGATTCCCCAAAAAGCGCCCTGTTCTCGGGCCGCTCCCGATTTATGCGCGTCACCCGAGCGCAGGGCCATGCTAGTCTTCTCTGTATCGTTCCAATTTTTACGGATGTCCCAAAGGACACACCCCGCAACACCCCGCAGCTTATCGTAGGCGGAGGACCACTGCACACCTCACCAGCGCCTGATCAGACCACGGCTCGTCTATCAAGCCGAAAGGAGGGTAACAACGAAACGAAAAAAAAAAATTAATAATAATAAAAACATGCAAACCTATTACGTTGGGTTTTCTCGTAGGCCGGGACCGCCACCGCCCCTGTCAGCAAAAGCTGAGGGGGATAGCCTTGGCGGGCCTCTACCCCTCGGCCCTCGCCTCACCGCTCCGTCGCTCCGCTGCTCCCGCATTGCCACCTGCTGGTCTCGATCCACGAACCTCCCTGGTAGTAACCCTGCGCCGTTACCCATAGGGCTAAGCCCCAACCTGGGATCAGCAGGCGGTGAATCCCACATGAAGTGGTATTGAAGTAACACAGTCCGGTACTTAGGGATGAGGGCGACGTCGTAGGCCTTGCCCCCGCCTGTGGCCAGACACGAGGCTACCAGGCAATCATGCTGGCCTCCCTGATCGTGCCATGGCCGCCCTACGTACCACCCTACCTATCAGCCCCACCGCCGTTTAAGCGTAACAACCGAGAGTCAACCCATTAGCCCCCGACTTAGTCTAGAGTGCGATGTCAAGCCGGACGCCTGCGCCATCATTACAATCAAAAGGGGCAAAATAACACGCGTGCCTTGAAACTGCGCGCCCACTAACCCTTCCTACTTAAACAACTTTGGTCCATACACAGGTAACCTTTTGAATACACAAGCCCGGACCATCGGCCCCGCTGTCACTTGCAAAACCCAGGGTGAATACCCTTGCAAGGGTATTCGCGCCGACAGCGAGGCTCTGGGAAGCCTGCCTTACCATCATAATACTATATATATTAGGCGATAAGAGAAACGAGGCTCTAAGAAGCCTGCCTTATCGCCATATTAATATATATATTAGGTGGTAAGTGGAGCGAGGCTCCCCGAAGTCTGCCTTACCACCGTAATATTGTATACTAGGCGATAAGAGAAGCGAGGCTCTAAGAAGTCTGTCTTATCGCCATATTAACTTATGTACTAGGTGGTAAGAGGAGCGAGGCTCCGGGAAGCCTGCCTTACCACCGTAATACTATAAATTAGGCGATAAGAGAAGCGAGACTCTAAGAAGCCTGCCTTATCGCCATATTAACATATATACTAGGTGGTAAGAGGAGCGAGGCTCCGGGAAGCCTGCCTTAACACCGTAATACTATATATTAGGCGATAAGAGAAGCGAGGCTCTAAGAAGCCTGCCTTATCGCCATATTAATATATATATTAGGTGGTAAGAAAAGCGAGGCTCCGGGAAGTCTGCCTTACCACAGTAATACTATATATTAGGCGATAAGAGAAGCGATACTCCAAGAAGCCTGCCTTATCGCCATCTACTCTCAAAGTCTGATACTAACAAAAGTTTGAGTGTATCGTGATCAATCTATCCTCAGATATCTGCTACCATATAATTGATTCAGTTCATTGTTAAGTTGCTAACATCTGATTCTAGTAAGGAAGGATAAGTGAGATCTTGACCCAGAGAGACTTATCACCCTTTGACAGTTTTGATTTGATCTTTATCATGCGATTTCTCTCTGAATGGAAATGGATGGTATTGCTTGTCCTTACTAGGGACATGAGACTTATAATTAACCTTTAAAAAGAGAAAAACTAAGTAGAAACGCTGGGACGAAGAGACTGGGAATGAACTTTGTTCGTCGCCTGGACAGACCGGACGGCGGATTGACAGTTGGATGAGGGTAGAAGTTAGGCGATAGGTCGACGATGAGCACCGAATTCTGGGTCGCAAGTCTAGAAGAGATCTTCTAGATCCCGACATCGGGGAGAAGGCGTTAAGATTCTTTCGGACTCCGACTCAACTTCCACATGGCTTGATACCCACACCTAAGACAAGACCTAAGAAGGAAACGGATAGATCTTCCCCCTGTATCTATGCCTAAATTGTCCAAATCATACTCGGATGTCTTTGAAAATATAAAGGGCTGGGAAAATGGATTAAGGATTAGGAAGGAATGTTGTTTTCAAGGTTTTGGGGCGTGAGGGACTTGCTATGAATGGGTTAAAGGTTGACGCTTGTAGCGCATTCTGTGTCTGTATCAGTATGCGTGTATGTGATTTCTTGCATCTGCACAAGTGTTGGGCATTGAATTGTCTTCTGAATTTGGGACCGTCTGGGATATTCGGACACGAGTCACAGCAATTGTGAAAGTGTGGTCTACCGCTCATTCATCTCCCCTGACTTACATACATACTTATATATATATATATAAGATGGATTATCACTTACAGTGTAATCAGTGAGGGGATTCTACAGAATGTTGAGGGTTCAGCCTCCTGATGAGTCGGTGAAACTCCGACGAAACAGTTTGTCACAACCCCTCGTTTGTTGTCCTCTTCTCCCTCTCTGCCTACGGTTTACCGGGCAGTTCTATTTGACGATATATATATATATATATATATATATATATATATATATTTGTGAATGGGATCGTAAGCTGGTCGGAGCTTAGGAAGTCATTTGTCTAGGTTTCTGTTGAAGAATGAGAGATTACAAAGGGGCTTGACTCTGACTTTTCTCATATGATCAACAAAGGAAACATAGAGTAATTGTCCTAGTTAACTAAGCGTGGAAGACTGTCCGGAAAAGTCGACCTGATTTGATAGTCGGTCCGGGGAAGTTTGCACCTCGGGGCACGATATACGGGTCAGTCTTAAGGCGTTCTACCGCGCGTATGCCTATGCTACGGCGATCGAGAAAACGCCCTCGGCTGGCCTACGTCTGCGATTGCATGTGAAAGCCTTCGCACGTGGGTCAGTAACTCAGCAGGGATACACCCACCTAAGGGATGGTGACAACTCCCGCAGGTGGAGGTATGTTGTACATCGCGGGATCTCTATCTTGTCGTAGGGAGTCGCGAGAGGTATAGCACGCGCGCACGGTCGGAGTGGTGTTTCGTTAAGGTTGACAAAAAGACTCTTGGGTGATACGACTATGAGGTCGAACACAAAATTTACTTTGCGTCTGGGTGTGGCACCGCCGCGCGCGACAGCGGTTTTGGCGGTTGACGACATCAAATACTGGAAGAAATAGTGCAGTACCACTTAAGACCATCTGGGACCAGTGTTTTAGGTGTTCCTCGTGAGGGGCGTAGACAGGGAGTGAGTTGAGGCTATTTGGGCAATTTGAAACTTGGGTTTGGGTTATTTTTTCTTTGTTCAAGACCGTCAGTTGGTCTATACGATATTTCAGGCGTGTCGTCACTGAAGGTCAATGGTCGACTCGAATCCTTCTCACACCTTGTGTACACCCACACGTTGTTGGACCCTGCTTTTTTTTTTATGCTCAGGAAAAAGTCAAATGGAAAAAAAAAAATTGTTGGGACATGCTTGTGTGGGACATTGAGTCTGACTTGAGTGGGATTTTATGGTTGAACCCTCAGAATGTTTTGCTAGCTTGGCAGATAAAGGAAAGTGTGCGGAAAGTAAGCATAAGTCTCGTCGAATGTGGTGATGAGAAAGTGAAGGTTTTTCACTTACTGGTCAAGTAAATGATCTGACTTTTTATGGAGAATGTAATGAGGGCTAGAAAAGGAACGACAACAACGAGAAGGAAGGAAAGGGATGAATGAACTTAGCTTAACCCTAAGGTATTTTTTTCTATCCTGAAGGCACTCTCAATTTGATCCCGCCCACATAAGTATCAATTTCCCTCTCCCTATGAACTTTTTTTTCCGTCTAAGTTGTTTCCCGCGCAAGGAATTAGGGTGGTCAACCTGACTCTAAGTTTGAGGGTTTCCTCACTCTAGGAGGAATTATGGGACCGGGGTTCGTTGCTTTAGAAGTCGGCTCTATTATCGATCCGGAATGAACCGTCTAATTGGGGGGTACTTTGCCAGTTCGGTGGAGACAGCCCGACTTCAGGGATCTGAGCCTTTGGCTCGGGTGAGGAGGAGTACTCCAAACCACTTCCTAGAGAGGGAGATACGTGATGGTTAAGAGTAAGTGTTCGGTTTCTCTGCACTCGTATAGGGGAGAAGGGTTGGATTAGCATATCTTTTCAGATGGTTGTGGAAGGAGCCACCTTCAGTCTGAAAGTCTGACGTCAAAAAACACCCACCCTGCTTTAACACTAGTTCTGTATGGAGCGCTTATAGGCGTTTCCGTCGTGGAAGACTCGTGCGATAAGAAGCGTGAGATCGAGGTATAGGCTCAAGGGAGATAAGCTTCTGCGTTGCTAATCAAAGGCGGTAATGAAATTGAACAGTCAGAGAGTTGTAAGAAAAAAATCGCTCGACTTACCCATACTTAGCAACTCAAAAAGGTCACTCGTGTTTTCTTTTCAGATGTCTACATTACTTACAGTCGTCGTGTTATTTCCAAACAGAGAGGCTGCTCGAAGATACGTAGTTCCGGTGGGAAGGCGTGGAGTGAACTTAGAACGGGTTGGCCGTATCGTTTATAACTCCGTCATTGTGTTTTCTTTCGGGAAAGAGTTGAAAATGGATCACGGCACAACGACGAACCCTTCGCGAACCTATTTATTTATTTCCTCAACTCACTTGCCGATTTTTTAACCAAGTTTTGTTCGGACCCAACGCTTGGAGTGGGTCGACTTGCGTATTATTGATGAGTTCGAAGACAGAGAGTTGCGGGCGCAATACAATCACGAGGTTAAATGATTATACCTCATGTTTATCCTTTACTACGATGCTCGTATACGTTCTTTTGATAGTATCGAGTTTATCGAGCGGATTCCTGCTAACCATTTCGAAATCGTCGATAGGTAGACCTTTGACGGGGTCATTTACTGGCTTGAGGTGCACAACTTGCGACGACTTATCAGGGTGTAAAGTAATTCGGTTTGGCAAAGCAAGTGAATAGCTGCAAAGAAAAAAAAACTTAAGCTTAGAGGTTTGCACAAGTTGAAATGCGCGATTTACTAATGGTTTGGGGAATCTTTTCAGATGTCGGACATTGTGGTGGTGGCGACGTTTTTCTTTATGCGCGAGGAGGCAAGCGAATGGATGTCAGAGTTGGGTGAGGAAGGGATCGACATGGGGAGAACCGGACGGTTAATTCATGACCCGTCCATCTTTTCCCCGCAAGGGATAGACTGGGGTTCTGGCGAGGGACTTTAAAAAACCCCTCGCGAATATGCCTTTTTCGCACTGAAGATGGAAGACACATTATTTATTACGGGTTTGCACCTCGAAGAAGTGATGAAGTGTCTCACCTCTTGATTCGGTACATTGATGAATGCTCTTCATATGCTGGGGAAACTCTATAAGTAAGGTGGTTTTACCTTTAATGCTCAAGCGTTTAAACGAGCGGCGTAGTCCATTCGCTTGTATACATCATTATTGTCGAACTCGTGATAACAATTTTCGATGGTTCAGGCAAGATGTTTTTTCTAACGAGGAGTTTGAGAGAGAGGAGCGTCGACTTTACGAATTGATTAATGATTGATGTGTTTCTCTTGTGGACAGATGGACGGTGGCCGACGCAATCTTACCATTTCAAGATATCTCCTTGTTCGCGATACGCACGATGCCAAACTTATCGAGGGAGCGAAGAAACTTTTGATGGGGCAAGACGGCACGCAGACTCGATAGGTAGGCTTCATCGGCATGCTTCGAGATGGCCACGATTTTTTTTCCTGACTCGCGCTCGCACGTTCGAGCCAATGTGGCTCGATCTTCAAGAAAATTTTATGGTTTTACTTTATATTTCAAGCTCGCGAGTAACCTGCAGTGCAGTGTCTCTCGAGTCACTGTGAGTATCAAGATTACCTCGTCCGTCGACCGCTTTGGCATTGTCCAGATCCGGGACACTCTGACGTGATACTTATTTGGGATGAGAAGACCATTCTGGGCCATAGTATGGCGGCTAACCGCCTGGATGGGCATGGTTTATGATACTTGGACAGTTCGGGTTATGCGAGGAGCTCTCTTCGCGACTTTGATTTTTGACGACGACGAGCTCGCACCCCTTGACTCGTTGGAGGCTCAAAGCCACGAGGGACGTCTACTCTATCACGATTAGATATGAGCTCTAGTGATTTCATTTGAGTCACAGCGGCGTCGTACATCCTACTGTCCCGTAGAGGAAGCCACTATATTTTGACTTCAAGAGGTAATCATAAAAAAAAAAAAAACCTTTATGTAGATAGAACCATCAAATGGATAATATTCGGATTGCCTCAATGATCTCACTATCATGGTTTGACATTGAGGGGTAATTACATGTGGGAACAAAAATGTTAGCGTGTGTGTTAGTCGGGGCAGGAAACTACCACGGATAGGGGAGATAGATTTGTGGGCATGGGTGAACAACAAGTCATGGGAAACGGTAGGTTTGTGGGCATGGGCGAACACCAAGTCATGGAAAACAGTAGGGACTTTCCCCCGTTGAGCCATTAGTTCTACCATTCCATGAGTCGCATAAAGGTAATGCAATGAAACCGAGAGCAAAAAGAGAAAGATGAAGGATACCGTTGAGCTAGTAGTCATCGGGCATTGATGATTGACCAACCCACATCACACAACATTTCTCTGAAGTTGTTCAAAGAAGAATGCCTTCACTATGTTAGGAATCCTCTTGAATCGTTTGTGGCACGACTGAGAGATTTGATGTAAGAGTCATTGCCTATATGTTTCAATTAAGTAGAGTTGAAATAAAATCAGTGGGGTGTGTCAAAGTCCTCCCCGTGCGTTGAAGAGGGGTCCCGTTATCGTTGTTGCAGTGTGACAGTCCCCTTTTTATTAAGGGCGCAACTCATAGTTTTTCGACTATATCAAGAGCGGGGAAGGATAACTTTTGTCAGACTGATTCATCAAGTCAAGTCTCGTTGCAATCAATGCAACATCGCATTGACATTTTTTGCCATGCTGAATCAGCTGAGTATGAACACGTGTTTTTTCTTTAGGATTGTACGTATCACGGCGGTTTGGGTTGCTGGTATTCTGATTATGAGAAAGCCTCAAAGGCTAACTTGTGGGATAAATGTGTTTTCTTTTAACATGAATGTTATGTTGTAATGATTTTTTTTTTTTATTATGTGGAAGGGACTAGAACAAATGGTGGGTTTCACATTTATCTGAAACCGTCCTAGTTGATCGATGTACAATTCGTACTTGGAAGATCAACGCCCCGAAAAACGAGCGACGATCGGTTTTAGGTGGCATTTTACCCATGTGTACCTATGCTAGAGTGAAACGAACAACGCCCTCGGCTGACCTACCTTTGCAATTGCATCTAAAAACTCTTGCACGTGGCTCAATACCTCGGTAAGGATACGCCCCTAAGGGTGGTGACAGCCCCGTACAGAAGGTAAGTTATGCCAGGTGGAAACCTGTCCTGTCATAGGGGATCACGAGAAGTACGACTGGCACACCTGGCTAGAGCGGTGAAGGGGCGATGCAACCACATCCGTCTTAGTGGTTTGCGGGGTTATTTTCACGTCGTCCCCAAAGTTGTCTCTAATTTTTGTTCTGTTTGACTCTTGGGTGACATGGCTGGGAGAACTTCTGCCTTTCGTAAGAAAAGGCAGGAGCAGATGCGATCGACACTATTGTTTCCTAATCGGCCTGACACATTTCCACTTTTTTTACCAAGATTTCAAAATTTCGACATCAAAATAAGAGTCATTAATAATTAGAGGGGTGATTTGGGATGGAAGAAGGTGGCGGTATGGTGGAGGGCACCTCTCTCTCTCCCTTTCATTCCTTTCTTCTTCTTCTCTCTCTCTCCCTTTCCTTTTCTCTTTCACGTTCCCTTTCCATTTGTAATTTCCTTGCTCTTTCTCTCTCGCTCTGTCTTTCCATCTCTCTTTCTTTTTCTCTTAGTCATTCCCTATCTCTTTCCTTCTGCTCCTCCGATTTTTTCTTCCTCAGCAGTTCCTTTTCCCGCTCTCTTTTAACTTTCTTTTCAGTTTTTCTCCTTTTCTCCGATTCCATCTCCTTTTCTCTCTCTTCCTTCTCCTCTTTATCAATTTCCATCCGTCTCACTCTCTCCCTTTCTCCCGCTCTTTCCTTCTCCCTCTCCCGTTCTTTCTCCAACTCTTTCTCCCTTTGCAACTGTTTTTTTTTCCCGAGCTCAGATTTCGAAATCATCAGGGAGGCTCTTCCTGATTTCATCTGCCGATAGTTTTTGTCTTCTCCTTCTTCCGGGGCAGCCTGGGTCATCATCCGAGTGGAAATACTGTTTACATACTGAGCACCACTCTGTAGTTGGGCATGCCACTTCGCTTGTGACCAGGGTTTCCCTGCCATCGGGAATATCAAAGACCAAGTAGGGAATATACTTATCTACTGCCGCCTATTCCAAGTCGAAGCGGATATTATGAAGGTCCGGTTCCACTGGTCAGGAGGTCATATGGTGCGTTTTGATCACCCTCCCGAATGCTTTTTTCACCGTCTCTTCGATTACTGGCAAGGCTGCCAGCGGCACTTGGAGGCAACGGACCCAAAAGAAAGCGAACTTGTTCGTTTCTCTCCACACTTGCAATTCTCGTTCAGACATCCAAGGCCTGATCGTCAATCTGTGGAGCTCCCCGTCCAGTTCGACCTCGTTAATTTGTTTTAACAATAAATACTCTGCGACCTCTTTTGTGCTCGTAATATAGAAAATCAGGTTTCGGCCTTCATTTTTGAAGAGCCCGCGGCGTGGGTCCGGTCCCAACATCGAGCTACCAATCCAACTGTTCTCATATGCTCTTATAATTTTCTTTTTCAGTCCTACTGAGAAGGAATCAGATTCCTCCTCAAACATTATTGTGACCCCGTGTTCGCCCAACCATTCTGTTTGTGCAGCATAGGCTTCGGCCGAAATATTTACCCTAACATAATCATCTCCTCTTTCAATCCGATTGGGGTGGTCACTGATTAATCCTTTTGGTAAGATTCCTCCATGATAACAGTCTTGCATGGTTTGCTGAAAACGGGCCTTATCTGGGGCGGTAAGGAAGAGGGGAGTACACCCCCCTCCATTTTCCGTTTCCATTTTCGTCTGTCTGTTAATAAAATACCTGTTATATAGCAGAAACTTTGATAATATAGGAATACCCCACCAATCCCCCTGGTCAGCAATGATTCAAGGAAGAGTCGAGAAGTCGATGAGATTTACCAAACGTCTTCAATCCCGATCTCAATCACTCCTCGTATTCCACCGATCGTTGAATACCGTTCAAGGTCCACCAATGTATTTTTTCTCCTAGCGGCCCTCTCCGGCCTGCCAGCAGACTTATGCTAAGGGCGGTCGCCTTATCTCCATTAAACAGTTGCTGATTACCAGTCAAGATGAGTCGCGACACCGGAACTGTTCACCGAGCTTCACAGCGGCCCAACCTAGGGTTCATCAATGTCATCCAGTGATATCTGGATATCCTGTTCCTCTCACCGCTTGGCGTATCTCCTTCCTTCTTCCCGTCCACATCTTAGTACTTCCGCTCTTTCACGACTCGGGCCTGCCATGCAGGCTCGAGCAGTCGGCATAAACAAGACTCCCCAGTCAGAGATCAACTCTTCATCATGGTGTAAGGAGGTAAGTAATGATTGTAAACTGTTCAAGTAAACTCAAGGGATCGACTAGGGATCATACTCTGAACGCACCGGCGCTCCTACCCCACTCAAGGGGTAGTTGAGCATCATCACGCGACTGCATAGCTCAGCTACGCTGCCAACTAATCGAGGCATGCTTCGTTCCTCAACTCGTTGCGTGGACCCGAAGCACACTCTTCCCTGCAGACGCCGGCCGCCCCGGGCTCCGTAGGTTAGCGCTAATCGGCTAGTTAGGCATTTTTAGGTAACTGAGGGGAGAGTTGATAGGACCAAGCAAAGTCAGGACTGACTTGATTGTTTTTTTTTTTTTTGGAAAGCATTAACATTTTATTAAAAGCAACTTAGGGACGAGGTTGGGGACCTCACAATTCGACCCGGAGTTATCCTGGCAGCCTGAGCCAGTTTCGCTTACGAGTCAAGCTCAACAACCAAAACTAACTGCTTCATTTTCCTCATATACATGCTGGAAACCGGGTCCAACTTCCCTTCTTTAATCACTTCCCAAAAGTAAACTTTTACCCTCAGAAAAAGGTGAGCTATCCACTGAAAAGAAAGCTAGCTCAATGACTTGCAAAGTAACTGTTGTGCCCTGAAGCAAACCCTGAGGAGCCAGATACAACCTGAATATAAGTCTGTCCTCCAGACAGTCTGCTAGCCAAGTTACTGCTCTTGAGATTTTAGCCTTTCAAGCCCAACCCAGAGTCCTAATCTATCTGAGTGTATACTCCGGCCTACCTCGGCCTGAAACAAAAATATATGAGATTGATTTTTTTTCGAACTCCTGATGTGCTCTCCGGGTCCCTATGGGGTCTCGTAAAAAACGAAACTGGGTAAGGTTCCCAGGCTGTTATTAAAATTAAAAAAAAATAAAAATAAAAATAAAATACATCACATTGGTCTGTCAATTCAACGATGGTACCTCAACGCAGACGGTGAAAAAACAAAAACAGAAAAAAAAAAATTGGCGAGGGTATTGTTCTGAATATTAGCTGGAAAATGCGCCCGTTAGGGCCAGCGGGCTTAGCTCAGTTGGTAAGGCACTGAAGTTGCATTCAGGAGGTCGTGGGTTCAATCCCCATTTGCCTCACGTACGTGCCTGGGCAAGCTTGGTGTTCTACGAGCTAGAGATAACCCGGGGTAAGGTCCTACTTGCGCAAATTCGGAGATTTCGGCCGTTGATCTTTGCTATCTACGGTCAGTATCTCTTAATTAGTGCGAGTGGGACCTAGCCACCGTTGCCCCCCAAGCCAGCATTGGCAGGACCTTGGCTGATGTTGTTGACTGCTATGCAGCGACAATATTGGCCATTAGACACCGCCATGTGGGGTTGTGGGGGGGTAGGGGGAGGTGCAGTGACTGGCCATTTGCTCGGTGCTAGCACCGCCAATTTCCCCCATCGGCAATGCCTGCCCACCCCTCGTCACCGTGATGAGGGACTGGTACAGCCTTGCTCTCGCACCACACCTGTGGTGCAAACCTACCCCATGGGCTGGGGAGAGATCCGGGTTGGTTGGTGTTCCCCCGTGTGACGCGCAACCTCACGCCCTGTGCTATCTTTCGTTCGGAATGTTAGGCGTGTGGGAAGAGGCCCAGAAAAACAGCAAGATGGGGTGTGCCAAGGATTTTTGGAAATTGAGTGTGGGAACACAAATGGAACTGAAATCCCCCGTGTTGGTCCAATGAAGCAAGTCGATTGCTTTCGCGCGTCGCGGAATGCGCGCCCGGGCACGGCGCGAAAAGAGAAAAATCCAAATTCAATCCAAAAAGTATTGTCGGGCTTCCCACCGGGCTACAGCCTGTCGTTTAGAACGGAAAGGCTTTGGCATGCTCCGCGTGTCTCGTTTCCGTATCAAATCCCGTCCTCGTTTGCTGGTCAGTTCCGAATCCGACATGGATGGTCTCAGCCGCGTGACTCTTTCTTTATGCTCGTCTTCACTCCGCACACGGTAGTGGAAACCCCTGGATTTGTAGCGCTCAAAACGCTGCCATTCGGTGCATAGAGTGCGCGGCCAGTGGGGTTCTACTGCCGTCCACGGGATGACAATCAACTCGTTGAATGACAACAATATCGAGTAAGGTGGGAAGTGCGTATCGATAATGACAAACCCAGCCTCTACGAACCCTGAACAACGATTTGCCGGAGGGAAGTAGTATCGTCCGCCGATTTGTGCAACGGCTTCTCGTACGTCCCACTCACATACACGTGTCCTTCCCTCGTTGTAGGGAAAAGGCCGTGTTGGGACGGGAGGTACGGGGGGCTGGTGCCCGATCGGAGGGTACTCGTCAATCCACATATCAATCAATTGTAAAGACCTTGCGACGTCATCAAGAAAAGAAAACACTCGCACAACTCAAAAACAATCTCTTTCAACACGAGAGAGAGAGAGAGAGAGGGAGAGAGAGAGAGAAAGAAGACACTTCAGCAGCTTGATCATGCATATAACTAAGGGACCGATCCGCGACTCAGGTTTAGTGAGCCAGCGCGGCGTTGATCCCAGGCGCCTTGTTTCTCGAGGCCGCCTTGTAGCTCGGCTGCTGATGTCGTGCACCATAAGGCAGATGGCATGCGCAATACATTCAGATTTACAGACCTAAACACTCTTGCATTCTCGAACAAAATCCCGACGATAATCGTTTAATCAACGCAAAAAAAAAGGGTTACACATCTCCATGCATACATCCACTGTGGAAGGTGCGAAAAATGAGTCATGCACAGGAAAAGATGGATTGCTTGCACAGTACACACGCATCCACTGTTCACAAGACAAGATGACAGGGTCCTTGCGTAGGAGGATTACCCATGAAACTAATGGAAGAGTTTCGAAAGTTCTTTCACGCAAGGAAAGCATACAGATTCATGCTCATCCAAAAGAGGGAAAGGGGAGAGAAGGAGAGAAGCATCGAGACACATCATTATTCAAAGATAGAGGAGAAGGGGAAGGTGAGGGAGGAGAGTCGAGATAGGAGATGACGCAACCCAAACTTGAGAGAAGGAAGTTCAACGTTGTCAAAGAGAAAGATCCGCAACAACAATGGCGCATTCGCTGTTAATTCCAATATGGCCTCGGGCCAATCACTCACTCAACTCCAATCATCGAACCTCATACCCGCACCGACGATCCCGGCCGCCACGTGCTAACTCCCACCATTGCGATCGTCACCCCGCTATCGCAGACTCGACACGGTTCGCCCAGATCCCACAATCCGTCATGGCCATCCAGCGCGCAACCGGCCAGCCTATCGTCAGCCCGACAGGACTTCCCGACTCACATCAAACATTCTGCCTAGCCACTGCTTCTCGGAAGCTGGCTTGAGAGTCGAGAACGTAAGAGAGATTTGCGGGCGCACTTGCGGGTTTTATAGTTGCGACAAGGGAGACAGAAGGGGGAGAAAGCGACGGGGAAGCTGAGGTGTAAGAGGAGAAGCAGGAAGAGAAGACTTTGAAAAGAGTGCTCTGTGAACGCCATGTAAAATCCCTCGGAACTCAAGGTTCAACCAATCAGATTCGTCACGCAATAGGAAGATCCTATTGATCCACGCACCTGATTGGCGAGCGGGAGTTATCGACGGATCGACCGAGCGTCGTGTGTTGGACTCGGAGGGTGAGAAGAGAAAAGGCGCGAGACGTAGCGCAAGACGGGTCCAAGATTCAGATGATCAAGAAAGGGAAATGGGCGCGCAAAGAGCAGAGCGGGAGAAAGAGAGAGAGAAAGAAAATAGTTACGGGGAGAGAGAAAGAGGAGGGAGAAGGGGAAGGGAGAAGGGGAAGGGAGCGCGGGAGGGAGCGATGCGGGGGGGGGGGCAAAGAGGAGAGAGTTTTTGCGTGCGCGGCGTCGTCAACAAAAAGAGAGGAAAAGACACCGAAACAGTTACAGCCTAATTCAAAATTGAAATCACCATATCCGTGCGCGAAAGAGCGACGCGGAAAAAGAAAATCCTATGCCTATTAGTATTCGCACAAAATTTTGAGAGTTTTCCCCGACGCGACCAAGGATATTCACACACACGAAAAGGACACGTCGATGCTCCGCTTATCCCGGAATTCCCAACTGCCGAGCCCAATTCCCAGTGCGCTCGCTAAAGCGTATGTAATTTCCTATGTATTTCCCGAATTGCAGAAAGGAAAAACAGAACCCGGGTGTCGAAAAAGCTTCCGAAAGATGGGAGCCAAAAACGCGGTACCCAAAATCAAGAAAACGAAACAGGGTTTTTATGGGGTTGGTATGATACAAGCAAAAAGGGGTACGAAAGATAGCACGGGTTCGGGAAGTGGTTCGTCACATATGTGACGCGTAGGGGGTTCCAAAATTATGCGATCTCCTGATTGCATGTCATGGCGGAGTAGGAGAGAGAGAGAGAGAGAACAGAGTGATGCATGAGGAACCAAGCGTATCAACAAATGATCTGGCCATAGTCCATGTTGACACCAACTTCAATTGCAATCTTCTTTGGGTCGTGCTGCTGGACTACTCGATGGTCATCCAGGTGACGCCATCATCGTCCGCCGGTTCTCCGTGTGCTCTGCACCCCAATTGCTGCCCGTCGAATCAGAACGTGAGTTGACGTCATCGTCGATGGCGGGATCTTCGCGAAGCTTACTGATTCGTGCCTTTTTCCCCTGCCGATTGGATGAAGAGGGG
>BFEA01000023.1:5784353-5799877 GCA_003427395.1 Chara braunii
GGTCGGCGGGATAGCATCCGAGGACGAAGGCCTATCGCCCGCATCTGTACGTGGGCGAACTGAGGGACGGGTGGGGCTGGGGGAGGAGGGGGATCGGCTTCGTCTCCGTCGTGCAGTACTTGAGGTGGCGGCTGCAGGGTCGCCATCTTCGGGCGTTGGCGGCTCTGGATCCCTGGTCGGATCGTTACCGATGTGTAGGCTGGCTTCGCTGGCGAACTCCAGCTGGCGCTTCCCGATGGCAATTTCTTCGCGCTTTCGCGCCGCTCCCGGATCTTCCGCCTCCGTTTTTTTCGTGCGCATCGCTTCCTCCGGCAAGGCTTTCCACTCAGATCCGGTTTCTTCTTCCTCCTCTTCTCCTTCACTCAGCTCACCCTCGCTATATTCGCTATAGCTTCCCTCCTTCGATGTTTCCTCGTCTTTGTCCTCTTCATTGTCGCCGTCGATCACCACTTCCTCTGCCCTCGGATAGAAGGCGTGAGGGATGATATCGTACGGCTTCAGATACTCCTGCCGCGACGGCAGCGTATCTTCGTCCCTGGGCTCCTCCAAGCACGCAGTCCACTAAAGATATGGATCCAATGACCGCTCGAGAACGTGCGGAGCAGGATTGTCGTCACTCTGTGAATAGATGTTGGGAGAGAGATCGTCTGCCAATTGCACGATCGGCGCAATGAGCTCCTGTGCAATCAGCTGGCGGCGCCCCGGCCGTACCGATCCAAAGAGAAAGCCAAGAAAATTGCCCTCCACGTTAGTCCTCCAAGCTTGGATGATCAACAGCTCCGGATTTTCGATCCACGCAGGATGCTCGCTGGTCTGCGTCCACGTCACCTGTACTCTGGCCAAGCAAAAGACAGCTCCTCAAAAGTTTCGCGCCATAGCCGCCAATGCCGAGGATTGATAAGAGGGACTGAAAGAGGCTCGAATGAGAAGGAAAGAGAAGGATGAAGATCGGATTGCTAGAAGGTGGGGAAGAGAGAGGGGAGACCAAAGATAGAGAGAGGAGCGAGAGGATTGGCGTGGTTCATTGGGGATGTGGGAAGGGGACGAGGGTGGGAATCACAACTGGCCGCTCGCGCGGAGAACGGCGGATGTCGCCAAGATCCGACGCAAAGGTCGGGATGAGATTGTGCCCAGGTCGGGCGAGAACGTGCTGCCACACGTTGGACACCTGCTCCGTCCACTCGCGCAGTGAAGTCAAGATCGCAGTATGCCTTTGCGGATTGACCGAGCTGATGTCGCCGCTGAACGCCGCGACCGTGGTGACGTAGCTCGTTCTGGGAGCCGCTCGCCGATGAACTGCGATTACCTCCGCAAATACTATTGCGTGAGGACTCTCTTCGATCGGAAACGCGGCGGCGGCACAGATACCCACGTCGCAGAAAAATTGTGCCAAACGCCGAAGATCCGTATTGAGCCGAGGGTGACAAACTTGCCGAATTTCTGAGATGTGGCCACGTGGCTGCAACAACTGTATGTCAAGAACCTGCTCCGTGATGAAACTCATGGCGAGGTCGGAGAGGAGGACGAAGGACAAGAGGGAGAAAGGGGAGAGAGAGTTAGATCGTCGTCGTTCTCCTCGCTTTCCGAGGAAGAAGAGGGAGGAAGATCAAAAGGAGGAAGAAGACGGAGGTAGGAGGTATGTCGGACGATGGGGACAGAGCTATGGCTGGCACTAGCCTCAGGCGCGATGCGCACCATGTTGGCGCCGTTGGGTCTGAGCTCGACAACGCGAAAACATCCAGAAAACTTGAGAGCGAGTTTCCGGTCGCGTGCACATTTACGTACCTGCACTAGGTCTCCTAATTTATATTGATGCGGGGCCCAGCATTTCCATTCCGAGCCTAGTAGCTACGGACCTGTCTACCGTGGGCCAGTTCGGTCATCCTTTGCCTTTTTCGGGCTAGCTTCGGGACGGCCCGTTCCATTAATTCGGTGTACCCTTTGGCCTTGGCCTTGAGAGTTGCACGCGTGTCTCTACCCCCTGCTTCGGCAATTTCCGAGTTACCCCAATAGTCGACACAGGGGAGGCTATTAGTTCGAAGCTGAAAAGGGGTAAACCCCGTGGACTCGTGACGGGTGGCCCGGTGGATCCCAACGATCTGATATACGATCTCGGGCCAAGGACGCGTGTCGTGTGCCGCTAAGTTCCTGCGAAGGGCGGTTTTAATCATACGGTTGGCATTTTCGGCCAACCCGTTCGACTGGGACACGTGGGGTGCTGTATGTCGGAGCGTGATGCCCCTTCGCGCAAGCAGTTCTTCTACCTCACCCTTGAATTCAGACCCATTGTTGGTCAGAATTTCTTCCGTATCTAGATGGGTATAAAGGAACCGTTCGATGTACGTGGCTATTTCTGCGGCTTTTCGGGTCTTACAGGGATAAACTTCGATGTACTTGGAAAAATGGTCTATTAACACTAACAGGATAGAATATTCACAGCGGTTTGGGCCAGGTGGCACGTCGATATCTGTCGTGTCCATACTGACTCGTTGGAAACGACGCTCTACTTCCGTTGGTACGATCGTGTTTGGTCCCCGTATAGGGGCACGATCAACAACACAGACCAGACAGTTAGCGACAATGTATTTGACATCATCTCGTATATTCGGTTCTGATCTACAGTTGCCTTCGTGACACGTATCGCGAAATGAGCGGCATGTTCTTCGTGAGCAGATCGGATCCAATCATATCTCTGGAATGGATGGGGAACCTTCAACCACGAGCCCGATCCGTCAGTTTTACGCTTTTCCAAATGACCGTTGACCCATCGATAGTCCCGAGATCTCTCGGTCGCCCTACGTTTGTCGTGTTTGGTGAGGTGGCCCAATGATAATCCTGCTAATTTCGCCAATAAAATTTTATCCGTCCAAGCCTCCGCTCGTCAGTATTTTTCATCGTATTCAGGGCCGTCCGTACGGGCGGCCTCGAATCAAACCTCCGTGGGAGTTTGTTCGCTCTACACAGGGGGCACCTCCATTCCTTGCTACTCGTCCGATATCGAACGCAGGCCCCGTGCGCACGATTGACACACGTGGCACATTCTACCCAGTAGACAAACCCGGTTTCGAAAGGATGACAGTTGACCCCATAGACCCGTGCAATGCACATGCAAAAATAACAAAATTTATCAGCGAGGGTGGAAAAGAAAGCTGAGGACGTGAGAGGGGCAGAATTAGTAGGAGATGAAGGGGTTGCGAAGGCAAGTGGGGTAGTCATGATGACAGAGAAGGAAGGGATGGGACTGGATTGCAGAGAGGGTAGAACATACCAATTAGTCCTCGTATCACTTACTGCTTCGATAAGATCTTCACTTGGCCGTACCGAGGTCCGATCTCCTGTTCGGGTTCGTTCCACGGAATCACCTCCTCACTCTTCGGAACTTTCTCAGGCCGGTGCAGTCGTATCAGTCCGTCCGCATTCCCGTGTCTCTCGTGCTTCCGATGACGAATGTCAAAGTCCATGCTCTGCAGCACCGTTGCCCATCGCCCGATCATGCCAGAGTAATCCTTCGATTTCTTCAGAGCCAACAGGGGCTCATGATCAGTTACCAAGGTGAACTTTCGCCCGTACAGGTAAGCGCGAAAGTGGCTGATTCCCCAGAGAGCCGCGTAGCATTCCCCCGTTGGAGCGGCGTAGTTGCGCTTGCAAGCTGGCACCAATTTGGACGCATACTCCACCACACTCTTGAGTTCGCTTGGTCCCACCTGGGCAAGGAACGTCAAAATTGCCTTTGGCTGCCAGTCAGTGATGAGAACAAAAGGTTTTTCGGGATCCGGTCTTATAAGGACCGGAGCCGAAATGAGAGCGGCCTTGAGTTTGGAAAATGCTTGATCGCATTCCGGCGTCCAGATCAACGGCTGATCTTTGCGCAACAGATTCGTGAGGGGTCCCGCAATCGCCGCGAAGCCCTTGATAAATCTTCAGTAGTACGAGGCCAGGCCCAGAAAGGCGCGAACTTGCGTGATAGTTGTAGGCACTGGCGTATCCCTGACAGTTGCCACCTTCTGTGGCTCCGGCTGGAATCCGTTGTCTGTCACCACATGCCCTAGGAAGGAAATGGTGGTGAGGAAAAACTGACACTTCTCAAGCGCCACCTTGAAGCCCGCATCTTGTAACGCGTGCAGTGCCCATTCGATGTGCTGCATGTGTCCCTCGTAGGAACTCGAATACACCAAGATATCATCCATGTACACAATCACGCAGTAGTTGATGATGTTGTGCGCCAAACGAGTCTTTCTCACGAAATTCTGAAAAGCCATGTTCATGGCCCGCTGAAAGGTCGCGGGGGCGTTGCAAATACCCATCGGACATCGAATCCACTGCTACGTGCCCTCGAAAAGTACAAACGCTGTTTTTGGACGATCTTCTTCTCGAACAAGAAGATGATGGAACCCATGGCGAACATCAAACTTGCTGAAAAATCGAGCACTCTCGATCGCATCCAACAACTCGTTAATCCGGGGGAGGGGGTACACATCTTTGATCGTGATATCATTCAACTTTCGATAATCAATGCAAATGCGAATCCCTCCCGCCTTTTTAGGCACGATTACTACGGAAAAAAAACAGGGACTTATGGCGGGTTCGATCCATCCATTAACTTCGAATTTTTTAATTCGCTAAAAAAGCGGCCGCTCGTTGAGCTGGCGAGTATCGGTAAGGAATGCGGCTAATGGGTGGATGGTCTCCCGTGAGAATGGCATACTCGATCACATTAGTTAAGCTGATATCATTATCGTGTATGCTCAATACTTCTGCGTAACCATTTAACACACAGATTAACGACTTCCGAAGTTCCGTGGGAACGTGACTCGGTAGGGTGATTGTTGATTCCCCGAAAATCTTAAGGGGCATATCGACCCAATCAACCGGCCGTTCCCGTCGATCATAGACACTAGAGAAAACGGAAATACTGGTGCGAACAGAGAAGACAGTTGCTATCATCTGGGACTCAGTAGGGCTGATCATCTCCGTTTCTTTAGTTTCAGCATCAGTCTCTGAACCAACTGAGGTCGGTTCCACAGTTAGCCCCATTAGATCCGTCATTTTCTGCATCAGATCAGGTACATCACTTACCGGTGCTTCCGCCTCTTGTTTAATCAAAGCGATGGTGGCTCCTGTTGTTAGTAACGATCGGGGCGGAAAAACAGAAACATCCAAATATTGTTCCGTTTGCTGATAACGCGTTCGTAAGGAGAGAGCTCCTTCGTACGAGGTGCGAGGGGGTTCCAAATCATCGGTCAGGTCAGATACTTGTAATATGGGTTCCCCAAGCAGGACTGAAGGACTAACTTGAGTTATCGGAGGCGCAAGCGCGCTGTCTCCTGAATCCACGTGGAAGCTTCGAGCACGGTCGGGTCACACTTGGAATTCTTCGGGAATTTCGTGTTCGAAAAGTTCAACCAGGTGCTTCCATTCATCTTCGCTATGCAACTCTTGTTCGTATTCCTGTTCCCTGATTCCACTATCGATATCTGAAGAAGAACACTCTTCGGGATTAATGTATTGAATCATCCTATTTGGGTTGAGTTAGGGGTTCGTTTCATCGTTCGGGTGGAAATTCGCAAAGGAACAGTTTGAGTGAGCACCAGTTGTTTCGAATCAAAATGCAATCGTGCGCCCACCACCATCGCCCAAGGTAGTCCCAACAACACAGAATAGGAACATACATCTATCACGAGCGCATTGACAAAGACGTGTATTCGTTCGATTTTTACAGTCACATTCTCAATAATGCCTACGATATTCATTGCTTCCTCGTCGGCGGAGACATAATTGTCTTCGCCAGATTGAGGAAGAATGGATCCGAGTCGTCCCGTCTTTCTGACAGTATCTAATGATATGACTACTGCAGAAGGCCCCGTGTCGATAAGAGCGTTAAACGGCTTGCCTCAAACTTCGTAATCACATTCCGCGCTCTTCCATAGTACCGGTCGAGCTCGTACGAAGTGATCTTTTTCTGCTAAAGAGATCGCGACTATTAGTGCAGCCTCAGGTTCGCCGGCTTCGGGTTCGGGTTGTGCAACTTCCTCGCTTCCTTCCTTCTTCTTCAACATCCGTTGTATGCGCTAATAGGTGAAGCGTTTTTGATTTTTCTGGCAATGTTGTAAAACTTTATCGTTCGCCGCTTCAGATATGGTGAGCAGATGTCCCACCGGGATCGGAACACGAATATCCAATTGTTTGAGCGCTTGTAACACATCAATCTCTCCTGTTCGAAACATCGGACCAGGATTGGATTCGCGATCGACCCATTCGAGATCATCAGGGGCCGATCGGATCGCTCCGACCATGCCTGCAAGATGAAGGTATTCGAGTGGATCGACCACTTCAGCAGCGTCAAAGGAGGAAGCTCCAGATGTCGATGCCATGGTCGTCAAAGGGGAAGGCTGCTCTGGGGCATATACCACGAGCTCCCCTCCTTGGGCCGTATCCAGTAGTGCGACCACTCGTCCTTGATTCAGGGCCACAGGGGCCGCCGCAGGTGGGGGTTGACTACGCTTTGGCTGCGGGCAGTCTCGGACGAAATGTCCGGGCTGTTTGCAGTTAAATTACTCGATCTTTCCTGCTGGATTAGCTAGGTGAGGGAACAAAGGTGCGTACCCTTGAGCAGGCGGGGCAGACAAGAGCGGAAATGATGCAGGGGCAGTCCGACCAGGGGCCGGGTTAGGCTTAATTAGTCTACTCATTATCTGTTCCATCCGCTCCATATGAGCGGCCTGCATTTGGATCAAGTTGCTCATCCATTCAGATTGCTTAGTAGTGGCCGTATGGATCATTTGGGCAAGATGTAAGTTGGTTACGGCCGGCGTGGGGGATTCATGGGGGACTATGCTCTTAACTGCCGCTATCGGTTGATTCACATGAGGAGAGGGAGAAGAGACAGGCGGGATATCGGAAGCAACCCCATCGGGAAGATCATGGTCGAGGCCGAGATAGAACCGTTCTACCGCCTGCAGCCATGATCGCCTTTTTGCCGCTACATCCCGTATGGTATCGGTAATATCTTCGTCTCCCTGACTGATATATATTTTTTTATCCGCCAGGTCCAGTTCCAGTGCTTTTGCGATGATAGTGGGGAGCTGGTGTGTCTTCGGTGGGACTTTTTTTTCTACAGTTTCCCTTTCAACGTGGGACTTCATAGGTGATCGATGAACAAATCTCGAGCGGATTTCTCGTCTCGCCCCGATTTGTCCAACGTGGTTTGAAATCGATCCACGAAATCGGGCAACGATTCCCCGGGTCCTTGTGGCCGATTTTTTAGCACGTACCAGGCGGCATCTTCACTGACCGTATCAAATCGAGCCAAGAAGGCTTGTTTGAAGGTATCCCAATCTACCCACGTATATTTTCTAAACCAGTCATGTGACGTATTGCGAAGTAACAATGTCAGGACGCGGGGAAGATCGGCTGCGCTGTAATTTTCAGCTTCGACAGCTTCCAGCCAAGCCTCGGGATGGGTATGGTTAAGGAAGAAAGGGAAGGGGGCGGGGATGCTAACGATCGCCCTAGTACCGTCTTCCATCGGCATGGCGGGTGCAACCGCACCGGATTGAGACCTAGTCACTGGGCGATCCCGACGAGCTAGTTGAGGGCCTCTCCTACCTCTCGCCAGTTCGACTTACTATCATCAGAACCGACACGTGTCGGCTCCGATACCAACCTCACGCCCTATGCTGTCTTTCGTTCGGAGTGTTAGGCGTGCGGGAAGAGGCCCAGAAAAACAGCAAGATGGGGTGTGTCAAGGATTTTTGAAAATTGAGTGTAGGAACACAGATGGAACTGAAATCCCCCGTGTTGGTTCAATGAAGCAAGTCGATTGCTTTTGCACGTTGCGGAATGCGCGCGAGGGCACGATGCGAAAAGAGAAAAATCCAAATTCAATCCAAAAAGTATTGTCGGGCTTCCCACCGGGCTACAGCCCGTCGTTTAGAACGTAAAGGCTTTGGCACGCTCCGCGTGTCTCGTTTTCGTATCAAATCCCGTCCTCGTTCGCTGGTTAGTTCCGAGTCCGACGTGGATGGTCTCAGTCGCGTGGCTCTTTCTTTATGGTCGTCTTCACTCCGCACACGGTAGTGGAAACCCCTGGATTCGTAGCGCTCAAAACGTTGGCATTCGGTGCATATTATGCACGACCAGTGGGGTTTTACTGCCATCCATGGGATGACGATCAACTCGTTGAATGACAACAATATCGAGTAAGGTGGGAAGTGCGTATCGATAATGACAAACCCAGCCTCTACGAACCCTGAACAACGATTTGCCGGAGGGAAGTAGTATCGTCCGCCGATTTGTGCAACGGCTTCTCGTACGTCCCACTCACATACACGTGTCCTTCCCTCGTTGTAGGGAAAAGGCCGTGTTGGGACGGGAGGTACGGGGGGCTGGTGCCCGATCGGAGGGTACTCGTCAATCCACATATCAATCAATTGTAAAGACCTTGCGACGTCATCAAGAAAAGAAAACACTCGCACAACTCAAAAACAATCTCTTTCAACACGAGAGAGAGAGAGAGAGAGGGAGAGAGAGAGAGAAAGAAGACACTTCAGCAGCTTGATCATGCATATAACTAAGGGACCGATCCGCGACTCAGGTTTAGTGAGCCAGCGCGGCGTTGATCCCAGGCGCCTTGTTTCTCGAGGCCGCCTTGTAGCTCGGCTGCTGATGTCGTGCACCATAAGGCAGATGGCATGCGCAATACATTCAGATTTACAGACCTAAACACTCTTGCATTCTCGAACAAAATCCCGACGATAATCGTTTAATCAACGCAAAAAAAAAGGGTTACACATCTCCATGCATACATCCACTGTGGAAGGTGCGAAAAATGAGTCATGCACAGGAAAAGATGGATTGCTTGCACAGTACACACGCATCCACTGTTCACAAGACAAGATGACAGGGTCCTTGCGTAGGAGGATTACCCATGAAACTAATGGAAGAGTTTCGAAAGTTCTTTCACGCAAGGAAAGCATACAGATTCATGCTCATCCAAAAGAGGGAAAGGGGAGAGAAGGAGAGAAGCATCGAGACACATCATTATTCAAAGATAGAGGAGAAGGGGAAGGTGAGGGAGGAGAGTCGAGATAGGAGATGACGCAACCCAAACTTGAGAGAAGGAAGTTCAACGTTGTCAAAGAGAAAGATCCGCAACAACAATGGCGCATTCGCTGTTAATTCCAATATGGCCTCGGGCCAATCACTCACTCAACTCCAATCATCGAACCTCATACCCGCACCGACGATCCCGGCCGCCACGTGCTAACTCCCACCATTGCGATCGTCACCCCGCTATCGCAGACTCGACACGGTTCGCCCAGATCCCACAATCCGTCATGGCCATCCAGCGCGCAACCGGCCAGCCTATCGTCAGCCCGACAGGACTTCCCGACTCACATCAAACATTCTGCCTAGCCACTGCTTCTCGGAAGCTGGCTTGAGAGTCGAGAACGTAAGAGAGATTTGCGGGCGCACTTGCGGGTTTTATAGTTGCGACAAGGGAGACAGAAGGGGGAGAAAGCGACGGGGAAGCTGAGGTGTAAGAGGAGAAGCAGGAAGAGAAGACTTTGAAAAGAGTGCTCTGTGAACGCCATGTAAAATCCCTCGGAACTCAAGGTTCAACCAATCAGATTCGTCCCGCAATAGGAAGATCCTATTGATCCACGCACCTGATTGGCTAGCGAGAGTTATCGACGGATCGACCGGGCGTCGTGCGTTGGACTCAGAGGGTGAGAAGAGAAAAGGCGCGAGAAGTAGCGCAAGACGGGTCCAAGATTAAGATGATCAAGAAAGGGAAATGGGCGTGCAAAGAGAGAGAGAAAAAAAAACAGTTACGGGGAGAGAGAAAGTGGACGGAGAAGGGGAAGGGAGCGCGGGAGGGAGCGATGCGGGGGGGGGGGGCAGAGAGGAGAGAGCTTTTGCGTGCGCGGCGCCGTCAACAAAAAGAGAGGAAAAGGCACCGAAACAGTTACAGCCTAATTCAAAATTGAAATCACCATATCCGCGCGCGAAAGAGCGACGCGGGAAAAGAAAATCCTATGCCTATTCGTATTCGCACAAAATTCCGAGAGTTTTCCCCGACGCGACCAAGAACATTCACACACACGAAAAGGACACGTCGATGCTCCGCTTATCCCAGAATTCCCAACTGCCGAGCCCAATTCCCAGTGCGCTCGCTAAGGCGCACGTAATTTCGTACGTATTTCCTGAATTACAGAAAGGAAAAGCGGAACCCGGGAGTCGAAAAAGCTTCCGAAAGATGAGAGCCAAAATCAAGAAAACGAAACGGGGTTTTTATGGGGTTGGTATGATACAAGCAAAAAGGGGTACGAAAGATAGCACGGGTTCGGGAAGTGGTTCATCACACCCGTACTATAAATAGACTAGTGAGAGATGAGATAGATGCGTACTACCAAGAAAAATGATTTTTTTTTTTTTTCCAAATTCTTTTTTCACCTTTCACTACCTTCCTACCACTACTAAGACTATATAGAGGGGACCCCTGCAAGCATAGGGCCTCGCAAGCGAGGTAATTCATGTTGCCCCCGGCCCCAACAGCGGTAGTCAGGAATGGGGTGGGGCTGCCGGTGGGGGTCCGGCTAACGCAAAGACCGAGCATTTTGCCAGTAGCTGCGCCTCCCTTTCTGAGAGAAGAATATAGATTACCTTTATATAAAAAAAAAGGAAAAGAAAATGCGCCCGTTATTCTCCATATTTGGCCAGTGGTGGCGCCAGCCGGCGACTCGTGATTGTGAATGCATTTTTAGGGTGGACGTAGCGGTCGACGGGGTATGCAGAGGATAACGGTCACATTCTCGGTGAGTTATTAGCGGGCTCAGTTTCACGGCGCCATAGGCACGTCAAACGTGAGCCGGGGCCAAGTCCCACTAGCAGCGTTGAGCTACCTCAACGTCTGAATCTGGATGTGTTTGGGGAGACGTGCAGTTCAGGAAACTCAACACTATTTCTGCACATCTCCGCAAAACATCCAGATTCAGGTAGCGCGACTTGGCCCCCGCGCTAGTGAAATTGAGAGAAGCATGTAGCTTAGGGCGAGATCCCATTGGCAAAAACGATTGGAGTAAGTGTCTGAATCTGGAAGTGTTTGTGGAGAGATCCCATTGGCAAAAACGATTGGAGTAAGTGTCTGAATCTGGAAGTGTTTGTGGAGAGGTGCAAAAAACTGTAAATGATCTGCTTTTCTGCATCTCTGCGTGGAACGCGTCCTCATTCGGGCACTTATTCCAACCCTCTTTACCAGTGGGATCTGGCCCTAACTAAAAAAAAAGAAAAAAACGAGCCGCGCCCGAAAGAAGAGAACGGAGAAGGAAGGAACACTGCGCGAAGGCGGAGGGTGAATGCGGAAAGTGGAGCGGGGTATCTTTTTGAAGCGGAGAATGCGCGGCAGCAGAGAATGCAGAGGTAGGGAGGGAGGAGGGGGAGGGAGCGGCGATGTGGGGGATCTGCATCGCTAGCGTTTCCGAACGGTGGTACGTGAAAGTTCTTCCTGGTTTTGCGATCTTGTGACTTTTCGGTCGTTGACTCGCGGGAAAAGTGGCGCGGCGCTGTTGCTTCTATTAATAGATGGCGCCAAGAGCGCGGAGATATCTGGAACCATCCGACTACCGGTAGGGCGGGAAAGCACGGAGGGAAGGGAAGGGAAGCTACGCCCTTGCGGGAAACAGCTGCGCACTTGTAGGTAGGTAGATGGAGATCTCTAAAAAAATTACGGCAATCCCCTTGAAACGCCAAATCTTTCAGAAAAAGAAGGCTATACTATTTTGTTTTGTTTTTTTTCGAAAAAAGAAGAACCCTATCGGCGAAAACGAACGGAAATACAGACCTGTGTTCGAATCCAGACGATGGACCTTGACGAGTAATGAATTGCTTGGGGCCGGTCAGCTCAATGATAATATCTCAAGGCCGTCGCCCTTATAAAAGGAAAGAAAAAAAAAAAAAAACGAACGGAAAAAACGCCAGGATGACACGCATAAATAAATCGAGAAAAAACGAACGGAAAACAGAAAAAAAAAAACACGTTAGAGGGCTAGGACAGCACAGATAGGAGAAGGCAGAGGCCTAAGGAGGTTGAATAGATGTGCTTGACAGGTAATCGAGACGAGAAAAGGAAGATTGAAGTAGTAACCCACGTCATGGCTAATAGCCAGGAGATAGGAAGGAACAAACCCAGATGAGGGAGGCAGATGACTCAAGTGACAACTAAGCGAAACTGGCTGACGCTGCCAGGATAACTCCGGGTTGAATTGTGAGGTCCCCGGCCTCGAAAGTTGGATTTGGAATAAAAAAAGAACTCGTGTCTGTAAAAAAAAAGAAAAAAAAAAGGGAAACTCCGCGAGGTTCCCTACCATCTTTTATTCGTTGTCGCACGCTCTCCTACGCGCTCCATCTATCACCGAAGCGGAACCTTAGCTCACCTCATCTGCAATGGCCGGCAACGACCTGACCAGACCTGACCTATCCTGACCTGAGGTAATGAGAAGTGAAGAGCTTAGAACGGCCGAGAAGTGGTCTGACAGCCGCCGCAGGGAAACAGGACTCGTTATCAGCATATATGTCATCAGTGCGCGGGACCAGCGCTGCGCTGTGATGCGCTGTACAATGCGCAGCAAGAGAGAGAGCTACAGAGAGCCTATAGCAGGGGTCCCTTTGCGGGGGGAGGTTGTGGGGGAGACGCTCGGGCCCTTCGGTCTCATGAGACCGATCCGACGGTGAGAACGGCACCTCGAGAGAGGAGAGAGGGGAGACAGGCGCGAGCGGGAGTGAGGACGGACGGAAGGAAAGCGGAGCAGGCGGAGTTTGCCGTGTTGCTATACGGGGGTGGGCTAAGCAGAAGGCGGGAGGAGCGGCAAGGCGGGGACAGGTGGCAAGGCTGGAGGGGTACAGTGCTTTTGATCGCAGCTGTCGCAAAGCGAATGAGCGGGAAAAGCTGCGCGGCATTAGCGCCAATTCGTTACTGCGGCAGGTTGGGGAGATCCGCCGCACGTGCTGCGTGTGAGCTGGGCGCGACTCGCGCTAGCCCCCGCTGCAAAATGCCGCTGTAGATCAAAGATCAGCGGACTCGGCAGCAAGAGGGGAGTTGAAGAAGGGTAGAGGTGGGAAGGGCAGGGAGGAAGAATGGGATGAGATAGAACAACTACGGTAGTTGAGCCCCACGACGGCAAAGTCGGCCCGTCGGGACAGGCGAGGAGCAAGTACACGGAGCGGTGAAGTAGGCAGGGCTGCGTCGGGACCGAGGGAGGGGCGAGGCCGGCGAGACCGAGCCAGTGGGCAGGGGAAGTGCCGACAGCGGCGGGGTAACTTGAAGCTCCTCGTAGAGGGGGGCGATTCAGTCGGCGCTGGCGCTAGAAGCTGCGCGCCGAGTCGTCGGTCGGTCGCTGCGCGCGATCCCAGGTGTCGAAGACACGGAGAGACAAACTCGTCTCGCGGTGTATCCCGGAAGAATCATGACGAAAAAAAACCAATGATGGTATGATTGCGCTTGGCGCGCAGCGAAGCCGTCTCAGCTCGGTATGCTGGGCATCCATCTTAAGCCGGCTCGCGGAGCATGCGGGTAATGTGAGGGGGTAGAGAGGACTGGAGAGGAGAAGACAGGAGACGAGAGAAAGTGAGGAAAAGGAGAGATCGTAGCTGAGGAACGAGGAGGGGACAGAGTGGAGAAGAGAGAGAGAGAAAAGATAGATGAGGAAGAGGCAAGAATGACGTGTGCAAATGAATAGTGAGCAAAACTTCTTCTTTGTTAATTGCGAAGCAAAAGAAGGGGTCGATAGGACACACAGGGAGAAGCGAAAAAAAGACACGTAGCGTAGTACTTCTCGAAGCAAGTAGTAGAACAAGGAACGGGAGGGAGACTCTGAGGACAGAGGAGAGAGCAGGGAGGGGAGGTGTACAGTTTGTTTTTTTCGTCCGTCCGATCCATCGTTCTCTGGTGGCTCGCCACACGACCAAGTTAAGCAAGCGATCGGCCGTGCCGCCGTCGGACCTCGCAATCAGTTTGTCTAGGGATCGGTCGATTAATCGATTAATCGATTAATCGAATAATTGATTAATTCAATCAATCCCGTTGGTGGAGGGCTCGGGCCCTCCGGACCTTCTGCATGGTGGTGGCTTGTTTCTCCGACGTGTTACGTGACAAGATGGGCGATGCAAAGTGGAGGACTGGATTGGAAGTGTTCGTGAATGGACACAAGTATTTGACAACGACACGCCCGCTGGACACCATCGAATGTTTCATGGATGTGATCGAGGTACGCTCCCTCCCTGCAGCTCAAATGCCGCAAGCTGGCGTCTGCTTCTTTCTGTCACTGTCAATCATCGGTGACGTCACCCTCTATTTCTACCTCCCTCTCCCTCTCCCTCTCCCTCTCGCTCTCCCTCTCCCTCTCCCCCTCCCTCTCCCCCTCCCTCCTCTCCCCCTCCCTCTCCCTCTTTGGCTCCTCTCTCTCTCTCTCTCTCTCTCGCGCGCGCGCGCGCTCTGGAGACCATCGAATGTTTCATGGATGTGATCGAGGTACGCTCCCTGCAGCTCAAATGCTGCTAGCCGGCGCCTGCTTCTTTCTGTCAATCATCGGTGACGTCAGCCTCTATTTCTACCTCCCTCTCCCTCTCCCACTCCCGCTTCCACTCCCTCTCTCGGTCCTTTGCTCTCTCTCGCTCGCTGTGTGCTGGGGAAAGGGTGGGGGGGGGAGGAAGTCGGTGCGGCTGAGCGTGTATGTATGTATGTATGCATGTATGTATGTATGTATGTATGTATGTATGTATGAGTGTACATTGACGACGTTGTATATTATATGGTTGTATGTAGCTCATCGTGAAGGTGTTAAACTGTTTTTTTTGCAATTGCCCCGTTTGTATATGAATGCATGTGTGAGTGAGAGACAGGAGAAATGATAATCCGGCTTGTCCCCTTTACGTAAGTTAAATTCAGGGTCTGCAAAACATGATTACATCTCCCGTCATTCAGATCAGAATTTTGCTGCAACCACCAGCCTGGGGGGATTATAAGAAATCGCCTGAAATGCACAGTCCGACGGAGTGCCAATTTGCCGAACACAAACAGAAACAGAAATCCATGTTTGCTCGTATGTATGTTTATGTATGCAAACATGCATTTTTATATATCTTCATGTATCTGCGTGTGAATATGCAGCAATCAAAAAGTCCATAGGGTTGTTGTAGTCTTGTACCGGACGGCGGACGTACAATATGGGAATATTGCGCGCATTGCCCTATTCTTTCGCCTTTTACTGAAGCATACTGTGGGCTGAGCAGTGAGCACAAGCAAGCAGCTTACTTGAAATTGTCAAAGCATACCAGAGCGCAGTCTAGAGGCCATAACAACATTACCTGCAGCCGTCACTTAAAAAAAGGAACGTCACACCTGCGGGGCTCTGATATAAAATTGTCACACATACACACAGGGAGAGAGAGAGAGAGAGAGAGAGAGAGAGAGAGAGAGAGAGAGAGAGAGAGAGAGAGAGAGAGAGAGAGAGAGAGAGAGAGAGAGA
>BFEA01000023.1:5806827-5817063 GCA_003427395.1 Chara braunii
ATGTATCTGTTTTTTTTTTTGTTTTTTTCCCTCGACTATGGATGTATCTGTTTTCTTTGTTTTTTTTACCTCGACTATGCATGCATCTTCCCTCTCCAAAAAAGAGCGAATTTCCAGGAAAATCACAGCGCGTATTAGATATCTCATTCTTGGTGATGGGATCAAGGACAATGTCTCTGGAAGAAAAGCTGACGATGTAACATGCGCACCTCCTAACACCCACCCACCCACCCACCCACCCACCCACCCACCCTCGAAAATGCCGACACAGTTAGTATGCCAATTATTTTAACTGAAGTCAACGGAATAAAAAACGCTTGCAAAATTGGACTCGGAATAGACCGTAGTCAACGTCAGGAAAAAAAAAAAAAAAAGAAAAAGAAAAAGAAATAGACCATAGATACAGTATTATGAGAGCTACAATAATCCTTCCTACGCAGCCGCCGTTTTCTTGAAGAAAAGTGTGACGAGGACATTTTGCGTATCTATTTTCTCGGCTTTCGTCCATCCTTTTTGGCTCCCCATCCTCATCCCCATCCCCATCCCAACCCCCACCCCCACCCCCTTATGGTTACATATGTGTTTAACTTCCTTCCTTTGTTCATTCCTTTCTTTTTCTTTGAAAAAAAAAAAAACCTTGGTATTTCTTTTTCTCTTCCGTCGAGCCTCCGCTACACTCCTCTTGCTTTCGTCTGATATTACGCATTTTGCCACTTTTTTCACTCAGCTGTCAACTTAGAGAAGCGACGCTTCTTCTTCTTCTTCTTCTTCTTTTTCTTCTTCTTCTTCTTCTTCTTCCTCCTCCTCCTCAATGAGTTGGGAGGTCAGCAGGTGGGCCCGCAAGGCATGGTAGAGCGGAAAGCCCCCTGAGTATGATCGGAGCGCAGCGATGGAGCGCGCGTCGGGGAATGTGCGCGTTCTCTGGGACATGAATACGCGGTTTTGTAATGGACAATTTGTGAACCGTGTATGCAAGACAGTTGGCCCCCCTCTTGTGCACTTTTCACTCTTCTTCTTCTTCTTCTTCTTCTTCTTCTTCTTCTTCTTCTTCTATCCTCCTTTTTTTGGGGGGGAAAAGGTGTTGGACTTAGTCTGCAAGCATACTCCTAAAAGAAGGACGCTATTCAACGATTACCATTGAAAGGAATTTAGTTCCGCGACTGCCCTTCTCAGATTGCGGTACTGTACAAGTTCAGTATAACTGTAGCCGAACTGCAGCCGAGCATGTCTTTGCACAGTTACCGTAAGACCGCAGCTGCATCTGGATTTGTTTATGAACCTGGCGATCTGGTCATCTTCACAACCAGGTACGTTCTTGCGGAAATAGCGGCATCAAGTTGTTATATGAGCTTGTACCAATGACAATGCTGCAGAAAGAGAGGGGGAGGGGGGACAAAAAACTGGAGAGTTCAGTGAACCTACAAACATGGAAATATTATTTGCTTTTTTGTCGTTTCCTAGAGCAAAGCATAGGCCAACTGATGTAGGAGTGTTTGGTGAACCAAAAATGATTACCCTCCCAAAGAATGGTAGAGAAAGTAAAGCATTTAATGAAATTTTAATTTAGTCAGTAATAACATGGGTCCAATAGGTGGTGCACTATAATTGTGGTGGCTCAAGTGATCATTGGACGGAGTTTTGGGGTACCGTGTTTTGGGGGTGGTTTATTTTGGTACCATTGTACGGCGTTTTGGGGTTCTTTATTTCGGTAACCGTAAGAGGAGAGCATGCCCATTGCGTGGGGATTTCCTCCCCCTCCGGTTCTTCTTCATCTCTCTTGTTAGTCTGCACGTTTTTTAATTTGGTTATGTCTGAGCCGCGGTTGAAAGAAGACTTTGATTTGTTGCTTGGGCAACTACTGTAGTCATTGGCCTCGCTATACTCTTATTTTACGCCATTCTTTCTTTACTTTCTTTTCCTTATCCTTTTTCTTTCTCAGACTTGGCCTTTCCTTTTCTCGTTCTTTTGGTTGGTTTCCTTGTTTCGGTACGCACATAAATAATATTTTGAAATTGTGGCGATAAAGATTTTTGGAATTGTCAATTTTCCCAACCGCCAGTACACGGCCCTAGCCTTGCAGAAAACATTTTTTCGTCCCCACTACACTGTAGCGCCGCAGCAATATATATATGTATAGGCCATGGTGTGCCTCTAGTGCCAGCGGAGTGTCTGGAGTGTATTTTTTGGCTGTGACAGACCTTTCTTTGTTTCGTGGATGTTTTGCTGGCTTGTGATGGGGTGTGAACCGACAGTCTGTAGAGTTTTCCATCTGGTGTGGGTGAGTGATAGTCTACTTTGATTTTGGTTAAGGTAGATTATCATTTACAGTGTAATCAGTGAGGGGATTCTGCAGACTGTTGAGGGTTCAGCCTCCTGATGAGTCGGTGAAACTCCGACGAAACAGTTTGTCACAGCCCCTCGTTTGTTGTCCTCTTCTCTCTCTCTGCCTACGGTTTACCGGGCAGTTCTGTTTGTGACGATATATATATATATATATCTATTCGACGATATATATTTATTTATGTCACAACCCATCGTTTGTTGTCCTCTTCTCTCTCTGCCTACGGTTTTACCGGGCAGTTCTGTTTGTGACGATATATATATATATATATCTATTCGACGATATATATTTATTGGGAAAACACCGCAACAATAGGGGCTGGCACACACTGTTGATAAAAACCGTCAATGACCGGAGTCACGTTTTGGGCCAGGCCCTCTGAAAGTTGGGGTGTCAGGCCAGCGGCCTCAGGTGCCCCCGTGTACAGGAGGGGTGCTGGTTATAGGAGACCTCAATTTTCATGCACCGTCGCATGCCATTTATAACAAAACCCAAGGGTCATTTTAACCAAACTTGCCACCAAATCATAGAGTGGGTGGAGATCATACTAACTAGTTAGTCGTTACGGAAAAAAAAAAAAAAAAAAAAAAAAGTTTAAAGAACACTAAGAGAACCTATAAAACAGCAAGGCAAAAGTGCACTTTCATGAGATTTTGCCAACATTCCAATAATTATTTCAGAAATCTTGAGAAAATTCGGAATTTCTCATCAGAGGAAAGAAATTCCAATGGCCCAAATGCTCAGGAGTTGAAAGTGGGGTCGCCGTTAACCACTTGTAATGTACTGGTGGAAGCAAAACTGCAGCAGCTGCTCTCGTATGCAAGCTCACGAAGACGAAATCAATCCGCGCGATCACAAGATATAGGCACTGAAGGCACACAAGTTGAGTCCTTTAGCATACTCTGACATGCAGACTATATAGAACATTTGCAATGAAAGTAGTTAAGGAAAAAAAAGAACTCGTAAACGGCCTACCTGCCTGCTCTCGCTTCAATCCCTGGCATCGTCGTTGCCTTAGCACATCACTCTTCCCTTTTGCTAAGACCCTCAATGTGAGTGCTCTTACTGGTGGTGGGAGTGCTACCAGGAGGTTTGACCATTGGTTTGGTGGATGCTGGTCTTCCTGTTTTGGACTAATATAGTACGCGACTTCCAGGTTAGGTTTGCTACTGTCTATTTCAAATTGTTGTTGTGATTCTCCACTTGTCGATGTCGTTGAAGTACTTTGTGATGTTGATTCTCCAGTTGTTGATTTTGTTGAAGTGAATATTAGGGAATTTAAAGTGGAGTATGATGGGACACGGGACCCAGGGCCAAATCCTGGCACAGTGTGACATGAGTGACATATTATTGCCATGGGATCTAACAGATCCGATGCCCAGACATAGGGGGTGTAAAAGAATTTAATAAAACGTTAAAAGAAAATTGAAAAAAAAGGGGTTTAGAAGAATTTAATTAAATTGTTAAAAAAAAAAAAAAGAAGAAGAATAGTCCCTCAACACTGCCAATGGGCCTATTGGTCTCCAAAATTGAGAGTGAATCGAGTGTCGTCAGACTCTCGATTTTGGCTGAAATAGAGGCCTACTCTCGATTGGGCATGCTCTCGAAATACTTCCCTTTCTTCTTTTTTTTTTTTTCCTTTTTTTTTTCAACACAAAATGGCAAGAAGAGAAAAGAGAAAAGAACTACCATAGTAACTATTCTGGGTCCTGGAGAGGACTAGACTTTTGAGAGTGCTGCAGGCTGCGGATCTCAAAGGGCCCTCTTTGTTAACTCTCGACCGATATTCAAGGCTACCATCTTCCACCGAGCAGAACGCACCCTGATAATGAAAGCTACATTTCCCGTCAGGTACAGCCAAACAAGGGTGCGTTGTGTTCGGGGGAAGACCGTAGCAAGTGGAGCTCGATGCTCCACTCTTGGAAATTGCTCAGTAGAGAGTAGTGGAATGAGGCCCAATGTCCACACAATCCTTTTCCTGCCCAAGCGCCCAGGGTCCTCGTTTCTAGCCTAGGAAGCAGTACCCTACAAATGAGGGTCCTCGTTTTCTTCCTTTTGGTTACACTCTCTGAAGAAATCTGTGGTAAAAAAAAAAATAAAAAAAATAAAAAATCTGTGGTTGCACTCTCTGAAGAAATCTGTGGTTGGTCTGTTATAGTTGTCAGATGCAACTGTCGTGTCTCTCCTTACCTTTTTTTGCTCCCTTCGCAATTGATATAGCAGATCATTCGGGCAGCTCACGGATCTAACGGCTGCAGATAAAAGAGCTGGCTGTTTTTTTTTTCTAGCGGCCTCAGGCTGGCTGTCCCACGAATCCAAACTGAACAAAACACCTGCTAGTGGGACTTGGGCGAAGTTCCACTGGTGGTGGGACGTTGCCCAAGTCCCACTAGTGGGGGTTTAGTTTGGAATCTTAGTGCAGTGTCACGTGAGTGACATACTATAATTGCCTCTGGATCTGACAGATCCGACGCCCAGACATAGGGCGTTTAGAAGAATTTAATAAAATGCTAAAGAAAAGTAAAAAGAAATAAAAAGAAATGAATAGTCTATTGACATTGGCAATGCCCACACAATCCTTTTCCCGCCCAAACGCCTAGGGTCCTCGCTTCTATCCTAGGTAGAAGCGTCGGATAGAAGCAGTGCGCTAGAAACGAGAACGAGGACCCCCTTGTTTTCTTCCTTTTGGTGACACAGTCAGTCTCTGAAGAAATCTGTGGTTGGTCTGTTAGTTCTCAGATACAACTGCACCGTCTCTCTTTACCTTTCTCTTTTTCTTTCTTTCTTTTTTTTTTTCTTTTTTTTTTGGGACTTTACCTTTGCTCACTCCCTACACAGTTGATATAGCAGTTCTTTTTGGTGCAGCCCACGAATCTAATGGCTGCAGATAAGAGCTGGATTTTTTTTTTTTTTTTTTTTTTTTTTGGGTATCCTGGCTGTTGCACGAATCGAAAATTAAACGAAACCCCTGCTAGTCGCGGCAGCATGCCCACCATGACTCTGAAAAAATGGCTGGGAAAATGTACTGGTGGTTCAAACCACCTGTATGTCTCCCAGCTCTTTTTTCAGAGATGTGGCTTGCATGCTGCCACAACTTTGCCGGACCAGCCAAAAGGAGGCCCGTGCTGTTTGGTGTTTTTTTCTTTGGCGCGCAGCATCGTCCCAGCCGCAGAGAAAATTGCCTTGGAAGCACTGGTGGTTTAAGAAAAAATAAAAATACTCATTCCTGTCCTCAAACTACCAGTACTTTTGACCCTTCCCTTGCAGAACCTGGAAACACCTGTGCTGGGTCTTTCTTTGGCTGCCGCCGCCAGCCATTTGATCTGGTAGGCTGAAACTATCAGCATTCACGCTGATCCATCGGGAAAAAATGCCATTTGATCTGGTAGTCCGAAACTATCAGCATTCACGCTGATCCATCGGGAAAAAATGACTGGCAGACGAACTGGTGGTTTAAGATCTCTCTTTTACTAAATTTGATCGTTTGTCTGTTGTAATGCTAGCGTGACCCGCCTATGCTTCCATGTCATGTGCCCTTTTTGCCAAACTTTTTAAGTGCTTAAAACTGCTTTTTAAATGTTTGAAATTGGGGCCGGTTGGCCCTTTTCTCGTACCAAGCAGGCTGCGTAGGTGCTGAACGATGCCGGGCTCTGGACGTATAGATCGTCGCGGGGATGTACCTCGTGTTGTGAGGAGAGCCGCATCATTGGGTGGTGTCTGTAGTTGATAGGCTAGTATAGGTGCTGTCTGATTTTAGTCTGGGCAATGAGCGCCGTATAGAAGAGCGGCATCGGAAACATTGATGGCGGAGGCGAGATGGGAGCTTACATTCTCAATTGAGTTCATTGCTTTGCTCTTGTTTGGTGTGTATCTTTTAGAGCATTCTACTTTCTGGTTGGCACGCGACTATCTGGCTTTCAATGGGATGATGCGATTTGGTGTCTGTCAGTTGCGCTGCTCATTTTCCTTCCAAAGAGGCTTGAGGCTCAGAGGTAGTGGTGGGTTAAGGCCTGGAAGAACTTGCAAGCGGTTGCGGTCCTGACATGTACACAGTGATGGCCACCTAAGGCAAAGAGAGTGGGGAACACCAATTTTTGAAAGCAATTGTACAAAGCAAATAGAAAGGAGTTTTCTCCTTGGCCCCCGACTTAGCCTCTTTCCCTGACAAAGAGGCCCATTTTCTAGTGATGGGGGCCAGCGCATCCCTGACCCTGGAAGGGTGGTCATCTATGCCCATCTGAGGAGACGTCTCTTGAGACACTGGCCCGATTTTCTATCACTAAAGCCACCGCTGTGGCCCCCGCCACGTTTTACCAACTCACAACAGCTGGTCGTGGTGGTTTCTTGTTTTGCCCGATTTTATTCTCAGAGGGTTCTGTGGGGAACCCATAAGGTTTGGTTTGAATTGAGGTGCGCGGGATTATGTTGTCTCTTCAGATTCCAAGAGGGACGGACCACATTGGTTGGTTTGTTCAAGAGGGACGGACCACATTGGTTGGTTTGTTTTCTTTTGCCGGATAGGGGAGGCAAACGTGGCCACGCTTGCTATATAGCGCAGGCTATTGTTGTTTTTTCGCCCCCCTCCTAGTATGTGCACTCTGGGATGAAAGTTAATGTTCATTCCCACTTGCTGTGTAGCGCAGGGTATCATTCTTTTTTTTTTTTTTTTTTTTTCCCCTCCCAGTCTGAGTGCTCTGGGGTGAAAGTCCATATTCAATTCTTCGAGCCTATTGTTTAGGGCCAAGCAGCGGACAAAAAAGTATGCCAGTAGAGCATTGAAGTGTCTAAAATAGCCCTGTGGGAAGCTGGTCTAGGGGTCTGCAGATCCAGCCTGGCCATCTGAACTGGAAGGGTAGTGTGTTCACTACTGCGGCCCCACTCAGTCTGATGTTGACAATGATCACCAGCCTCCCAGCCTCCTGGCTGCACCTTTTCTATCACGCTCTTTTTTTCGTTTTTCCTTTCCTTTTTCTTATGCGTTTTCATCCGTCATTTATGATAGGCAGAAGGATGAAGTAACCACTCCTGCTAACGCCAGAATGTGGTGATGTACCTAATGACAGATGTGTTTGCAGACCTGGGCACAATGATTACCGACTCTGTTTTCATTGGTAGTCTTCTTAGAGACCTGCGTTCTTTTCATAGTAATACGGATACATAGCTTTAATGCTTTGAAAATTGAAACTGAAGTGTAAGGCTGGGGTGCCTGTTCACTAGCAGAAGGAGAAACTCACACCTGAGCCAATCCATTCTGCATCCAAGCCACAAATAATCTGAGTGGATGGGGAAACGGAGAAGGATCTTGTGGGCCAGGAATAAATAATAAGGGCACTCGCAAATTGCAAGGAGTGGCCAGAGATGACTAAGATCCCATTCCCAGAAAGCAGGAGCTAGCTAGCACCCACTCCGGTGAGATTCCTGCGTGCAGCCGGCAACATGTAAGGGCTCTGATGGCATGGTGTCGTACTCGACAGCAGAGGACTGAGCATCATCATGATGACACTTGCGAGACTCGTCTGAATGAGGAGCACGATTCTTTTTTTGCTCATTGTTCTTCCTGCAAATTGAATCATTTTCTGCAAACCTGTCTTCTAGAGACTCTATTCCTGGAAAAGAGGAAGATTGCATTATCTGTTCGGGGGAAGACATTGGAGCATAAAGAGTAGTGTTCACAAGCTCCGTATGAAATGGCAAGTCTGAATGGAACGGGAGTAACACTGTAGCGAAAAGCTAGACTAAGTATGACTCTTTTAGTCTCGATCCCTTTGTACACGTCATTTGTGAGTGTGGACCCTGGACTACCTCCCTTGTCTGATTAGTTAGTGAGCGCATGCGGGATCGATGTGATGAGATGGGCTGAGTCCCCTGCCGCAGGCAGGGTCTGCACATGCGCCGACAAAGGAATTTCATATCCCAAATGTTCTGTTAACTGGGCTGATCACCCCGTTGTGCATTTGGCGCCCACCCTTTGTGATTTGGCTAGGTTCCCGATTATTGATGAGGGAGGCATCATGTGTGAATGGGATGTGTGAGAGAAGTACTGGGCAGCAACCAGTGACAAGCTGTGTCCCTGAGCGAGCATTATTGTGCCCAGCATGCACACAAGGGGTTTGTGATTGTAGAAACCACTTTAAATTTCCTCCTTATTCTCTCCTTTTGCCGTTTTAGCTAATGACCATACCCTGGCCAGCTATAGCTGAGATTTGGGCCTGTACGCTCAACTACTGGATTTTGTTGGTGTGAAGCTTGATAAGCACAGAAAGGCAACAAGAAGAGGTGATCGAAATTTGGCGCTCCTATGACTATGACTCTGAGCTCTGCGACTAGAGAAGGAAACCCATAGTAGCTTCACAGTGATACGCGCGGTTCGTCCTATACCGTTCAGCATACGTGAACCATCGACTTGGCATCGCCACTCAAATGAAATTTCACACCAAGCAGGAGCTAACACTCCCCCTAATGTCCCCCATGTGCACGCTGCAACAGTCCCAGCACCCCCCCTTGCCTCCCCCATGCAGAGGATGCATGGTTTGATGCCCTTCGGCACTCCCCTTTGCTTCCTCCATGCTTGGAAAGCATGTTGCAATGCTTCTTGACACTCCCCTTTGGCTTCTACAAACGTGGAAAGGATGCCGCAACACCACTGACACCCCTCACCTCTCTCCATGCATAGAAATAGCTCATGTAGTGCCCCTTGACACTTCCCATCACTACCGCCGTGCAGGGAAAGCAGCAGACAACGCCCATCTCCAGTCTCCTTTCCTTCCCCAACTTTTCAATCCCCTTTTACACTCCCAATACCTCCTCAGAATGCGCTAAAAGCATAAAGCGATGCCCTGAACGCTGCCCCTGCCATGCCCAAAGAACTGAAATTTTGTCGGTATATTCCTTCCCGCTTTGCCTTCTATATGGCCTTCTGTGAGTGCGCATACGTGTGTTCACCAATGTTTCTTTCTTTTCTTTTTTTTTCTTTTTTTTTGAAAAACAAAATGGACCATTTCTCGATTTATGCGCATCATCCTTGCGCAGGGGCCATGCTAATCTTCTCTGTATCGTTCCAATTTTAACAGATGTCCACAAAGGACCTTTTTTTTTTTTTTTTAATTTCAGTATATTTTTACTAATTTGCCATTTGGACCATTTTTCAATTTATGTGTGTCATCCTTATGCAGGGACTGACTGTAATCTTCTCTGTATCGTTCCAATTTTAACGGATGTTGTGCTTGTAATTCCGAATTCATTTTGTTCTACCTGCCAAAGCTATGTCCTTTTTTGTCAGTATGCATTTCCAAGCTTTGCTTTCTATTTGTCTTTCATGTGTGCGTACGTACATGTCTTGACCATTCTGAGGAAACGGATCCGAGCACCAGATAGTGTAGTTTTTGAAATTACTTCATCATGGCTTCATCATGGCCATATTGGAGTGCTGCTGCACGGGTTAGTTGGTGGAAACACCCCGCTAGAATGGAAATTCCTTATTTGGTCGGTCGTGCAAGTCTTTGTAAGTTTGTAGAGCTTCAAGGTCTTCGAGCGCAGAAGTTGCTTGCAACTTCCACCTGCTCGTCTGTGTGCATGTGCGCAACCTTCAAGCAGCACCAGAAATGCCCCACGTGTTAGGGCATGTGAAAGAACCTTCTCTGCCGGTTCCTTTGTATTCTCCACTTTCCTATTTCAACCCCTCCTAGCAATGCAGCAAATAGAAGTGGACACAGCACAAATTACAGAGAGACCAACCCTGGTTACAGATGTACGCCCAATCCTTCAGTGCCACGTGCCATCAGATTGGATTCTGCAGGGCCTGACATTGTCGAAGGAGTGTCATCCTGCTCTCTCTCTCTCTCTCTCTCTCTCTCTCTCTCTCTCTCTCTCTCTCTCTCTCTCTCTCTCTCTCTCTC
>BFEA01000023.1:5842242-5859337 GCA_003427395.1 Chara braunii
CACATCGAAATTCTGCACTAAATTTAGAAGATTTTTTTTTTTTTTTTTTTTTTGGTTCGGCAGGGCAAGTGATCGTGGGCCAGTCTGGTAGCCTAGTTTATTTATTTATTTATTTATTTATTTATTTATTTATTTATTTATTTATTTATTTATTGATTTTACTCGGTCGGGAAAGTGGATCCGGGCCACTCTGCTAGCTTAGTAAAAATTATAAACTTTAAATATATTGCATATTTTTTAAGTTTGTTCATTTACGAATTTGGAGAATTGTGGCAGGATCAACAGAAAGCATAATCTCAATTTCTCAAACAATATCAATGTTCGACGTAGGGTTGCCTGTCTCTAGGCACAAACAAAATAAATTAAAGAATGTGAGAAGTAATAATCTCATAAGTACAAATGAAAAGACATGGTCAACACTCATCAAGAGTTCTCACTCATCTCTCTAAAGTCTCATCCTCAATCTCTCATTTGGTTGTGTACTTTTTGGGATAGTGACCTAAAAACATAGAGTCACTTGTAACCTGCAAGTTCTGAATATGTTCATCCAAGACCAAAGATACGGAAATCAAGCATATCACATAACTTATCCATAGAGTAGGAAGATATGGCTTGGAAAAGAACTTCCGCCTAAGATGCCGAAGTTCTGGACACTCAATCACTGGAGAGAGAGTGATAGGCTGATGATAGTGGCACAGAGTTGATCCATAGCTTTGGACCCAAACTCTGAAGGCATAGGCAATCTCTGGAGGGTAGATATACATGTTGGCCAAATCAACCAAGTCACCCCCGTAAGAGTCGTTTGTGAGAAGGAAAGGAACTTGAGGCCTGGGGTAATTTGTATAGAGGTTGATTCCAAAACTACAGATCAACTTTGTGCCATTATCACTAGTTTATCACCCTCTCTCCTCAAGATATTTGGTTGCTGTGATCCAGACTGAATTAAAATGCTCATGAGTTTTCTTCTTCAAAGAAATCATTAAGTCATCAATAGTACCTCTGACAAACTCAGTGAGGCGAACGAAGATTGACATATCTTATTGTCTGAATCCGATTGCACTCACTTACCGATAATAAAAAGCACCGTTGAGAGCAATCTTATTGAGACCGACCAAGACGGTCCGATTAACAGGAAAAGAAGCAATAATACTCATGTGTCGCGAAAAATACTAGAATTGAGCTAACAAATGAAGAGCTAAAAAACAATTAATGAGATGTCGATGAATGAATCACTGTATGTATACCTCTGATAAACATTAATTAATTGATACTGATCTGAGAGAGAACTGGTAATAATGCAATGGGAACATATCCCAACCGAGGACCCCTGATGATGTCTTAGATGACTGGGAGTTGTTGAGCACCTAATCATTGACTTCTGACCACTGACAACTGAAGGTTGAGTTACTGAACGACACTCGTTGATCGATATATTGATGAAGTCTTTGAGAGAGAAAGAAAACTGAAAGTGATTGCTCTCTTCGGATTTCATCATGACTTGCTCAATGGTCTGAAATGATAAGCGAGTTATGTAGTTCGTCACTGTGGTTGTAAAAGTAGAAAACATATTCAATATATTTTTTATCCCAAATCTTATGAACACAACACTTCCTCAAAAATAATTTATGAAATTTCATGTTTTGAGCAGTTTTTGTCTCCCAGCCCTCATAGTTGTTTTTACAGATCTTACACCACACCACCAAAATCTTTGCGTTCCTCATGATTTTCCTTCGCTTCGCAAGCAATAAATATTTTACTTGTGTACAACTTTTTGTCATGAAAAAAATTGTTGTCGATGGTTACGTTGTTTACCACTGAATGTTACTAGTGGTATTTTTGTGCAAGTCTCACTACTATGTTTTTCTGCGAGTGACCAGCAGCCTATCACCAAAGTTAACATTTCATTCTCAACTCTCTCAATGTCTGCATGTTGTTGAGGTTTTTCATCTCTTGTTACTAAATCCTCTTGTGAGCTGAATGTTGTGCGGCAAATGTTGAGTCTACGAAGCTCTTGAGTCACTTTCTTTCTTGAGCTCGATGTTGTTGTCAGTTTTTTGGGTATGGTCTGCGAAAAGTTCTTTAGCACGTTCCTGCAAACAGTTCACGAGTTCGGTTTTCCTAATAAGCTCACCAACTCTACCATTTTCGGGTTTGCGAGCACGTTCCCAGATGAATAGGAATTTTACCCTGCTCCTTACAACTTGCATGTTCGTTTTCGCAATATGTTCTTTGAAAGGAAATCTTGATTTCAACTCTGAGTCCATTTTCTCAGAAACGATTATGAGTCATATCCTACGTCAAAGTAAGTAAAGTTCTTTGATTTATATTCTTCTAATATGTGTATGTTGATCCGAGTTATCAGTATCCCGCTGGTTCCCAGTCTTCACTTGCCTGAGTATAATGATGATTTACGAGTGTTTCAACGTGCTATTTGTCACAAGTCTATAAGCAAGTTGATTACCATAAATGCTGGATATTAAATTATATCTTCATTCACTTACCACCTAGGGCGTCTTTGAGCACAGGTGTTGTTTGCCCACAACATAGATTAGCGTCGAGCATGGTGTCATTGATTGTGGTTGCTAGTCATACACAACACAAGATGTTACCAGACGCCATTACACCCAAATGTTTTACGAGGTACTGAGTAATGAGTTGAATAAACTACTACAATTGTCAAGTAGTTTTACGTCGTCGGTGTTTGTTCGTAGGATAAGTTCACATTCCGTAGGTTTCATTAGACTGAGAGTCAGAATAGGCTTACGGAACGGGCTTTCAGATTTATAGCTTTGCGAGGCAGCCCTTGCATTTACACATTGTATAGAAAAAAACATTCATGCAGTTTCCACCACTTTTAAGGGTACCTAGCACTACGCCTATAAAACATATTTGCATTTTTTCCTACTGATCCTCAAACTCTCACCGCGTTCAAAGAACAACACCATGAATAGTAAAAAACATTGTAGACGAAGTAGTATGTAATGGTTAGATTTTTTTTTTTTATAGTATCAAATATAGTTAGCAAGAAAGATGGAGAAAGATCAATAGTACAAACAAATATCTAGTTTTGTGTAATAACGATGATAATACCCTCATTTTATATCAACTCTTGGACGAATATTTCTGGTGAAGGGTTATTACTCTGTCTAATCATCATCTAGTAAGTATTTGACAAAAAGTTGCATAGCACTGCTAATGTGTTCGCGCCCCTCCACGTTCACACGAATGTTTTCGTTCATTTGTACGAACAACTCGCGAACGTATTTGAAAAAATATATATTTTTTTGTAAAAACTAGTGTATATATATATACAAGGTAACCGGCTCTCAGGACGAGCAAAATGCCTGAACCCAAACGCCCGAACGTACTGGACCCCTTGGGGATGCGTTCGGTCGTTCGGGCCGAACGCGAACAAAAAACAAAACAAAGTTTAACAAACATCTTGAAAAAATATGAAAAAAAGATATGTTATGAAGACAAATAAAATAAACAACATTTGTTTGAGCATTACATCCAAATTTTAAACCAATTTGAAATTAAAATAATCAATTAAAAATAAAGCATAAAACAAATAAGAAAAAATAAAAAATAAAATAAAATTAGTGAGTGAGCGAGATCATTTCCGACACCGCCATCATTGGTGATTTTTTTTTTTTTTTGCACAGATAAATGTCCTGAAAATATACAGATTTGTACTTCACATAATACAAAGCTCACTAAAAAAAAATCAAATATATTAAAATTCTTAAGGTCGCCCAAAAGTGAAAAAAAACACAATAGTCATGTTTTGACACCACACTCTTTGGCAATTTTTAATTTTTGTTTTAGCTTAGCAAAATGACTTTAAAATTTATAGGCATGTACCTCACATCTTAGAGAACTCACAAAAAGAATTCAGAAAAAAAAAACTTATTTTTAGCACTCGAAATAAGTTTTGGTGATGGCCGATCACGTTCGGGTTCGGACCCCGAACGGGATCCCGAAAACCCGTACGTACGGAGGTCCGCCTGGAGGTCCGCCTGAGGACCTCCGTACGTACGGGCTGGTGACCCTTTATATATATATATATATTTAGCTAAAGAATTTGAACATGTCTCCAAAGAAAAAGTTCCTTGTATTGTTGTTTTACATCACATATATTTGTTTCATTTTTTTTTGAAATTTCTGTGTTTTTTTTTTTTTTTAATGTTCGCGTTCGGAGGAGGGTTTTTGATGCTAGTTGGCGTTCGAGCTAACATGTTCGGGTCTACCTCCGGACGCGAACACGATGCTACGCAGAGAATTAGATAGGTGATTTTTCTAAGCAACATCCTCTTTCCTCTCATGAAGTAGATTAACAAGCATGTACACATCTTTCATTCACAACGATTTTCTTTTCCCTTGTCAAAATTGATACTTAGTGTATCAAGATTCGATATCGATGAACTTGGGCACTCTAACTATGCATTAAGTCAATTCCTTGTAAATCATCCGAACCCACTCAACCCAATTGAAGCTAAGCTAGAGTTGCTAATGCATCTTTGAAAAAAAGTGATGAAGCATAAAATTCAAATAAAAGAAATCATTATCGCTCGTAAACTTGTAATAAGAAAATGAACTCACTTATTAAGAAGAAATAGCTCGAGCATTATCTAAAGACCGTGTGCTTCGAAGCAGACACAGATACAACCAATCATATTAATAAGTCCCGCCTTCTAATAGTCATTTTCTGTTTTTTCTCCCTGTTGTTCGTTGTTCAGAGGTTGTCCACTTCTTTGAGTCTTAGTTGTGTACTTTGTTCACGAGCGACATCAACTGTTTGCATTGTACGAAGAACAAAAGTATCTTTTTTGGGAAAACTTTTTGAAACATGAAGAAGAGTGACAATAACAAACTTCTGAGTTGACTGTTAACTTGCTTGGCATTGATTCCTTTATCAAAACATATAAGCTCCTTGGATGAATAAAAGTTTGCAGTAATTGCGCGTTGAACTTAAACTCGGACATAGATGGGCAAGACACAACAAATGGCGCGATAGTCAAGACAACGAGTGATTTTTATGGTTTGATCGTACCCACAGTCATGCTCAGGCTCAACTCCAAGCTCGCGTTTTCACCCTTGCGAGTTGTCCACAACCAACCAATTACAGTTGTTGATTATCTCTCTGATCAACATCGAAGGAACTTTCTCAACAACAAAAGCTAGTTGGAGGAGATCCTGAGAAAACCACACTCTTCCTTCACTTCGTAGGCTCTCACGCGCGACTAGTTTCCCTCTCAATTGCTCATTCTCTACTTTGTCACGACAGAAAATGAAGCTTGTTTAATTAGCTTGTTGCTCTTTTGTGCAACATTCTTGTCACCATGATTTAGTACACTGGTGATCAGGTAACACCAACCATAGGATGTACTCACAATTCTTCGCCTGAACTTCATGAGCAGTTTCACTTTGCTCGCCCAGACCGACCACTATTACCCCACTCAAGTCTTCAAACTCTGTTGCGTCACAATCAGGCAGTGCATGGGTAATCGCCCGGCAAGTACCAAAACACACTTCGAATATTGATTTTTGTCATATACATGTGTGTCGTTTATACAATTTGAATGCGCATTAACCTTTTCGTCGCTAATCAACCATCCCGTTGCGCTTGGACTTTCTGTAACCACAGGTGAACCTGATAATGTTGACTACTCAGGGGGTCGAATACTCCTGATACGAGTAATCAGAGTGGCGTCAACTACTCACTCATGCGCAGTACTCTCACAAAAATCTAGCTTCGTTCTACTACACGGTTCGCCAATGCTCAACTAGTCCTTGACCAGTGTAGTGACTTGTCGATCGCAGAAAACGTAAATAACGAAGCTAGTTGTTGAGCAGGAAGCCAAAGTAGATGACAACCACAACTCATTAGCACTCAAAACTCTACGGGAATCTGACTCTTCTCTTGCATGATCGCCCGTCTTACAGGTCTGAACACATGCCGTCAACTTGATTATCGTGCGTTATCGAATGACGCTTTCTCGTAGTTCTTAGCAGTCTCTTGAACTTGACACTTCTAACCGTAATAGTAGTCTCCGCACAAGAGATGATGTCAACCGAATCATTTGTCCGCCACCTTACGGGGTTCGGATTCCCTCTCTCGGGTGGTCCTTCCGCCATTGTTCCGGCCCGTTCCAAGACTGGGTCTCTGTGTCCAAGTCACTGATCTCGCTCTAGACCTCCGAATCACAGTCCAGGCGTTGCTACTCTCGCTCTGTGGTGCCTATGGAAGACAATCACCTGTACGTCCGTTGTCACACCGTCCCACCTACACCGCCTCTTAGCTCGATTCTTGGCCTCTGTGACCACCGCTTGCAGTTTTGGGTCTGTCCTCCTCTCCTCCTCTCTTGTTCCTTCTACATTTATTTTGAATCTTGCATCTTGATTGTAGCGGCTGTAATCTAAAATAACTGTAATGATAGGTCCCTCTTCTGCCTCCTGCTCCCATCTCCAGATAAACTGGAGGTACTCTGACTTATAGCCGTGCAGGCTATTACCAAGTCATAGCCGCACCTCTTTTGAAATAGCAGGAGCTTACACACTTGCTAAGAAGGAGCCGCAATCACGTCTTTCGATAGTCGCCCTGCTACTCAGATTCATCTAATCTAAGCAAGTTATTGCATGAATCTGAAAGTTTATAAGAGCTCGAACTTGTCTCAACAAAATTGAAATAAAATATTATTCTGCAATCATATTTGAAAATACGAGAGGATAAACAAATATCGAGTGGAGGAGGATGGAGAAGGTGGGTACCATCTCAAAGTGGTAATGTTTTTGTCCACTCCTATGCCTCACATCCTGCCATATCTGACCCTTCTCCGAGCACATGATGTCAAATAATTAATAATAATAATAATAATAGTAGTAATAATAAATATTAGTTATTATAATTATAGTTATAAATTATAATATTATTATTATCAGGGTAACTGACGTTCGGGACGGGCCGAACGCCCGAACGTATGGGACCCTTTGGGAATGCGTTCGGTCGTTCGGGCCGACCGTGAATCCCCCCCCCACCCAAAAAAAAAAATAAAAAATAAAAAAAAATCAAACAAATATGAAAACAAAAATGTTATGAAGAAAAATAAACTGCTTGAGCATTACATCCAAATTCCTTACCAAATTTGAAATAAAAATAAAATACGGAGAACAAATACTAATAATTAAAATAAAAAAAATAAAAAAAGAGAATTAAATTTAGTGAGTGCGCGAGCACGTTTTCGACACCGCCATCTTTGGTGATTTTTTTTTTTTTTTTTTGGCATAGCTAAATGCCCTGAAAATTTACAGATGTGTACTTCACATAAATCTACAAAACACACTAAAAAAGTTTTAAAAAACAATAAAATTGTTTAGACCCGAAGTAAAGTGAAAACAAAAAGTAAAAAGTGAAAAAAAAAAACGTGGGCGAGCACGTTTTGACACAACCGTCTTTAGCGATTTTTTATTCTTATTTGGATGAGACAAATGACGTCAAACTTTATAGGCATCTACCATACATTCGGGCCCCATACGGGACCCTGAATGCCCGTACGTACAGAGGTCGGCGCGGGGACCTCCGTACGTACGAGAGGGTGACCTTGATTATTATAATAATACACGTTAATATAATAAATGCAGTAATAATAATAAGGATAAAAATGAATAATAATAATAATAATAATAATAATAATAATAATAATAATAATAATAATAATATTATCCTAGTAATGTCATAAATGGAATTGCAAGGAACAAAAAACACAAGAAAGATAATGCATTATGCTACCAACGACATTCGTTTTCTTCTATTGCGAACCAAACCTTCTCCATCCTTACCTCCTTGTCCTTCTTCTGTCTGCTCCTTTTTTTCTTCATTTTTTTCTTTTTTTTTTTTCTTTTTCTTTTTCGTCTTCTTCTTCTTCGTTGTCGTTTTGATCTTGGTCTTCGTCTTCTTATTTCTCTTCTCCTTCTCCTTCTTCTTTTGTCTTAGTGCTCATTTCTCTTTTACCCCGTGCTCAACTCGTCTTTTTATGTGTTCAACATTCCTCGTCATTACCACCATCCAGTTGTAGGTAGAGTGGAGGAAAAAGTGGATGGTACACACAACTACTTAGCTGCCCTACTCGTTAACTGCAGAATTGTCAAACCCTATGCACATTGTGACTTACGTTGCCCTCATCCAATTAGACCGAATAATAATAAGTCAGGTACTCGGTTCCCCTCATTCCTTGCACATTTGTACTTTTGCACCTCTTTTGACTTCCTCACTCCCAAATGCTAACTCCTTCATCCGATCCTAATTTTTTTTTTTTTTTTGCTGCTTGCTTAAACAATAAATTAATTATAACAATATTTATATAAATCCGAATAATCATAATAATACCAATATAGAAAGAAGCTTGAGAAACATATTTCCTTCAGAACGTGAGCAATAACAAACATTCGTGTTTTCCTTGCTTAGATGGTTAGGCTCACAAGAAACATTCTTTGTGGCGATCAACCGAGGTAATCGACATACCTTTCCTTGTTTGGTATTGTTGGGGCTTTTGGTCAACCTGTGTATGTATGTGTGTGTGGAAGAGCAAAAACTTGTTACTCAACAGCGGTAAGGAAAGTAGACTGGAGAAAAAATGCTCGCATTTTACTTTATTCGTCCCTCTATCCAACGAACGATTCATACATCATGACCCGTCGCAAGCCGTCAAACACTATGCTTGTTCTCACTCAAACCTCTTAGTACAGATCACACTTGGTTAAGTATTCGACTTTCCCTGCGTCTACCTCGATTCCTCTAGTCAAAGACACCGTAAGTGAGTGCAACCGAAAATTGGATTAGAAATACATAAATAAAATAAAACAACAATTACTATCACGGTATACTTGTTATCTATTGTTCCAGGTGCAAACATATGATGCACTCACTCATATTAAAATCATTTGTTTTGATGGACCAAACATTGTTTATAAAATAAATGGTTTTGTTGTTATGTTTCTTTGACTTGTTTTCTCCACAACCATAAATTGTTTATAAGATAAACGATCTTAGTTGTTGTTTCTATGAGGTTTGATTACTTTAACTTTTATGTTAAGACATTGTTGTTAAGATGAATGGTCTGGTCGCTCGTTTATTTTTTATGGTTTTGAATAGACTCTGAGCATTGTCTTTAAGATGAATGACCTTAGTTATTCTGTTTTCTTTTTTGTACTGAGAAAATGAGTTGAGTATTGTTTTAAAGTTGAGTGACTCTGTTTTTTGTGTGTTTCTTCTGAAGGAGGTTCATACAAAAAAACTACGTATTGTTTCGAATATGAATGACTTAGTCAGAAGCTGTAGCGGACCTCTGGTTGGCCTGTGAGACCAGCCCCTTGGTCTGTTCTCACATGCATGTGTTCTGTTCGGGGGCAGTCCAGTCCAGTCCAGGCCGGTACCTCTGTCGGTACCAGCCAGTCCCCAGTCCAGTCCGTCGGTCCGCTGGGGTATACCCCAACCATTGTCTGTTTTTCGGGTCATTCTTCACTTGCACATTTTGGAGTACGTGCGTAGGAGTCTTGCGTGGGGAGCTGCGTTTTGCCATCTCGCTTCCCCCTTCTTCCTCCATCTCCATCTCTACCACTAGCGGAGCACCACACCTGGTGGGTCCGCTACATTGGTATCGGAGCGGGAATGGTCCCCGCTCCCACCCACCTCCCCGCACACAGGGGAAAACAATAAATCCCGACAACGATATTTTTTGTGTTGTTTCTCACGGAAAACAGAGGGAAAAAGGCGCAGCAGCAGGAGGGCTCCACGTGGCAAGAAAGGAAGTGACAGCACGATGCGTGCGCGCAAGCGCTAAGGCCAAGGCCGCCGCAACATCACGCACACGTACGCGCCACGTGCCCACGCTGCCCCGCCCCGCCCTGCTCCCAGATATATCTATTTTCAAGATGCGGGATGCAGCAGCTGCCGCTGGGGTTTAAACCCAGGTGCCTGCCAGGCCATGCGCGTGCGTAAGTAGCCTCATAACGCACTCGCCACAGAGTGTCTATGGCCTTGTAGCACGGCACACTCGTGTTGAAGAGGTGTCGTGCTGGCTATTTCCCCCCCCCCCCCGCCCCACGGGCGGCGAGCTGCGAGCAGCGGCCAACAAGGCAACAACGGGAGAGGCTGCTATTTACCCTCCCCCCCCCCCCCCCTGTGGCTGCTGCTGCCTGTGCACGTGGCACTTTGCTATGGACTTGAAGACCCCCTGTGTTTTAGGGGCTGCTCTACAACGGTGAGGGTATGCTCACACAACATACCCTAGGTCTGCAAATTTGCAGCAACTCAAGATTTCCCCCTGGCTAGGGGGCTATGTGACTGTGGCAGTAGGGTGGCTGATCAAGATCTCAGCCAACCCTAGATCATCATCATCATCCACCAGGGTATGCTCACACAGCACACCCTGGATCTGCAGTGTTGCAACTAGGGGCTGATCAAGATCTCAGCCCCCCCTCCATCCTTCAGTTGGCTGGCTGCAGCGAAGGCCAAGACCCTCCTGGTCTTGGTATACCTTGTGCCCTTGGAGACACCAAGGGCCAGGTATCATCTCTGTCTCTCCTTTTCTTTCCCCCACCTTCCACTGCCTCTCTCCCCTCCTCTTTTTGCCTTCTCCACCCCACCTTTTCTCCCACTAACCACTATCTTACCCACTTTTTTTCATTTCTTTTCTTTTCTCCCCTCCTTCTTTCCTCTTACTTTCTTGATCACTCTCCATCTTTCCCCATCTTCTTTCTCTCCCATTCTCCCACCCTCCTCTCCCTCAATTACCACCACATCAACCCCCAACTCCCACTTCATTTTTTTTTCTTTTTTTTTCTCATCTTTTTTTTTTTTCTCTTTTTCTTTCTCTCCCATTCTCCCACCCTCCTCTCCCTCAATTACCACCACATCAACCCCCAACTCCCACTTCATTTTTTTTTCTTCTCCCCCGCCTATTTCTTTCTCTTCTCCTTTACTTTTTCATTCCCATTCCCCCCCTACTTTGAATTTTTTCTGTTTTTTTTTTCTTCTATCTCTCTCTTGATTTATCTTTTCTCTTTTCCAAAAATTTGAAATATCTTATTTCCCACCTTTTCTCATTTTCTGATTTATTTTATTTATTTTTCTATTTAGTCTGAAAATTCGATTTTCTTTACGRCAACCYTAAATCTGATTAGGTGTTAGTCTTTACTACTTTCGGCACACGTTTTGACCCTGTGGGAGTAACGAAGTGCTGCCGAAATTTTCTGTTTTTTCTTTCACTTAGTCTTCTCGGCACACTTCGACCCCATGGGGGTAACCAAATGCTGCCAAAATTTTTGACAAATTAGATACTTCATTCCTCCCCACCTCCTCATCCACTTTTTACTTCTTTATTTATTTATCTCTTTATTTATTATTTCTTTATTTATTTTATGAAATTTCTTTTTTATTTGCGGCATCTTGACACCTAGTGTGCTCACCTTGGTCTCTCCCTTCCCCTTGGCACATTCTTGACCCTGTGGGGGGTAGGGAAATGCTGCCGAAAAATTTCAAAAAATAAATATTGTTTTCTCTTCACATCTTTTTACTTATTTTTTAAATTATTTTTATTATTTATTTATTTTTTTATTTATTTTTATTTTCTTTTGAAATCTCGCTGTTTGTTTATTTTTCTCCCGCCTTCCCCCCCCTATGCTTGCTCTTTACTTTCTTGATTAGGTCACTGATACCCTACCCTAACCACTTAAGCCTCGGTTAGGGTTTTCTTAGGTTTTTGTAGGGTTTAGGGTTCTTCAAACCCCCCCTACTTCCCCGTCCTCTTCGGGCACCCTGGACCCGAACACCCCTCCCCCTTCGACGGCGCCCATGCTAGCCTTGCTAACGTCGTTCCCCGCTTTCTACCGCGGATTTCCTCCTACGCCTTCCGCTCACGCGGACCTCTTCTCGCCCCCTCAGTCCGGTCCGTCATCTTCCCATGGCCGACGGTGTGTCACACGCCGCCGACACGGCGATGACCACGGCATCGGGCTTCACACCCGTGTCGGCGGACCAGGGCCATCAGCCCCAGGGGATCTGCACACCCTCCTCACCTCCCTCCTTGCGCCCATCCAAGCGCAACTCGCAACCCTTGCGCCCATCCAGGCGCAACTCGCGACCCTCGCGTCCTTACGGGCGCAGGTGGCGACCCTTGCTGCCGGCGTGCAGCAACTCCAGGATGCTGCATGTCCTCCATCACCGGGCTCCGAGTCCGGGTCCCCCGTCCTCCGACAGGGTGGCCACAGTAGAGCTTCCTCCTCCGCCACCCCCGACCCGACCATCTTGGTGACTGTCCACGCCCCTAGCACGACAACCGCCACGAGCCAGGCCCTCCCTCGGTCCACGAGCGCACCCGCCCAGATTCCGGTCACGACGGCCACGGGACTACAACCCGCTACCATGGTCTCAGCTTTTCCGGGTGCCCCACTTCTTCCCCCTCTTCGCACGACCGCAGCGCCATCCGGCTCTCCCCCTTGTGGGATGTCTCGCGCCGCTCGTGCGTCTCCCCCTGCCACACCTCGCTCGACCTACGTTCGAGGTCTCGAGGACGAGATCGCCCGGCTGCGGACCGACCTCGCTCTCTCATGCCTTCAGTCACCCCCACCCTCATAGGTGGCCGCGCCTTCCGGCGCACCCTCTTCTTCCTCTATTCTCCCTTCCATGCAGGCTCGCTTCCCTCGTCCTGCACCCTACCCATCCCCATCCTACCTCCTCCCCATCCCCTTGGTTGCTGCGACCTCTTCTACCGCAGCTCCTGTGCAGCCTGCCGCTGTTTCCCCCGCCGCTCCACCATGCGGCCCGGGCGTGCAGTCAACTGCGCCCCCTCCTCCAGGACCTGCACCGACTTATTCAGCCGTAGCGCAGTCCCCTGCTCCTCGATCCCCTCGCCGCAAAAACGGTGGCGCACCACTCATCCACTTGCCGGACATTGCTTTGTATGACGGTACAGGCATACGCGTGTCTAGGTGGCTGCAGTCTGCCACCCGCACGCTCCAGCTCATAGGCGCCACACCCGACACGTGGGTGGGTCACCTTTCCACGCGCCTGCGTGGCGGTCCTTCCAAGGCATGGGAGAATTTCTACGCGCACTCCCTTCCCGCGGGTCGGACTCCGACCTTCATAGATTTCCAGGCGTTCCTCGAGGATCGCTTCGGAGCCCGACACGATGTGACTGACGCCTTCGAGCGTGTCGTCACTACACGCTGGTCCGACTCTAGTGGTGCTGCCGGCCTGGATCGCCACATCCAGGTCTTTCAGGACGCCCGCCTCATTTGTGACATAGCGTTCCTCCCCGAGGCGGCCCTTATCGATCGGTTCTTGGCCAGCCTTCTGCTCGAGTACCGCTCCGAGCTATGGCGGTACGAGTTCACATCGGCCCCGCAGGCTTATGAGGCCGCAAGGGACCATCAGCGGATGCGGGCCCGTCTTCAACCCGCCTCCACCTCCCAGCCACAACGTACTGGTTACGCCTCATCCTCCTATCACGGCACTTCCCAGCGCCATTCCCCCTTCCGCGGTCGCCCCCGCCGTCCCATGCAGCAGGGCCGCCACTTCTCGCGCCGCTTCAGCGCGCTCGAGTATGGTGAGCAGGACGCTGGTGCCCCGCCGTTGCCACAGGGTGATCATAGCGATGACCTCGACCTCGGCGATGTCGTCCAGCACCACCTGGAGGACCCTACTCTCCCTATGGGTGAGCGCCTCCAGCTTATCCTCTCCACCCTTTTCCGGACACGCAACCGCCCTAGTCACGCTGGCGCGTCGCCCCCCGAGGTCCCTCAACAGGACCTCCCTCAGGGCTTTGTTCCTCCTCGCGGTGTCCTTTCCGCTAAGGAGCGCGCGACTATTATGGGCCAACGTGGGTGTTTGCGATGCTCTCAGGACGGCCATACCTCCTCGCGGTGCCCTTACACCACCGCCCTTGACCGCCACTACGCTGACCTTTCCCGCCAGCGTCGTGCTCAGTCCCCCCCCGACGCCTCGCATCCCCGAGGCGCCTCCTAGCCACGGTGCAGTGTACATCTGCGCCCTCCTCAGTTTTGGGCTTCCCGACATCTCCGTCGCGGTTCGCCCCTCTCGCTACTGGAGTTGAGGTATCGCAGGACTTGACAGAGTGTACTCAGCCCTCTGTCGCAGTACCGTCGGCGCCTCCGCAGACCACCGTCTCCCCTCCTTCCTCGCTGCGACTACAGACGCGTCGAGCCATTTGCTCAGCCCGTTGCAGCGAGTAGCTCGCTACTCGCGAGGACGTTGTGTCCTCTCTTCTGGACTTGAGCATGCTCCAGGCTCGTCAGGAGCGACTCACCCTCHATGTCGCTGCACTGCGTCGCCGTCTCGCCATCCTCTCTGACCCTGATCGCACCCTCCCGATCATCCCAGTACGACTCGGGACCTCCACGAGGGTGTACTCCGCGTTGTGGGATTCCAGTTCTCAGGACGAGTTCATTCACCCACTCGTGGTGAAAGAAACTCGCTTATCCACGACAGGGTCTTCGATTCCCATCTCCGTTACCCTAGGGGATGACAAGACTCAGCGCTTCTTCAATCAGACGGTCACCGACCTTGCTTTCTTCCTCACTCTCGAGCCGACTGATCGTTCCCCGGCGTCTCGTCGCCACCGCTCCTCTGCACATTTCGATGTGATGGAGACGGGTTACGACTTCATTCTCGGCACTTCGTGGTCTCGTCGGTTCCGCAGCACCGAGGCCGATTGGGCGACCAACACTCTCATTCTCAAAACGAAGTGTGGACAGACATATCGCGTACCTTTCATAGGTACCACGACGACACCACGCCCCGATCCGTCTCCCCCGGAGCCTTCCGTGCCCACACCATCTTCTTCCATCACTGTCACTTCGCCTCGGCAGTTTGCCCACTTCATCCGAAAGGAGGACGTCACCTTCTTTATGGTGGACGTGACGGATCTCTTACACTATGATCCACCCTGTCCCGACGTCGAGCTCGTCCCTCTGGAGCCAGATCCTCCTTCTATCTCCATGACTCCCATCTCTATTTCCGTCCCTCTGCCGTTCGTCTAGTCCACTCCGCTGTCGCGCGCTGACGCTGACGCTGAGGAACTCGCACGATATACGGCTGACCTGGAGCCCCCAGTTCGTGACCTCATCCGAGAGTACCACGACGTCTTCCCATCGTCGTTCTCGTATGCCAGCATCCCACCGATGTGTGACGTCGAACACTCCATCCAGCTTGCGCCTGACTATCGTGGTCGCCATCAGGCACCCTACAGACTCTCGATCCCCGAGGCCACCGAACTCAAGTGTCAGCTTGAGGAGCTCCTGAGACTGGTTTTCATTAAACCCAACAACTCCCCGTGGGGTGCACCCGTCCTCTTTGCTCGCAAAGCGGATGGAACTCTTCGTCTCTGCATCGACTACCGCGGTCTCAACCGCTACACGATTAAGAACAGTTACCTCATGCCTCGTTTCGATGAGTTGTTCGACTGCCTAGCAGGCAACCGCTTCTTTACAAAGATTGATCTTCGTAACAGTTACCATCAGATCCGCGTCGCTGCAGCCGACCAGCCGAAGACAGCGTTCCGATCGCGCTTCGGCCACTACGAGTTTACAGTGATGCGATTCGGCCTCACCAACGCATCCGCCACCTTCCAGAGGGCGATGAACGACATCTTCAGGGACATCCTGGAGCAGTACGTTCTCGTCTACCTCGACGACATCCTGGTCTACAGTCGTACCCTTGAGGAGCACCTCAGACACCTCCGCGACGTCCTTGACCGCTTGCGCAGACATGGCTTCTACGCCAAGCTGAGCAAGTGCCGCTTTGCCCAGCACAAAGTGAATTTCTTAGGACACTACGTGTCTGACCAGGGTCTCCACATGGACGACGCGAAGATCACTGCTATTGCGGAGGGACCCGCCCTCACATCCGCCAAGCAGCTTCGCAGCTTCCTAGGCCTTACCAGCTACTATAGTAATTTCATCCGGGGATACGCTAGGTATTCCTACGTCCTTACCTCCACCCTCCTCCGGAAGAACCCACCCTGGGCTTGGACACCCCTCCACAAGGACACCTTCCGCGCCCTCAAGAAGGGGGTGACATGCGCACCGGTTCTTCACCTACCCGATTTTGATCGCCCTTTTATCCTTACCACCGATGCGTCAGACTTTGTTGGAGCAGTGCTCTCTAAGGTTTTCCCCTCCTCTCCTGATTCCTCTTATCCTCGTATCCCTCGCTTCCCACTACCTACCCCTACCACTGCTTCCCGATTGACGCCTACTCGTCCACCTACTGACGAGCCTTCTATTGACTATTCTCCTACCATCGCCGAGGACGGCACTGTCGAGTCTCGCTCAGGTGATTATCCGATAGTCTTCTACTCCCGTCAGCTCCTGCCCGCCGAGATAAACTACACCGCTGATGAACGTGAGGTTCTCGCAGTAGTTTATGCCGCTCGACACTGGCGTCACTACCTGCACGGGGCACCATTCACGGTGCGTACGGACAACTCTGTTGTCCAGGCTTTTCTGACCAAGCCAAAACTCACTCCTCAACAGGCTCGCTGGTGGCGCGACCTATCCGAGTTTAGTTTCACCACTGAGCACATCAAGGGTGAGACTAATCGGGTTGCAGATGCCTTATCCCGGCGCCCTGACCACGACCAGGAGCAGATCCAGCTCTCTTCCATCTCTTTCACCACCGTCCATTACTCGGTGATCGACGAGTTTCGCACTCAGTACCGCCACAACCCCGACTATCGCGACATCCACGCGACCCTTCGGAGTGGCAAGACCGTCCCGAACTACTCTCTCGGGGACAACGGTCTTGTGTACTGGCACGGTGTTGGGAGAGAACCCGGGGAGGGGCTACCTACCGTTCGCTGAAGCCAAGGGCTACGGCGCCTGTCACTTCGCCGCGCCCGCTCCGAGGTCCTCGGCGACCAGTAGGGTGAAAGGGGGGCAATCGAGTTCAAGGTTTGTCTAGCCCCGTCGGCACGCAGCGCTCTTCAGCAATAGGAGAGAGTAAATTCTTCTCTCTCAGCGTCTGCCTGCTCTCTCTCTCTCTCTCCCTGCGTGAGCCTGCTCTTTCTCTCTCTCTCTC
>BFEA01000024.1:52015-64576 GCA_003427395.1 Chara braunii
CGGGGAGATCGCGCGGGAAAGGGACGGGGAGATCGCAGGGTCGGGGGCGGGAAAAGATCGTCGGGAGTCGGGGTTGCACGGAAGATAGCGCGGGGGGGGGTAGATTCGGGATTGCAATCGGGGGCGGGGGCAGGGAGTAAAAGAAGAAGAGGAGAAGATAAGAGGGAGAAAGAAGAAGAAGAAGAAAGAAAAAAAAGAAAAAAAAAAGAAAATTGTCGTCAATTACTTATCTGCGCAGGGTAGCAACGACGATGACGAGGATGGCACGGCGCGGCGACGAGGACGACGGGCACGGCGATGGTGACGTGACACGACGCCGACGATTGTGACGGTGACGATGATGACGGTGACGATGATGACGTGGCACGACGGCGACGATCGCGACGATAACGATGATGACGTGGCACGGCGGCGACGATCATGACGATGACGTTGATGATGGCCAGGTGGTGACGATGAAGCAGGGTGGGTCGGGCGGGTTCGAACCGCTCTGATACCAGTGTGACGAGGCTGAGGCAGAGGCAAGGCAACGAGGTTGGGAGAGAGAGGGAGAGAGTGAGAGCACACCCACACACTCACTCAACTCGACGCAGACTCGACAGGACTCGACGGACGCAGACACAAAGTGGCAAAGTGGCAAAGCCGAAGTCTTGGATTTCCGAACACAATGTCGAGGCAAGTCACGCCGAAGCACAAGCTCTGAGGTCGCAAACTGAATGCCCGTGCTGGGCTCGGGTCCGATCTTAAGTATCGGACTCAAGTTCAGTCCGATGGGCAGAAGTGCAATTTGCCCAGGGCTGAACTGAAAATCGAAAGTTTGAAAATGGGCGCCAGAATGCCGGATGGCTCCAAGTGTTCCAAATCGGAAAAATAAAACAAAGAGAAAAATAAAAATAAGAAAAACAAAGAAAAGAAAATGTGTGCAGTTAACTGCGGGTAGCGTCCCGCGGACCAGGGATCGAGCCCTGGTGTAGTCAGTAACAGACAGGGTACGGCCTGAGATTCAAGTCGGACTCGCTCCAACCGGTTATATGGGACACATGGAGAAAAAAGGAACGAGGAAGGAAACCGGAAATCATTGGCACAAGCTGGCCAGCTTTCTTCATCACACTGATCCTGAGCACACTGGAGGTTAAAATGAGTGGGCTGCAATGGCTTCACCTCCACATGAGCGTTCCCACTGCAGCCTGGTGTATGGAGCGTGGTATGCAAATCAACCCAACCTGCAATGTTTGCCCAGGGGAATCGCTGGATGATTATAATCACCTTTGGTGGGAATGCATTGTGGCCAGAAGTTTCTGGGACTGGGTCTCCTGCATGTGGTTTACAGCCTATGGTCCAGAGTTGATCTGGACAAGGGATTTCATTATGTTCGGATCCTCAAAAAATGGTCGTGCAGTACCGATAGCGAATAAATTTCGAGTAATAGGATTTGGGTCCTGTGGATGGCTAGAGGAGAAGATAGATTTAAGGGCATCTCCTGGTCTCAATACGCAATCCACAATAAGTTTAAATACGTTGTTCGCAATTGAGAAGTTGTCAGTCATCTATTCAGGTGTCAAGGGAACAGTTTAGCTTGCTGTGGGGGAAACTGTTCAAATGGGTTCACTTTTCGATTCAGGGTCACTTGATTGTCACTAAACACCTCTGGGACGAACTAGAGGATACTGTAGCAGACCTCTACAGTGACTTCCTCCTCCTCCCGGGACAGTTCGAGCACACAGACAGTTAGTCTGCATGTCTCAAGGGTTTCTAAGCTAGCAATCAGCTAGGATCTCATCTTGTTTTCAGGCAGCCCGACAGGGCTGAGAGGTTTTTTCTAGCAGCCAATCAGCTCTAAGCGTCGGATTCATCAAACCTCCAAGATAAACCGAGTTTCACTCTCGGCATACATCACTTACACCCGAGTAGACTGTGAGGACCCCGGCCTCTGCTATAAGGGACACTGGACCCGGTTTCCAGCAGGTGCAGCTCCCCACCAATGGAACGGAGTTATCCTCAGACCTCGAGCTCGTGGATGCTCTTATCACCACGAGGCCGCAGGGATTTTTTTTTTTTTTTTTTTTTTTTTTAACAGAACCTCATGGCTCTGGCTCCTACCATTCTGGGGAGCAACAGTCCGAGTCCGGTTCCTTTCCCCCGGCAAGTCAACATGGCTTACATAAGAGACTCACACACGCTCCCCCCCATTATGGCTGGGAGGCCCGAGTGGGCGGCATTGATTACTTCCATGAGGAAGGATGTACCCCCTCTCACCCCTGCCTAAGTTAGCCTGTGCTAAATCTGCTTGCGACTCCCTCTGATCCCAGTTCTGCTCCCCTCAGCTGTGGAACTGTCGGGTAGGTGTGTTAAACGGGTCCATTCTGGGGCGCCTTTGATCCTCCTTGTAATCTCACGGACTCTAAGATTCTAATTGCTTAATTCCCGTGTAAACCCTAGACCCTAAACCCTCTGTTGTGAGCCTATCCTGATTTACCAATTTCCTATTCTAAACCAAGGGGGGGGGGCTGTGCCATTCTTGCTCTCTAAGCCCTGTGCGTTGACTGAAGAGAGATCTCTGTGGACTAATGCATCTTTTCTAACTTCCTTGAGGGAGGATGTATCACCGCTCACCCGTGCCTACGTTATCTTGCTACTTATGTTGTCAGGCTGTTGCCGTGCAGCCTGACCCCAGTCTTACTCCTCTCAGCTGTAGAGCTGTCGAGTTGAAGTGTTATCCTAGAGTGGACTGGGACGTATGTGGTGCTCTAGAGGTCCCTACCATTCTAAGTCCTACTCATTCAATTTCTGTCTAGACCCTGAACCCTAAACCCTCGGCGGTGTACTATTGGTTACGGTGCGCTGGGGCCTGTAGGGGGGGCGTGTGAGAGAGGAGGGGGGGGGATAGCGCGGTGGTAGATGACTGTGGTAGGGGGATGAATGGTGCGTGGGGGGGGGGGGGGGGGTGGAGGGGAGTGGCGGGATTGATGTAGAGCGATGAGTCTGAACTGTTCGGTAGTGGCTTGGTGGCGGGTGGTGGGTTTGGGAATGGGTTTATGTAGGCCTAGGGGATTGTAGGTATGTAATTGCGTTATGGTTAGCCGGTTTTAGGGGGTTGGTCTGTCGTTTGAGTGGTGGCAAGTCGCCCACTATCTAGTTTGGGATTCATGTGTCTGCTTTCTGCTTGTAGTTGTCCTCCGGTTTCCTTACCTCTTCCTCTCTTGTCTTCTATTTGACCTTCGCGGGTGCGTGCTATGTGCGGATTGGTTATTCTCCTAAGGATCCTCAACACTAAACCCTCTGCGTACCGTGTTTCTCTTAGGGTGCTGAGTGGGGTGGAATGCCTTTTCCCGCTCACTCCAGGTCCATTGGTGTTCCTCCGTCTGGTTCCTCCCTTGGGATGGTTGGACTCCACCAATCAGTGAAATGGAGGGTTCTTCCTGATCCTCGCGCCAATAACCCCCTCTTTAGCCAACTCTCCTCAAATTCTTTCTGTAATTTGTTCTTTTTCTGTACGTCCGCTTCCTTTTCCATCTTGCTCAGGGTTTGCTTCCATTCCACTCGGACTCCTGTTTGCACCATTTCTCTTGCTTCCTCCCGCGATTCATTTGTTGATATTTTCTTTTTGCTAATTGTGCCTGTGCATCTAGCTCTCCAGATTACCCATAGGGTTGTTCTTCTCAGCAGTTCTGTGATTCCACTGTCTTCTTCGGGTACTATGTCTTCATGGTCGATTGCTGTCAAGAGGAAAAGCTGGTCCGCGGGGTATTCATTAGGGGATAGTTTGGCCCATGCTCCTTTGCACTTGTCCCAGAGGGATTTGGCATGTTGACAGTGCAAGAAGCAGTGAGTTAGGGTCTCTCTTTGCTGGTCTTGGCACATCTGGCAGTGCGCTGAAGTTTCCGACCTGACTTCCTCTTTTCTTCTCGAGTCCAGCCACGCATTGACAGGGACTGCTAGGTAGATGATCAACCATTGGAGGCTCCTTACTCGTTGAGGTTTAATGGAGGCGTAAAAAGACCATGGTATTGTCTGCAGGGCGACGGGGTCGATTTGTAGATTCCTTTCCCATCTAGCCGCTATGGTGGGCTGGGGGTTTTCCGCCTTGCGTCTAATATTGTAACCCTTTTTGGCTGTATATTCGTGCAAAGTGATCCATTTTTTGGCTCTGCCACGTCCTCTCTTCTCGTACCATCCCCATTCGTTAGGGTCCACTTCTAGTTCTGATATATCCTTGTTAGGACTGAACAGCCAGATGGGGGCTTCCCTGTCTCCCTTTCCCCTCATTGAGCTTCTTTGCTTGTTTTCCAGTTCTCTGACTTTACGCAAATCTCGAATGCTGAAATCCAGTGTTATTAAAGTGTCTTTCCTGGCTGCGACTATTGATTTATTTTTGTCTTCTAATCCGTGTACTTCGAATAGAGCTGTTCTTCTATCTGGTGTTGAGTACTTTATGAAGCGGAGGGCCACCGAGGGAGTGCTCTGAGTCAACAGGGTTGCCCAATCACCCTTCTTCCAGGCTCTCTTCCTTTTTAGCGTTGCTCTCCAGGCTGTCTATTAGTTCCTCCAGGTTCTTCTGCAGGTTGTGGTGGCCTTTTAGGATGCTCCTGAGGTCCCCTTCTGACTTCCATTGACCCTTTTGATCATCCCATAAGTGTTCTACTTTCCATATTCCCTTTTCCATCCAGATTCTCCATTTCTTTCCTCTTCCATTGAGGGACCATGCCCTCCCTTCTTGGTCCTTTAGTAATTCATTCCCAAAGAGGGGTTGTTTCTTCTTTTGTCCTTGGTCCTCTTCTTCTTTGTGGGAAGGCCTCTCTCCAGGTGGTAGTTAGTTTGGACCAGTGCCCGCTTGGGGGGTCAGCGTTTGGTTCTGGGTCTGTTCCCTTCCCTTCTGGGTGACCAGTGCCTGTTCATGAGCCATGTGTGGCCCTCTATGCTGCTGTGGGCCTTGAATGGCACTAAGTTTCTTATTTGGTAAAGAGTCATTTCCTGCCAGGGGAGTTCCAATTTCAGTAGTAACCTTAGGATCCACTTAGTCTGGAGAGCTTTGTACTCAGTCACCGGATCTATCAGGCTAAGGCCCTCTTCGCTTGAAGGATTGGTTACGTATTTCCAAGCAACTTTTGTTATGAATTGGTTTCTTGATGCATCACCTGTCCATAAGTACGCTGCTGCTTTTCTCTTCAGGTTCTTGGTGAAGGCTGGTGGTGGGTCCCAGATTGAGGTTGTGTACCAAATCATGGAGAAGATCGAGGAGTTAATGATTAAGGCCCTCCCCATTAGAGAGGTGTATGTGTTCTGCCATCCTACATATATATTCATGACCGCTGCCAAAAGGTTCGGCGCTATCGAGTTACTGGCTCCCGTCATGGCTATGGATATGCCCAGAAATTTGAAGGGGACTTGGTGATCCAACCATTGTAAACCTTGTGTGGATTCGGTCGACGGTGGGGAGGGGGTGTCAGAGTGCCACCACCCTATCGTTTTCTTCCAGTTTATCCCCATTTCTGAGGCCAGTTGGAAAGCTTGCATGGCTCTTGTCAGTGCTTGGAAGGATGAGTCTGTAGCCCTTATAAGGACTGTCAGATCATCTGCAAACAGCATCACTGTGGGGAGTTGGATTTGGCCATTTCTTCCATCGTCCAGAGGCTGTCTCTTATACACATCTAGATGTGTATAAGAGACAGGTCCAGAGGCTTGTATCCTTTCTATTGAGGGGTCTTTTCTCATGAAGGCTGCGATTGCTTCCATGACAAAGAGGAATATTGGGGCGGCTAATGGATCTCCTTGTCTGACCGATCTTGTCATTTTGTATGTCTCTTATAGGTGGCCATTTATTTGGACTTTTCCCCTTGCATCCGCATATAGGACTCTCACCCACCTTCGGAAGGATGGACCCACCCCCATTCTTTCCATGCACTGCTGTAGAAAGTCCCAGTTGACCTGATCGTAAGCCTTCTCGAAGTCGAAAAAAAGGATGGTTGCTTGTAGCTTCTTATCATGTATTATTTTGGTTGCCTCCTTTAAGCAGATTACGTTATCTAGGATGAATCTTCCTGGAATGAAGCCCGTTTGGTCCAAGTGGAAGCATTTGTCTGTTAAGCTTCTTATTCTATTAGCGATCACTTTGGCCAAGATCTTATATGCTACTAGTAGCAGGGATATTGGTCTATAGTTTCTTATGTCTTCTCTTTCCCCTTTTTTGTAAAGCAGCGTTATTACCCCCGTACCGATCTCTTCCCCTAGGCCTCCCTTTCGATATGCCTCTTGGAAGAAGCGCAAGAGGTCCCTTCCTAGAATTGGCCAATACTCCTGCCAGAATTCTCTTGTCAGACCATCTATGCCCGGGACTTTGTTTGGTTGCATAGATTCTAGTGCTTTACGTATTTATGGGAGAGTGAGGTCCTTATCCAGATAGGCTGATGCTTCTGGTTGTACGCTAGTATCCAGGTGCTTCAAAAATTTCTCTCTTGCTCTCCTTATAGCCCCGCCGTCTTAGTTGGTAGACTGTGATGTGTACAGTTTTTTGTATGTAGCAATTTGTAGCAGGTCTTTTTGTTGGCTTTTGACTATTTCCCTCTCGTCTTTCAGCTCCAATATTCTGCTATTTCTGCTGTTTGCTTTGATTTTTTGGAAGAAATATTTGGTCATGGTCTCGTTGCTTTCCCAATCTTTCATTCTTGCTCTGATGCTCAGGCCTCTTCTTTTCCATTCGGCCCATTTTGCCAGTTCTTCCCTTGCTGATGAGAGTAGGGATTCGTACATTGGAGCGCCAGGGTTGAGTGTTAAGTTGTACTCTGCCGTCTCGATTATGGATTCAAGCAATTTTTGTCTTCCCCTTCTTCTTTTGGCTTCGTTCCTTGATTCCTTGCTTAGCTCCTTGCTTACCTCCCATAAGGCTTTTCCATAGTATGAGAGTATGTTTTCTCCCTGCATCTTGGGGGGTGTGTCTCTCCCATGTTTGTTCGACAGCGTTCTTGAATCCTTCCAGTCTTAATAGGGAGTTGTTAGAGATTACAGGATATTAAAAAAAAAAAAGAAAAAAAAAAGCGGTGTATCTTCCCTTGCTCTTGCAGAAGATTCATTCTCATTTTGCACATGTTGTGAGTATCACATGCACAAAAGACAAACAACATGCGGTGTATCACTGTATCTTCCCATGTTCTAGCGGAAGATTCCTTCTCAATTTGCACATGTCGTGAGTAGTGGAGAGAGTACTCACGACAAGTGCAAAATGAGAATGAATCTTCTGCCAGAACATGGGAAGATACACCGCATATTCTGTGTCTTTTGTGCATGTGGTGAGTACACTGAGTAGTGAAGCGAGACCCTATACGGGCAAGAATGCAGAGATTCATGACAAGAGCATAGCCCCTGCAAAGGGAAAAAAAAAAACGAAACAGAAAAAACAGAGCGCACTGCGCGCGCATGGAGGCCAGAGGCGCGCACTACTGCGCACTGCCCATGCACGCGCACAGCTGCACCCTGCCCATGCGCACACACTACTGCGCACTGCCCATGCGCGCGCACGTGCGCAGATCATCACTCATGACCGCACGGCGCACGGCACACCGCATAGGTGTGCCACAAGTATGGTCCAAAGGGTTGGAGGTCTTTGGTTGGGAAATTGTTTAGTTGCACTTCTTAATGCCGCCAGGCTGCTGAAGCAGCACTGTAGCTGGGGAACTGCTGCTAGGGGTTAGATGCAGCAGTGAAAGAGACGCTAACCTGCTGAGCTTGGTGGCACCCATGTCTGCGCTGTGGAGTTAGGCACTACCATATCTTCTTCTCTGTGGCAGCTGTTTTCTTCTTTTTTTTTATAACCATTTCTCGATTTATGCGTGCTATCCTTGTGCAGGGGCCATGCTAATCTTCTCTGTATCATTACAATTTTAACAGATGTACCAGGGTTCCTTCTTCATCCTGGTGCTGGTGCTGCACTGCTGGTTGTTCTGGGAGGTCTCTGGCACAGCACTGGATCATCTGAGTGAGTTCTGAATGACATTGATGCTGCTGGGACAGGAGAGTGGTGGCGCAGGTGGTCTGCAGAGTAGCGAGGCTGGTGCTATAAGTTTGGGTTGAGCGCCGCAGCCGGTTATAGAGCTTGAGCTGGAGTGAGGAGGAAGACTCCAGGGTCTTGACGAATCTGTGTTTGGAGTTCACTCAGAGCAGTTTTACTCTCGGTTGTGACCCTTGGTCTCTTTTATGATCCTGATTGTGCTAGAGAGTGGTGATGGACTTTTGAATTGATACTATTCAATTCTTCATGGTTACTCAACTTCGGCTGTGCATGTGTCTGGTGTGGTGTGAGTCCCTCTCTAAATCAACTTTGTCATCCTGGCATGTGCTTGGAACATGTTGATGCCCTCCTGGATTTCGTTCTCAATCAGTCACACAGCACCAGGAGTTCAAAGTGTGTCAGAGATTCCATTTGGACCAGGGTGCTGTCTTCTTTGCCACCTGAAAGCAGGGAATGTAGGTGAATGAGAGAAAGATCCGGACATCAGTGGATGGAGAGGGGCAGATGGAGGTAACTATGGGCTCTTCCATTCTGTCTCCATGTCTACAGTTTGATGATCCCCGTTACTGCTTGTGCCAAGCCCTCATGGTGCTTATTCTGCATCCGGTGAAGGACAGGAGAGGTTGAGAGGGACAGAAATTGAGACAAGAACGCAGTAGAGGCACCCTGTCTTACCCACAAAACTCCTACCCTATACCATGAGCATAATCACACAGCTACATGAGGTGGCAAGAGTATCTGAAAGTTGACCGACACATACATGCGCACGTGCACACACCCATGCACTTGCACACACACACATTGACGACACACACACACAAACAGATACTTCGCCATTCACGAATCCCATCCATAGGTACATTCATGCCAAGGATGCACAGTTGTTCCATGGAAGCCGTCCTCAGAAGTCATAATATTTTTCACAAGCCCATGACACACAACAACATGGAACCTAAGAACATTTGACGTAGAGAAGGTTAAGCTGGTGGCCTGAAACAGCCCATCCAGAGGCAGTATTTCTCTGGTACTTCACCACACACCCAGCATGTGAATATAACAGGTCCTCATTACCCTTTCCCTCTGCTCCCATACCAGGCATCCTTCTCTTAATAAGTTCTTCTATGTGATGTCATCAATGACACGCGCAAAGACTTCAAACTCTTTCCAACCGATAGGGATATCGCCAATAATCTCCAGGTTCATCGGCCCCTTTGGAAGAGTTGAAGGCCTTATTGTCCCCTTGAAATTGGCCAGGAACATACACTGGCTGTTGGTGAGCTTTGTGCCTGCATATTGCTTCATACCTTTCCGGAGGTCTTCAATTGTAACAGAGCCTACTTTGTCTTTGTCCATTTGATCAAAGAGAAGGCGAAGAGGGCATTTTCCATCTGGAATGTGTTTCCTCTCTTGCTGCACACTCCGCCGCATCAAGCTGTCCCATGCCACTTGCCAGCCTTGCACACGACTGGGCCCGCTTGGAACAGTCCACCCTCCACTCACTCCACCACTCGCCAAAGATGCAACTAAAGCTGGCGATAGCTCTGAGGAAGGTATTGGGTGGAAAGGGGTTTGTGGAGAGCGAGGTTTTGACGCACTGCCAAGACCCATGATTGTAGCATACCTATTGCTGAACTGAGGAACCCCTAGGCCCGGTGTTGGTGTTCTTGATATATCGAAGTCCTGATTTGACTTTCCTGCTGATGATCCTGGCCCAGAGGCATCTGGACCAAGCTGTCCCAATGGAGCTGATGAAGAGGTGAAGTTTTCGGGATTGAGGGCAGCATTGGACAAGCCATCCTGACGAGCAGGCCCATCAATTAGCTCAGAAAGAATTCCTGATGAGAAGCGCCGCCGATCATCACCTGTTGTTGGCTGGGCTTGACTTCCTGGTGTCTGAGCACTGAAGCTCAGAGCCTTAAACCGTGAAGTTCCCAATCTGGATCTTCTTTCCTCTGGGCTCGTTGGCTGCAGAATGGGTGGCAGATATCCCTGATGTCGAGGAGTGCTTGGCTGCTCAGGATTAGCCATATTCAAGGGTAAAGGAGGAACACCCTTCAGGAGGGACTCCATGAAGTTTGCCATGGACAAATTGAGTCGTCTTATTGCAAGTGACACAGAATCGCGAGGATAACCATTGATGAAATCCCTGTGCAATTTTGGAGGAGGCACCAGTGCTCCTACCTGTAGCCTTCCTGCGCCTGGAGGCTTCCCAGGTATCTGTGGAAGTGGGACTTGTCCTTCAGTGGTGGGAGGGGTGAGCTCCTTCTCGGCTGGTTCATTCTGATGAAATGATGGCTCCGGCAAACCTGCAAAACTCACAGATTTATCATCATCCACACCCTGTGGTGACATCACATTCCCAGCTGGATCTCGCATCGAACTATGTTTCCCACCGGGGACGCTGCTGGGAGTCGTATTGTTCCTAGCAACAATATTCACGGGTGTCGTTGTATTTCTAGTCCCTGCAGCAGGCGTTGCACTCCGTGCCTGATCAGGTGGTGGACCAGCTCCTCCTTGCCCGGAGACAGCAGCAGCGCCAGAGATGGGCGCTGCCTGCCTTGATGCAGGGGCGGAGGACTTCCGGGCAAGATACTCTAGCCAGTAAGGATGCATGATACGCATTCGCTCAAAGCTTAGCCTGTTTGCATAGTCCTTGAGAATCGAGTCACGAGTTGTCTGATCTGCTTGAGCCATCTGGCAAAGCCCACACGGACATTGTGTTACCAAGAAGGTTAGGATAGAAGAAGAACCTGAGGGAGAGCAATAACATGATAACTTTTGGGCAGACAAGCATGCATGCATGCACCATCAGAGCCAGGGCACAATCTGCCACCTGCCAACCATTATGAATCATCTGCATTCCCAATCCTGGTGTGGGGTAGGGTGGGAGAAGGGGGAATCGGCGCTTATGTCATCCATCTTCCGTCTGCTTTTCAAATCCAAAGGTTGCACAAAGGGGAAGGGCAGGAAGTGGCTGGAAGAGCCATACCTCGTCCATCAATTGGATCTAAGCGCAGGAGGAGGTCAAAGGGAGGTGCAATAAGCAGAAGGAAGAGTCGGTGGTCTATTGGTGAAGACACGGTGATTTCTGGCCGAGGTTGTGAATGGGTTCCACACATTCAGATGCATATTCTATCATGCATCTCTCTAACTATTATTCAAGCATTCTCCTTTTCTTCATGGTAGCTAGAGCTCCTGCAGCTTGGGTGTATCTCATGTGTGATGGTGATTTAGGTGCCGAACAGAGTCTTGGACCACCATTTCCACACTGCTGAATAGAGAGAGGAGATGCATGGCTCCCACACGGGCCCCTTCAGGGCACGGCATTGGTTCAGGGGTTGTGGAGAGTTTTTCTTTTTCCCTGTAAACCCTAAACCCTAAACCCTAAGACCTATAACCCAATCTCTAAACACTCGGTTGTAAGACTTGAAATGGTATTCACCAGTTAGCAGTAGCTGCTGCAGATCCCAGGGTTCGATCCCTAGACCCCAACCTTACCTGTGTACAGTACCGGTGAAGCCCCGTAGAGTTGAACCCATGACCTGTGTATTTCTAACAGTCGATAGGTTGTCATAGGGTCCGTAGGTAGCATGGGTTCGAGCTGTAGACCTGTCGGATAGGAGTCATAGTCAGGTCTAGTGGTCGTAGCTGTAGTATTCTCGAAAGGTCAAGGTYGTAGCTGCWACAGTCCAGAAGGGTCAGAGTCGTAGCTGCTACAGTCACGAAAGGCCAAGCTTACGGCCTTCCGGAAGGTCCTAGTRGTGGCCTTTCGTAGTTGCCCACGTTTAGGCAGAGGCAAKTGGTCAAGTGGTGAGGCAAGTGGGCAAGTGGTGGAAGTCTACCGTGCTGAGTCAACAGTCCCAGTCTCCAGTCAGTCAAGCAAGTACCGCATGGGACTGTGTGCACTTCGGGCAAGGGAAATGGGCCAGACCAACGAGCTGCAGAAGTATAAATCAAGAGGCAGCGCCCAGCCAYTCATTCATTCCTGCSGAAGCCRTGCGGAAGCRCTGCCACGGTRACTTGTGCGAGGTGGTCTGCAGAGGAGCCTGAAGTCGAMGTGGGCTGGAGGAGTTAGCGCAGCCATAGCTGCTTGTAGGGTAGTGTTAGTGGCGGCCGTAGCTGCCATAGCTGTTAGTGTAGTGTGTGTACAGTGTGTGTGCGTGGGGTATCCAGGGTGATCCGGAGTTGAAGTGTGAAGCGAACAGTGGTGTTGTACACAGAGACAAGAGTTGCGATGTGTGGGTGCTGATGCACCGTAGCCTGTTGAAGCGAGCGCATATCTGAACTGTCTTGATTTCCATATCTTCGAGCTTTGAGTTGGGCGCTACGCGCCAGAGTGATTCACCATCTGTTTGTATGCATGTGAAGTGACGAAGTATGCGAGTCTGATTGCACTGGTATCGGAGCTGGTACCCGCTACTCCATGCGCTTCGCCGTTGTAGCAGGAGGGAGACGCGTGAGCGCCATAGCTGAAGTGCGCCACCCTTGAAGAAGAAGTCCGCCATAGCTGGGCTGCGGAAGAGAGTGACGCGTACCTGCACAAGAGGACAACGACGAGA
>BFEA01000024.1:64591-74591 GCA_003427395.1 Chara braunii
AAGAGGACAACGACGAAGAGAGAGAGAGAGAGAGAGAGAGAGAGAGAGAGAGAGAGAGAGAGAGAGAGAGAGAGAGAGAGAGAGAGGCTGAGCGATACAAGATTGGTTACCACGTACCTGCTGTGCTGAAGATTGGTTGTGCGGTCCAAGAAGAAGTAGCGGCCATAGCCGCAGAGCTCAGAACACGGAGGAAGAAGGAGAGAGAAGCAGGAAGGAGGAAGAAGGGAAAACGAAGGTGAAGACAGACATAGTCGGGGGTGTACAAAAAAAAAAAAAGAGAAACAGCGAGAAAGAAGAAGGGTGAAGGATTGGCGAGGAAGAAGGTGCCGACAACCATAGCCGATCAGAGGGTTGATTGGGCGTTGACCAGAGGGTTGACCGGAGCGGGGGCTTGACCACGTTGACCAAGTGTTGACCAAGGCGTTGACCGAAGCTGCTGACCACTATTTTGACCAAGCTGGAGCTGGTATAATCTCGCCGTGCACTCACCCTATGGTACTTGCTGAGTCTGAGTCTGTCTGTCTCTTCTTTCTGCATTGAGTCTCTTATGTCCAGGTGATAGGACTCCGTGTATGAAGGATAGGGCCTCGTTGACCAAACCCGCATGGGCTGAGTAGGGCTAAAGACTACGTCTGACGACTCGACTGTCCCGGAGGACACGAACCCTCCCAAGGACCGGTACTGACCGACGGGCTGCTCGGTGTGGCACGGTAGGCCCAAAATCCGAGCTGTGGGCTGCACAACGGGCCGTCTAAGTCTTGAGGGAACCTGCTGATCGCGTCATCCTGTCTGCGACGTTAAAAAATTCTTGAGGAGTTACGGGGGATCTCCTTAAATGCCTCCTGATCAGCAACAGGTTTTGTAGTGACGGTTGTAGTTAGAGTCTAGGCTAGTGCCCCTAGTTGACAGGGTCTGAACCGGAGTGAAAGCCAGGTGGGTTTGATCGCAGGTGCTGGGCATCTGGGTCTGGATTGTAAGGACTGTGGTTGTGAAAGATTCTGTCGGCCGTGGTAATCTGGCTGGAACGAAGGGAAAGATTTTGGGGTCCTTAGAGAGTCAGTTAGTCAGTGGTCTGGGTAGGTCTACGTGGTGAGAAGTGGGACATTGTCGTGCACCTGAACACCATGGACGACTACCCCATGTACGACTTGCTCGTGGGGTTCTCCCTTTGGGAGACCCTTTGGGGGACCCTTTGGCGTTTCATTTTCCCACTGGGATTCTGGAACACGTTTTCGTGTAGGGTAGACACACGTACGGGGACGAGTACCTCGCCCTACACGACCGAGCAGGAAGCAAAGGCCGCCGCCATCCTCAAAGAGAGGAGAGAGAATAAGGAGGCCAAGAAGAAGGCCTTGTTGGAGGCGCAGGCGGCGAAGTTGAAAAAGATAGAGGAAGAGATGGCCAAAGAGAAGGAGAGGTTGAAGAAAGAAGAAGGAGAGAAGTTGAAGGCGGTAGAGGAAGAAGAAGAAGAGGAAGAAGAACAACCACTAGAAATGCGATGGCAGGAGGAAGAGGAGAATCTAGTGGCCCGAAAGAGGATTTGATGGAGAAGAAGATTACAGAGTGGGTTGCGGGACTATCCCTGGGAGAACATGAGGAGGCCCTAATGTATGTGCCCAGGGACGAACAGGAGGCAGCAGTAAAAGAATGGGAGGCTGAAGAAGATCCGCTTAAGCGGCAGGTGTTGGAAGATGAAAAAAGGATGGAGTGGAAGTTTCGCATGACAAGGGAGAGGAAAAGAAGGATGGAGGCGGCAAGTCAGGCGGCGCTAGAGCTAGAAGAGATAAAGAAACAAAAGGATCAGATGGCGGTGCAAGTGGATTTATAAGGGAAGATGGAGATTATGGCAAAGAATATAGAGCGCCTAGCACGAGTCCAGGAAGAGCAACTTTTATTTGGTAGAAGTCAGGACATTGTTGTGTGCTCTATACGATCGGGGCTCCGGGACTTTGCACGGGAACTAGCGACACAGGTGGGCTCCGAAGTGATGGCCCGCCTAGACAGTACAGAGCGCTATTGCACGGGTGCCATAGAGGGCGCCAAACTGACTGCCCCCAAGGAGGAGGAAGCACGACCCCGTAGGGAGCCTGTCAAAGTCAAGTTCCCCGATTCCTATAGTGGAAAGAAGGAGGAGAACTTTGACAACTGGGAGGCCAATATTAAGACCTATGTGCACTTGCAAAAGGTCTCCCCAGATGAGCACGTGCTAGTCGCTATTCACGCGCTAAGGAAGGAGGTCGCCAGTTTTGCCCGATCCCTAGTCCGCGCTGCAAATTGCAACGAGGATGTAGTTTCCTACTCTGTGTTTACTCCCCTCGCTGACTTTCTTAAGTTGTTGCGCGAACGATTCGCAGAAATCTCGCGTAGTGTCAAAGCCTCTGACCGATTGCAGACTATCCACTCTCGTCAGTGGAGGAGTGCCAAGGCACTCAAAGGGGTAATGGACGAGTTAGTGGTTGTCCCTGACCATGGGGTCACAGAGACCCAACTGGTCAACCTCTTCTACTGGGCTATGCCCGAATCGTTACATGGGCACTTCTTTGAGAAGAGCCAGCAGCCTACCATGACCTATGATGCTTTGAGCAGGGAAGTGGTAGCTTTTGAAGCACGGTCCATGTCAGTTTCCACTTTCTGGCAGAAGGACCTTGACAAAGGGAAGAAGTGGAAGGGTCACACTATCTCTGGGCAGATCAAGACCAAGGACCGTTTGCTCCTTACGTTAGATGAAGGTAGTGTGGAGGAAGTCCCCTACGATCAGATAGAGTGGGGGCTAAAGGAGGAGAAGGAGGACAGTAGCGCTAGCCAGGGGAGGACTTACGCTGCTGTCGCGGCCGAAGGAAGGCCGCAAGGAAGAGGAGGAGGCCAGGGCCAAGGGGGTCGGGCCTCAGGTGGCCGTTTCCAGGGCGATCAGGGGGTTGGCGGTAGAGGAGGAAACCGCCAAGCGGGAGGAAGGGTCAAGGTCCCCCGCAAAAATGTTATGGCAACCGTTCACCTAATAGGGGTAATAGGTCACCCTATAGGAGAGGTGGTTGGCACCCAGGTCTGCCACATGGCCGACCTTGGGAGGATTTGGGCCTCGACTAGTGCGTCTGGCAGCAGCGTGTGGATCAGGGGCAGTGCGTCTTTTGCGGTGACCCTGGCCACATCATTCGATATTGTCCGAAGTATAGAGAGGCCCGATGGGCTGCCCAACAGGCAAAAGGCAGCCGCCGGTAGGGGTTGCAACTGCCCCTACCATAAGGCCATGTGGGGAAACGAGTGCGGGCCGGCAAGAAACTCCCACACCACATGAGCCTATGGCAGAGGTTGCAGGCCGGTGCCTAGATAGCTGTCCAGAGACTGCTTGTGTTAGAGTCTCGTTAGGCACCTCCCTCACAGGCGTGGCTGATGAGTTGAAAGAGAGAATGCCCGCCTGGGCCAAGATGAAGAAAGAGAGTAAAGGACAACTAGTTTTGGTAGATGTAGAGGTCTTTAGAAGTAGAGTACGAACCCTTATAGATTCAGGGGCTACCCGCAGTTATATTAGTCGTAGAACGCTGAAGAAGCTGAGGCTAAACTTAAAAGTCCAGAAATTGGAAGACCCCATAGTTAGTGTCCTCGCAGACAACCGCACTATGCGAGTTGAGGAGTATGTAGAGGGAGTCCAAGCATAATTTCCGCCTAGAGAAAGATGGGAAGGTGGAGAAAGTTCTCCATTCCCTGACTCTCCTCGTACAGGATGACCTCCCTTTTGATATAGTCCTAGGGATGGATTGGGGAGAGGCAGCAGGGGCCAAACTCCACTTAAGAGAGCATGAGTGTAGGTTCCCTAGTCCGTCAGGCGAGGTTAAGACTGCCCGTCTATTCCATGTGTCAGGAGTAGATAACACCTTGGCACATTGCTGTCTCAGTGCTCCTGCGTTCGCACGAATGGTGAAAAAGGAGAATTTAGAAGAACAGGTCTTCGTAGTTTACATCAGGCCTGTCACTGAGCCTAAGGAAGAGAAACCCGTCAATCCAGCTATTGCCAAGCTGCTGGAAGAGTTCAAGGATTTAGTTGAGCCGCCAACAGGAGTAGTACCGCGGCCCATCCAACATCGCATCGAGATTGAGCCTGGCAGTAGGACTCCCAAAGGAGCGGTGTATAGAATGTCCCCGCGGGAGTTGGAGGAGCTACGCAAGCAGTTAGACGAGCTCCTGGAAAAGGGTTGGATTAGGCCCAATTCGTCTCCATTCGGAGCACCTGTTCTATTTGTCCCCAAGAAGGAGGGAGAGCTCAGAATGTGTATAGACTATAGGGGTCTTAATGCTATCACGGNTTCGTCTCCATTCGGAGCACCTGTTCTATTTGTCCCCAAGAAGGAGGGAGAGCTCAGAATGTGTATAGACTATAGGGGTCTTAATGCTATCACGGTGAAGAATGCAGAGCCGCTGCCCCGTATAGACGATCTTTTAAACCGGGTGCAGGGATGCAAGTACTTTTCGAAGATAGACTTGAAGTCCGGATATCATCAGATAGAGGTCCATCCTGGTGATCAGTATAAGACCGCGTTCCGGACTAGGTATGGGCACTATGAGTTTATAGTCATGCCCTTTGGACTAACCAACGCGCCAGCGACCTTTCAGCGTTGTATGAGTGACGTGTTTAGGCTGTGGTTAGATAGGTTTGTAGTAGTGTATCTAGATGACATTCTAATTTTTAGCAAGACCCTCCAAGAGCACCAGGGTCATCTCAGGCAGGTCTTGGAAAAGCTGAGAGAGGCTAACTTCAAGATCAACCCCAAGAAGTGCGAGTGGGCAAAGACCCAAGTTTTGTACTTAGGCCACGTCTTAGACGGAGACGGCATTAAGCCAGTGGATAGCAAAATTGCAGCAATTAGAGATTGGCCTACGCCCCGCACGCTGACAGAGTTGCGATCGTTTTTAGGCCTAGCGAACTACTACAGGAAGTTTGTAAGAAACTTCTCTACCATCGTTGCCCCCCTTCGCAGATTGTTAAGGAAAGAAACAATCTGGAAGTGGGATAAGGACTGCACGTCTGCCATGAAGAAGTTGAAGCAGGCGTTGATAGAGTATCCATTCCTTAAGGTCGTCGATCCGTCCTTACCTTTCGTTGTTACCACTGACGCGAGCCACATCAGGATGGACCTCTATCTGATGATATCCGGACTTCAAGTCTATCTTCGAAAAGTACTTGCATCCCTGCACCCGGTCTAAAAGATCATCTATACGGGGCAACGACTCTGCATTCTTCACCGTGATAGCATTAAGACCCCATCCAACATCGCATTGAGATTGAGCCTGGCGCTCTTGGAGGGTCTTGCTAAAAATTAGAATGTCATCTAGATACACTACTACAAACCTATCTAACCACGGCCTAAACAGGTCATTCATACAATGTTGAAAGGTCGCTGGAGCGTTGGTTAGTCCAAAGGGCATGACTATAAACTCATAGTGCCCATACCTAGTCCGGAACGCGGTTTTATACTGATCATCAAGATGGACCTCTATCTGATGATATCCGGACTTCAAGTCTATCTTCGAAAAGTGCTTGCATCCCTGCACCCGGTCTAAAAGATCGTCTATACGGGGTAGCAGCTCTGCATTCTTCACCGCGATAGCATTAAGACCCCTATAGTCTATACACATTCTGAGCTCTCCCTCCTTCTTGGGGACAAATAGAACAGGTGCTCCGAATGGAGACGAACTGGGCCTAATCCAACCCTTTTCTAGGAGCTCGTCTAACTGCTTGCGTAGCTCCTCCAACTCCCGCGGGGACATTCTATGCACCGCTCCTTTGGGAGTCCTACTGCCAGGCTCAATCTCAATGCGATGTTGGATGGGCCGTGGTACTACTCCTGTCGGCGGCTCATGGGAGTTGGAGGAGCTACGCAAGCAGTTAGACGAGCTCCTGGAAAAGGGTTGGATTAGGCCCAGTTCGTCTCCATTCGGAGCACCTGTTCTATTTGTCCCCAAGAAGGAGGGAGAGCTCAAAATGTGTATAGACTATAGGGGTCTTAATGCTATCACGGTGAAGAATGCAGAGCCGCTGCCCCGTATAGACGATCTTTTAGACCGGGTGCAGGGATGCAAGTACTTTTCGAAGATAGACTTGAAGCCATTCTTTCATCAGATAGAGGTCCATCCTGATGCTGTCTCTTATACACATCTAGATGTGTATAAGAGACAGGTATCTACTCTAAATGACAGTACCGGTGAAGCCCCGTAGAGTTGAACCCATGACCTGTGTATTTCTAACAGTTGATAGATTGTCATAGGGTCCGTAGGTAGCATGGGTTCGAGCTGTAGACCTGTCGGATAGGAGTCATAGTCAGGTCTAGTGGTCGTAGCTGTAGTATTCTCGAAAGGTCAAGGTTGTAGCTGCTACAGTCCAGAAGGGTCAGAGTCGTAGCTGCTACAGTCACGAAAGGCCAAGCTTACGGCCTTCCGGAAGGTCCTAGTGGTGGCCTTTCGTAGTTGCCCACGTTTAGGCAGAGGCAAGTGGTCAAGTGGTGAGGCAAGTGGGCAAGTGGTGGAAGTCTACCGTGCTGAGTCAACAGTCCCGGTCTCGAATCAGTCAAGCAAGTACTGCATGGGACTGTGTGCACTTCGGGCAAGGGAAATGGGCCAGATCAACGAGCTGCAGAAGTATAAATCAAGAGGCAGCGCCCAGCCATTCATTCATTCCTGCGGAAGCCATGCGGAAGCACTGCCACGGTGACTTGTGCGAGGTGGTCTGCAGAGGAGCCTGAAGTCGACGTGGGCTGGAGGAGTTAGCGCAGCCATAGCTGCTTGTAGGGTAGTGTTAGTGGCGGCCGTAGCTGCCATAGCTGTTAGTGTAGTGTGTGTACAGTGTGTGTGCGTGGGGTATCCAGGGTGATCCGGAGTTGAAGTGTGAAGCGAACAGTGGTGTTGTACACAAAGACAAGAGTTGCGATGTGTGGGTGCTGATGCACCATAGCCTGTTGAAGCGAGCTCATATCTGAACTGTGTCTTGATTTCCATATCTTCGAGCTTTGAGTTGGGCGCTACACGCCAGAGTGATTCACCATCTGTTTGTATGCATGTGAAATGACGAAGTATGCGAGTCTGATTGCAGACTATCCTGTCCCATTTTATTTGCCCCCCCCCCATTTTATTCTTCACTAAAATCCTAAACCCTAAGCCCTCAGGCTGTGAGAGACGGTTAAAAGCAAAAAATAAGCACAATATGACAGTTTTCAGTGCAATTCGGTGCAAAATTCGTCGAAAATAACACCCCTGGTTAACTGCATGTGTGTGAACCCATACTCCGACAATCCTTTGAGTCAGCCTTGCTCCAATATCTCCTGTTTACAGGAACCGTTTCTCAGATCAGGTCTCCTCGCGTGTTGTTGAGATCCTTGCTTGTCTCAGTGTTGTGTCCATCCCTCCTGATCACTCGGACTTGTCCAACCCTGCCTCCTTGTCGTTAGGCAACCCTTCCGTAACAAGTCTCTTCCGGATGCCTGCTTGCTATGCCCTGTCTTCAGGGAACAATTGTCTCAGCTTTCGCCGTCTGTTTGGCTCTTCTCCTAGAAAGAGCATGCCCGCTACTCCCCGTAATAACCCTTTCTTAAAACCCCAAAACAAAGAAAGAACACATGACGAGACTTCATTTGCAACCGTGCCCCTGCAGCAAGATCTTCCTCTGAGTCCTCGGCCCTTATTTCTGCAGCCCGTTTTCTTTTTAAGACTGCACTGAGTTCTCACTCCTGTGTTGGCGCCCTCTCTTCCAACTCTCGAACCCACTTCATGAGCCTATCTTGTGCAGCAATCCTGTCTTCTTCCTTCACGTACCCTTTTCTGAGTGTCTCCCTTTCGGCTCCCCTTTGTTCCTACCCCCTGGGCCCCTGTCGTACTACCCTCTTCTGTTGGATTTCAAGACGTGATTAAGCCGTCCAACGTTGCCCACTGCTGAAAGCCCCTTTCTGGTACTGAATTATGCCACTCTTTCCAGCATATACGATCCCCCCGTATCTCCGAAAACTTGCCATTTATCAACCATTTCTTGTAGAACCTCAGTCTCTCCATCTTTCTCTGTTCCTCGTCTTCTGTCCAGGCTTGCTTGGTCTTCCGCCACCTGCAAAGGATCTCAGCTTGTATCTGCGTTCTGGATTCTACCCACACCTTCTCCCATGGGTTAGACAGTCCTTCAATTGTTCTGCTGCATCTCTCCTTCCATGTGACCCATAGGGTCACAGGGGTTGTGGAGAGTGAGTTCGGCGTGTTTTCCTTTTTTCTTTGGGCCGTCTGCAGTTTTCCGAATTCATTTTTGTTTGTTCAAAGTTTGTTCGTCTGTTTTGAGTTTATTTTGTCTGTTCCAGGTTTGTCCAGTCTGGATGTGTCGTTTCAGTATTCTTGTCCAGACCGGTAGTGTCGTTTCAGTATTCTTGTCCAGACCGGTAGTGTCGTTTGGACCAGTTTGCCAGATTCAGGCCCAGCCGCCGTTGTTCAGGTCTGCCTCACTCAATTTAGGACTGAAGCACGTTTTAGTCCAGCCCCCGGTTGTCCTTCGTGATGTTACATGCCCAGTTGGGCGATGTACATAGAAAACCGAGGATCCCCAATGTGATGAAAAGGACTGAATGGACAATGCAGTGCAAGTGAAATTTCAACAAGCAGTGTACATCCTTATACATACAAAAATGGTGCTTTATAGCTGTCTCTTATACACATCTAGATGTGTATAAGAGACAGCTATAGGGGTCTTAATGCTATCACGGTGAAGAATGCAGAGCCGCTGCCCCGTATAGACGATCTTTTAGACCGGGTGCAGGGATGCAAGTACTTTTCGAAGATAGACTTGAAGTCCGGATATCATACTACAGCAAGACGATGGCAATGGCTATAGACCCGTAGAGTTCATGTCTGCTAGGATGCCCTCAGAGAAGGTAGCGACATCCACCTACGAGAGGGAACTCTACGCTCTCAGGCAAGCACTGAAACACTGGAAGCACTACTTGCTTGGGAGGCACTTCAAAGCTTATTCAGACCACGAGACGCTAAGGTGGTTGAAGACGCAAGCCAAGTTGACACCTAAGTTGACTAGGTGGGCCGCAGAGATAGACCAGTACGACTTTGAGCTCAAGCCAGTCAAAGGCAAGTATAACGTAGTTGCAGATGCTCTAAGTAGAAGATCAGATTACTTTGGGGCTATAGTACACTATCTGGATATAGGGAGAGACCTGCAGGAGAAAGTGAGGCAAGCGTATGCGCAGGACCCTACCTATAGTGACCTCTTAAAGAGAGTTAAAGAGGCCCCAGAGACTGAACCAGATTACCGCACTACCGAGGGTTTGCTATTCGAGAAGACTAATGTGTTTGACCGTCTATGTGTTCCTAACAGTGAGGAGATCCGTAGTCTGATCTTAGGGGAGTGCCATGACACAGAGGGACACTTTGGTTGGCAAAAGACTTCAGCCAATCTGATGCGTGCATATGTCTGGCCAGGGATGAAAAATGACTACATAGAGTATGTCCGCAGTTGCAAAGTGTGCCAGAGGAATAAGACTACTACGCGCGCGCCCCTAGGTCTTCTCAGACCCTTGCCTATTCCTGATCAACCTGGAGACTCAGTGTCCATAGACTTCATGGATACTCAAGTCAAGAGTAGTCATGGCAAGAGCCAAGTCATGGTCATAGTTGATCGTTTTAGCAAATATGCTGTTTTTGTTCCTTTGCCTTCTGAGGCACGTACAAAGTTAGTAGATCAGAAGTTCTTTGATCATTGGGTCAGTGAACACGGGATTCCGCTGTCTATAGTTAGCGATAGAGACACCCGGTTCACTAGTTAGAACTGGTAGGAGTTGATGAGAGTATACGGCTCCAAGCTGTTGATGTCATCTGACCGTCATCCAGAGACCAACGGTCAGACTGAACAGATGAATAAGGTCCTGCAACAAGTTCTGCGTATGTATATTAGACCTGATCAAATCAATTGGGATGAGATGCTCCCTAAGGTAACCAGTGCCTACAATAACAGCGTGCACCTGTCCACGTG
>BFEA01000024.1:77091-83321 GCA_003427395.1 Chara braunii
GTTCGCGCCACGAAGCAGAAGCACCAACCCCCCTTCTCTACCTGCGCCAGCCTGTGACGCCAGGAGATCAGCACGAAACAAAACAGAAGACCATCGCCTCTCCCTCCTCTCTGTCAACTAGAGACACCACCATCCCCGTTGTAGAGTAGCAGCGCTCAACGTCCGTGTCTCGGTGATGTCACCTCCCTCATTTTCCGCAGCCGCGCACTAGCGCTGCTCCACCCGGCAGCGCACCGCCCACTAGCAGCATTCCACCTGGCAGCGCACCGCCCACTAGCGGCACTCCACCTGGCAGCGCCGGGACTGACCTCTTTCACGTAGTACAAGATAGCGCAGCAGAATACTAGAATACTAATGACTAACCCAATCAATGTTACAACGCAGACCAAACATACATCATTCTCACGACACGGCGTGAAGGGAGCCTGGCGCTATACACAGGAAGAGGCGCCAGGTCCATTTCATGCACAGACGAAGAGGAGAGGATCAGACAGAGAAGAGGAGGGGAGAGATGGGAAAGTCGTCAACACCAAGTCTCGTTACAAGTCCCAAATAATCCCTCGTCAAAATGTCTGAAGTCCAATGTTGAGTCTGGATCCAAATGTCACCAAGCTCTCTCTCTCTCTCTCTCTCTCATAGTCTGCTGATGCAGTGAAGTCAGATAACGAGAGGGTGAGAGGGAGATGGTGGACTGAGAAGAGGAAGAAGAAGAACTCTCTCTCTCTCTCGTATGCCAGGTACTAACATGTGACGGTGGCGCTGTGCTGCAGGTACCTTGAAGATGAAGCTGGAGCAATGGTGATGCAGGTAAGTCCCTCTGGCCTCCGCCCAATCTGTCTCTCTATAGTACTACTCTAGCTGCTATGGCGCCCAACCCTGAAGACTACAGCTAACGCTACTAGCGTCCAGCGTTGAAGACTACTGCTAACGCTACTACTACTCCTGCAGCGCTCCTCCAGAGTGCTGCTGTCGAATCCTGAAGACTACCTCCTGCCTCCTGAACTGCGCGTGAAGTGCCTGGGAAGTGCCTAGGAACTACCTGCAGCCTGCAGGGCGGGCCAATCTTATATAGTGCTGGCCCGTCGAGGAGGCTGCTCTTGCCAATGCCAAAACGTGCCAGACCCTGGGGTTGAAGTTCAAACAAAGGTTGTCTTGAAAATAGGCCAAAAATGGCCTGAGCTAAAACCCTGCTCTGGTGCCTAAGTTTCAAAGCAGGTCGATTTGATGAGGGCCTGAAAATGGCCCTCAGTTTCAGGCTGAAAACACTCAGGGCCGGAAAGGCCCTGATTTAGGCTGAAACGACACAGGGCCTGTAGGCCCTTGTTTTCAGGCTTTCAAGATGAAACCACAAAGGGCCTGTAGGCCCTTGTTTTCAACTTTTCGGGCTGAAACGACACGGGGCCTGTAGGCCCTTGTTTTCAGGCTTCCAGGCTGAAAACGACACGGGTCTGAAAATGGCCTGTGCAGCCTGTTGCAGGCGCAACATGTACCCCCCCCCCCCTCCTTATGAAGTCAAGCCGGGTCGAGGGCGAAGCAGACGATCTGAAGGTGCAACCTGGACGCGGGTGCAACGCGGAGCCGAAGATACCGGCTTGCCTGGCATCTTGCGTTCGTAGCGTGCAAGAACATCTGGAGCTGTTGCTTGGAGTTCCGCACGGGTCAACCAACGGTCAGCTTTGAGAGTGCAATACGCGAAGTGTACCAAGTACTTGGCCGGCCTGTTGCCGTAGCTGCGGTAAATGCAGCCTTTCGGCGGCACAACACCGACCTCAAGAATGATCTCGTGCGAGATCGGTCGATCCGGCACCACCCCGGTAGGTGATTCGAAGATGTCGGTGAACTCGTCAAGCAACCGCACCATACGGGGGTCCTAAGACAAGTCCATGGGGGAAGAATCGACTACCGCGACGGTCCGTAGGAAACATAGGCTGATTTCGTCGGGCTGCTCGTAAGCACAAGTAGCCCAGAATGACTTGGCCGTTACCACTTGGCATCGGATCGAAGGGTGCGGAAGAGGAATAGTACACGGCACTTCGGCGCCGAAAGCGTTGCGAACGGTAAGAGTCCGCCGGTGGAAGTTGATCGTGTGATCCGCACTTGCAAGCACAAGCATTCCCAAAGTAATGTCGAAGTCCGTGTCCAAAATGTCGAACGTCACCGATTCGCATGCATGAGGTGCGAAATACACCGGTACGGCCTCGATGTAGTGGTCGATAAGTTGCTGCGTCCTTCCGTCCGCCAACTTGATCGCCATTGGGTTTGCCTTCCTCCGAACTTGTGTGCCAAGGCCGGCCCTTTGGATGAAGGACTGGCTGATGAAATTGCGAGTCGCGCCGCTATCCAGCAAAGCGCTGCAGGACGCTTGCCCAACTTGGATGCGGACATAAAGGAGCGGTGCGTTGTTATCATCGTACCGCTGCATGCGAAACTTGCAGGCCACCTTGGTAACATACGCAAGGATGTCCCCCACCGCAGCTTCGTCATCCGCCGGCGAAGGTGGTGGTGCATAGGAGGCTAAGTATGTGTGGAGATGGGCGCATAGTGCTGCGCATTGCGGTCCCGGCAAGCAGCCTGTGGAAGGGAGAGGAAGCCATGCAAAATCCTCGGATGTCAACGGGTCCAAGACCTCTATGTTGAACTCGTGCGTCGAATCCCTTGAAGAACCATTGTTGCTGCTGCCGAACGGAGAAGAAGCCGCACACACATCTTGTCCTTGAGCTTGAGAACCCAGCGAAGGAACGAGTCGGGCAGCATAGTCCTCATAAGAATATAGGAGAGGACTGTCGACTTCCGCATGTGCCTCGGAATGAAGAGTGGTCGCTCGCGAAGCAACCGATTCCGAAGGCGTCGAGAGTGCAGCCGCATCACTCTCGACGGTGCTCACTTTCCCGAAGGGAATTTGCCTTTGACTTGCGTGGGGCACGTTGCGGTGTCGTGCACCGTGCTGTTGCACCACAAGCAGTATCGGTACTTAGTACGGATGCGATATACGCCTTCCGAGATACCGTAATGTGTCCAAGGCTCTTGAGCCACTGGTCCAGGGATGAATTGGTGTGTGTCTTCGGTTTGCCGCGTCCTCGCCCTCTGGCGGGGCGACCACCATCCCGGGCAGCTGCCAATTTGTCTCCTTCCTCAGAAGAGGCAGTCTCGTTTGAAGGGTCCGTCGCTGTAGTTGCTGCGACCACGGCCACTTTTGGCCGATATTGATCTCTGCCCTGGCTCGCAGCAAACAAACGACCCAAATTCTTGGCTTCGATGTTCGTCACGATGATCTGCGAGGCTTTATCAAAAAGCTGCTCACTTGTGGTGAGCGTCTCCACAACTTGCGTGAAGGCGTTCTGCAATGCCCGACAGCTCCTCCTGATGAAGAAATGTTTGATGCCGACAAAGGTTGACGACAAGTTGGGCGTGGACGCCAAGCGTTGGTACTCGGTTATCCAGTCCGTGCTTGGCAGGTCGTTCTGATAGAACCGTTGAAGTTTCTCAGTTGCCTGAAGCTCGGCCGGCTCCACTTGGAACCGCTTATGCCATGCTGCCTTGAGATCAGCCCAGCTGATCTTCGTATGCAGCACGGAGACTGTGACGTTGTGCGTGGACAACCTTTTGTCCAGCCACGCGCCCCCCGAGCGGGAGTATAAGTATGCGTGCCGGTTCGGGTTGATGATGTGGTGAATGTCCAACTTCAACTCGGACTGGCGCCACCATGGGATCGGGTCCATCTTCGTTGGATCGCAGAAGACCGGCAGACCGTCAAACTTTGGGATGCTCTTGCGAGTAGTCGCGGTGGGACTGGCTGCGGCGGCACAAATCTGCTGGTCAATCCGCTGATTTGTCGCTAGAGTGGCATCCTTGAGAGTCTCGACGTCGATTTCCAAGACGTTGACGTGGTCCATCAAGTTGGAGGGTCCGGCGGGGGTGGCTGTTGTAGGCTGCTGTTCCAGCTGGCGTACCCGGTCAAGCAGTTCATCGATAATTCGAATCTGCTTCCGGACCAGTCTGTCCACGCAGAGGATGTCCTCTTGCTGTGCTGCACAGGTGGCGACCAAGTCGCTCACATGTTCGATTGTGGTTGCAAGGCCACGCACAGCGGGGGGGGCACCCTCCTCTTCAACAGCCACTGCCCATTCGCCGGCGGTCACCTCGATGTCTCCCTCGCATTCGAGGATTTTGTCTCGGCGTAGTCGACGACGTTCGTCTGCGGCCTTCCTTGCTGCCTCAGCGTCCTCCTGTCGCTGCTGTTCAGCGAGGCGATGCTGTTCCCCTGCGTCCTCATCTTCCTTCTTACGTGCGGATGTTGCCGCAGCTGCCCGTTGATTGAACTCTGCTACCATTTCCAGCATGTGGGCCTCATAGGCCTCGGTAGTCTCACCTGGCTGCTGATCCATGCCGCTTGTGTTTGAGCGGGTGAGCACCATGCACTGACGTGACCTGCTGCTGCGGTGACTGGTTGCTGACGCGGCACTGATGCCGTGTCCTGCTGACGTGGCCTATGACGTGGTAACTCACCAATGCGGCAGCAGGGGGTACCCGGAGGGAGATCGAGAGAAGACTAGAGGGGGCAACAACAACATAGGTGGGGAGGGGTGGGATAAATCGCCCAGATAAGGAGCCACTAATCAAAAAACAGAAAAGTTTGAATTTTGCAAAAAAAATCGAGAAAAGAAAAAAAATATTCGTTTGCAAGTTCAGTAGGCCTCCCAAGTCCCCTGAAGTGCGAAATTATCCATGAGAAAAATTTCGAACTTTCAGACCACAAATGATTTTCTGATAAACGACTTCCGAAAATGAAGTACAAAAAAGAATTCGGAATTACTCAGATGAGAATACATGCAGTTTGGAGAATGATAACTAAAAGAGGAATTTCCCTTTTCAAAAAAACGAATTTCGAAAAAAAATATTCCGAATTGAAACGGTTTTCACCTGTAAGCAGTAGCGAGTGCAGATCCCAGGGCTCAATCCCTAGTCATCGGCTTACCTGTGTACAGTATTTGTGTCGACCCCGAGAGTTGAACCCGTGACCTGTGTATTTGTAACATTTCGTAGACTGTCGCAGGGTCCGTAGGTAGCAGGGGTTTGATCTGTAGATCTGTCGAGTAGAAGTCTTAGGGGGTTCTAGAAGTCGTAGCTGCTACAGTCCTGATGGGTCAAGGGCGTAGCTGCTACAGTCTTTGAAAGGCCAAGACCCAGACTTCCGGAAGGTCCTAGTAGTGGCCTTTCGAAGTTGCTCACGTTTTGGCTGAGGCAAGTGGGCAAGTGGGCAAGTGGTGAGACCAACTGCAGTGCATCGGCAGTGCGACTGCATCGAGTTGGCAGTGCAAACCCATGCAGTCAGCAGTACCGGTCTCAGTCAGTCCTAGTCCAGTCAAGCAAGTACTGCATGGGACTGTGTGCACCACGGGCAAGGGAAAGGGCCAGACCAACGAGCTACAGAAGTATAAATCAAAGGGCAGCGTCCAGCCATTCATTCATTCCTGCGTGAGCCATGCGGAAGCGCTGCTACAGCGACTTGTGCGAGGTGGTCTGCAGTGAGCCCGAAGACGAAGTGGGCGAGAGAGAAGAAGCTTAGCCATAGCGATAGGTTAGCAGCGGCCATAGCCGCCATAGCTGTAGATAGAGTTCAGTGTGTGTGGGTGTGTGTGTGTGTACAGAGTATCGTGCATGGGATATCCAGGGTGATCCTGTGCGTGCGAACAGAGAGTTGTGTGGGCGCTGTGTCGCCATAGCCATTGAAGTGAACTTGTATCTGAACTGTGTTCTCGGCTACCATATCTTTGAGTTTTGAGTGGGCGCTTGTCGCCAGTTTGCTGCGCACCTGTTTGCATACATGTGAAGTGTGAAAGATAGCGAGTCTGATTGCATTGGTATCAGAGCTGGTACCCGCTATTCCATGCGCGTTCATCGTGTGCCGCAGGGAAAGTTACGCGCCATAGCCGAAGTAGCCATCGGAGGAGAAGTCCGCCATAGCGGACCCGGAGGTTGAAGAAGCCGCCGCGCGCACCTACAAAGAAGACCACGACGAAGAGAGAGAGAGAGAGAGAGAGAGAGAGAGAGAGAGAGAGAGAGAGAGAGAGAGAGAGAGAGAGAGAGAGAGAGAGATGTGTGATACGAGTTTGGTTGTCACGTACCTGTGAAGTGTGCCATGCAGTCCCACGAAGTGAAGAGGCAGCCATAGCCGCGGAGCTCCACCACAGAGAAACGAAGGGGGTGGAAGAGAGGACAGAGGGAGAGAC
>BFEA01000024.1:93148-117443 GCA_003427395.1 Chara braunii
GAGAGAGAGAGAGAGAGAGAGAGAGAGAGAGAGAGAGAGAGAGAGAGAGAGAGAGAGAGAGAGAGATGAAACTTGGCGATTATTTGTCTACTAGACTGGGAGATTGTATTTTGGACAGAGTCTTTGGGGGACTATGGTGAGGGTTTTTCTTTCGCAGGGCTATTGAGTTGCAGTCTCCCCTTCTTCTCCCCTCTTCGTCTCTTTCCTCCATCTCCTTCATCTGTGGATGCAGATATGTATGGGGCATGACAATACTCTTCCATGTTTGCGTCACCATGCCCATCCCTGTGTGTGAGTGATGATGGATCTGTGTGTTTCATCCTGATTCCTGATGAGTCAGATCTGTGTTTTCAGTCTTCCGCTGCAATGTCATTGTTGCTTCTCTTCACGGTGATCCTTCGTTCTGCGCCATGCCTATCTGCTACTTATAGGCATGCAACAGTTTATCATTGGAGCCGACCAAGGAGAACAGCCTGATCTGCTCATCAAATTCGCAGTTTGATTCAAAGTAGTTGATCAGCTAATTGCCTCGCTGTTTGATCGATTGAATGAGTGGACATATGAATCAATTCATGGGTTGATTGATTGATTGATTGATTGATTGATTGATTGCGTAGTTCATTAGTTCAGGCCTATTAATTGCGTTATTGGTTGCTTAGTGATTCATCAATTGCACGATTGGTTGCTTAGCAATTCATTAATCATGGCTAGGGAACTAACCAGTCACTACTTTGCATCGGTCTTCTGTTTCAATTTCGAATTTCCTTGAAACTTTGTCCAAATTTCTTTTTTCTGCAAGTCTCCGCGAAATTTTGATTGAAAAGTATTCCGGCAACTTCTGAATATGACGATACATTGAATTCTGCAAGTGTGAGTATTTAGTCCCTCTGCAGTGTCTGAAAGTGTCGTGCCCGCCCTAAGTGAATGCGGGCCTGCAAATATGTGCCAATGTCTGTTTGTAGGCCTACGAGACCAGGCTGAGGGGCCCAAGCACAGCCTGTTGTAACCCCCATGTGGGCATGGATCTTCGATGAGGCCTTGTTACGAGTTAGCTCCTTGGCATGCCCCTGTAGGGCCCTTTCAGCAAACATGAGCCCGCCCTAAGTGAAGGCGGGGCCCTGAATTGCAATATGGCCTGAGTTTGTCAATTTTGGCAAAGTTTGGTGGGCGCCAGACAGTTGTCATGCGCCAGTTGGTTACGTCCTCCATACTCGTGAGAATCAGAAATAATTCATGAGCCTTCTCGGCTCTTCCCGCAGTACAGGCGAAGCAGGGAGAACCTCACGTTTGCTTCTAGGTGGTTGGGCATGCCTAACCAATTCGGTCCCATGCCATTGTCTGAATGGGCCTGGACGCAGACACTTTGGCCCGATCAGACGCTACTGGAAACACACGAGGCTCGGCCAGACAACAAATTGGGCGAGAACTTCCATAAAGGAAAGAGCTCGCCATTGGTGATTTTATTCGGGCACTAGGCAGTGCATGAGGCAACGCTGCTTGAGCGTACGCTGTGCGCTAGCGATAGTTGTGGTGTCGCACTTTTCCTAGTCAAGCCACTGCGGGCGACCAGAAAGCCAACAGGCTGTCACGCAGGGTTTGGTTGATGATTGCAGTAAATAAAATAAATTAAATAGAGCAAATCCCTTCCTGTTGTGTGCGTCCGACTTCGAGCGATACCCTTCAATTGCGATCTTCGCCGGTCCCCGGTCTCAGGAATCTTTTATTTTAATTCAGAACAGCAAAGAACCATGCAAATAATAGTCATAAATTCTGATATGTCATGCATGCATCAATTTTGCCAATTTACTAATTTGAGAACTGTGACAAAATCATTAAAGCATAATCATCTGGCAAGGTCAATGCAAAAGAAGCAAGACTGACTGACTCGAGCAATGACAAGATGAGTGAGGGAAGAATGTGAACTCATAATAATCTCAGAAAGTACACATGAGGAGAGCATGACCAACACTAGTCAAGAGTCCTTACTCATCCCTCTGGGTAGTACACTCAATCTCTCATCTTGCTGTGTTTGTTGTGCTTTGAGCCAAGTCTCTGTGCCCTTTGAGGTTGTGGTCTCTCGATGTAAAGCCACCTGAAGCCTGCTAGTTCAAAGCATCTCCATCCAAGTCCCATGATACGAAAGTCAACCATAGCACAAAACCCCTCCCATAGAGTAGGAAGATATGGTTGAGAGAAGACATTGTCGTGCTTTGTTGTCTCCATCATTGCCTCGTAATCAATTACTGCAGGCGAGATATACCTCTTTGCTAGATCAACCAGGTCTCCCCAATTAGAGCCATCTGTGAGAAGGAAGGGGACTGGAGGCTTGGGGTAGTCTGTGTAGAGCTTTGGTCCGAAGCTACGAACCAATTTGATTCCACCCTCATCAAGCTCTCTCTCTTTCTCCTCAAGGTATCTTGCTGCTGAACCCAGACTGAATCAAAATGCTCATGAGCCTCCTTCCCGTTTTTCACATAGAGTCTCAGGTCATGAATGGTACCACCTGCAAATCTGTTGAGGACGACATAGATTGACACGTCCCCTTGCCTGAAGCCAGTGGCACTGACATATTGATATTGAATTGAGTCCTTGAGAGCTATCTTGTTGAGATTGGCCTGATTTACTGACAACGGATGACTGGACTACACTCATGTGTTGTTGACCTTTGGGACAGATCCAATGTTTTTAAAAAGGGAAACCGTATGGGCAGAGGATGACTGAGTACCGATTGATTCTGGCGGAAAATCTCGAGTAACTTTGACGATTGAATGTTGAGTGGGGGCTGATTAAACATTGCTTGAATGGTGATTGAATACTTATTGAGTGTTGTTTGAGTACTGACCAAGTGTTGCTTTAATATTGTTGAATGAGTTCCAACTGAGTGTTGCTTGAATACTGAATGAATATTGTCTGAATGTTACTTGAGTACTGATTGAATACTTTTCTTTCAAATCCCGCCCCCTAAAGCTTCCCCACTTAGAATGTTTGCCCTGCTATTTCCTGCATGCTGTTTACAAGATGTCCCCCCTTTCTTCGCTCTTAACATTGGCTACTACGACCTCCCTTGCTCGATCAACAGTCTCAACGGAAGAAAATGTATTGTGCAATTGTTCTTCTGACCCATAGAAGTAGAAGGTGTATGTAATGAGTTTTTGCCCTTTTACTAATCCCAACGCACTCACTCTCATTAGTTCTAGGCTGTGCTGAATGTCCTTGATTGCTTCTTCCTCCCAGCCGTCCTTTTTGTCCAAGTAGTGAGTGCAGGTAATTTCTACACTGTCTTTACTTCCCATGACTCCCACTCAGAGCTCCGAGTTCCGATTGGTGAATAGACTGGACTGGCTCTGACCCATGAGGGGTCATAAACTTACTACACAAGATTGCTCTAGAATACAAAGTTGTCAGTGTAAACTAAAGCGACATGTTCCACCCCTGTTCAATTGTCGGTACTAGATCAGCCCTGTGAGCGTTAATAGACCGGAAACGACTAGGCTCACTGATCAGAATTAGCTAACTAGTACCTATGCAGATGGCAAACGCTGCAAGTTTCCTGTGTTCGTCACACGCTAGATTGATTGAGCGATGTGGTCACACAACTGCCTATGTTTCTAATTTAATTAGTTATATATCGTCACAAATATATATATATATATATATATATATATATATATATATATACGTACATTTTAAGTATACCATGTGCGTTATCAGCATCGGGGCCAGTCGCCCCCAACTATATCATAAGCAACGAGATGTGACTTGCCTAAGTTCTGTTAATCAGATCTCAATTTCGTCATTAATCGGTTAGAAGAGAAGGATCGTGAAGGGCCTACTGTCACTGAGTACGTCGGTCGTCCTCATAGACTAAGGTCCTGAGAGACTTCTCGGTCTCACCTCCAAACAATAACTGCAGATCTGGCAGGGAGTGGGGGCTCAAGGTAACTGATCTTAATACGAGCCACCCTAACATCAACCTACCGCTTAATAGGATTAAACTGGCCTCGGCCAGGACTCAACAAGATCAGTCGATGGGTCCTCCCTCAGCTAGGGCCCGTTACTAAAGTTCCCACTGGTCATTCGTTGCCACAGACCTCTACAGGGTAGATTACATTCAACTCAGGTTCAGTGGGTGCTTGTCAGTCTGAGTGATAACCCTTCCCACTGGGTGTTCAGACTTGACGAGACGTACTGTCTTATATATTATCACCTACTGCACGCTGTCGGAGGGCGCGTTGTTCCGGGCCTCCACTGGTACCGAGTACCTGCTCGAGTACTCTCGTGGGGTAGTCAATACCTGTCCGAGGGTCTGCTATTTCTACTCGGGAAAACACTACGTCTAGTGGGTTCTCACAGTGTACTGCTAGTTGACTCCTGCGATGCGCCAGTATATTAAGGAGAAACCTTGTCGCAGGTTGGTCCAGCCAGCAAGCACCCTGGCAGAAGAATGGGTGCGTGCAAAAGGGTTCCCATTGGTCCACGCCGACTCGGCGCCTTTCTGTGCAGCGGAGCGGTGCCGATCTGTGGCTGCGATAGTCGTCGGGTTCGTTCAGGGACACGAAGGTAGAGGGGCTGGCGCAGTCTCTTCCACTGCACGCCAAGTGGCCCTTTGCCAGATTGTGGTTTAAGATGCACGGTGCCCTAGCAATCTTCGCTCATCGCGCTGATCTGGGGCCTTGTTTCGGTTTTGCGATGAACGAGAGGTTTTCTGACCACAACGACGTTTTAATTCCCTCTTTCCTTATTTTCATTACTATCAATGTAGTTATTATTATTATTATTATTATTATTATTGTTAGTTTTGATTTCCTTTATTTAACCTTCCTCCTCCCGCCATTTCGAAGGAAGCCAACGGTTCGGATTTCAGACCCAATTGTGGTCTAGGTGGCTTAGAATGGCCCGACCCTTCGCTCCTCAGTGTCTGACTTGTCAGGCGGAGCGCCGCGCGGTGGGACCCCAAAAGGGAGCACCCGCGGCCGCTTTGGTAGGAGGCTCATCACCCTCCGTGGAGGGTCATAAGCCCCCTCCTTGCCATCGGACACGGGTACCCAGTAAAGGGAGGCCAGCGGTGAGTTTCGTAGGGAAGGGAACGCCAATCGGCATCCTGTTATGGGACCACTGCGACTAGCCTGCGGTCACTTCACGACTGAGGCGAGGTGGCTAGTGGATGATAGCTGAAACCGACGTTGCGACTGTTGGTGTCTTGCTTCGCACCCTCCCTACTCCGTATATTTTACCTTATTTTATTAACTTAAAATTCGTAGAATATTGAAATATGGAGTTCTGAAAGTTATTCGAGCCCCCCACCGGTTCAGAATACAGGGGTTGCGGAAGGAAGCGACCCTATAACAGAAGGGGTATCGAGTCTTTGGCTGTGAGTGTATAGGCGATTTCCTTGTGTCATGTACTGGTGAGCTGAGACGTGAGGACAGCGGCGAAGGGAGTGTGCGGTAGCTCGGCTGTATGCACGTGCTAACGCTCTAAGTGTTAGATCGTGTTTATTTCGAAGCTGCTTGGTGTCGGTGTGTAATCCAGTCGGAGGGGACGCGACCATGGTTCGAAGAAGCGGGTTGCATGACTATAGGCCAAGGTGCCTCCAGTTTCTTTGGAAATGGGAGCGCATGTCAGGTGAGGGGCCTACAGTGACGGTCGTACTGGACTACAGTTACGGTAGGCAGGAGGCGAAACTGAAGATAAACGTAGAAGGGGGGGAAGAGAAGAGGAAATGCGGGCAGACCAAAGCCTGCAGATGGCGATCTCATAAGCTAAGGATAGAGCGGAAAGGAGGTGTAGAAGGGACGGGGTCACAGACGAGCTGAAAGTGACCGTATCGTACCTAGAAGCAGAGACTTCAACTGATACGGTAGAGAGGGAGCAGCAGCATTTGGACCGGGACACGGAGGCTGAGAGCGAAGCCAGTGATTTGAACGCGGAGACTCAGTCTTGGCATGGTATGAACCAGTGGAGGCAAGACCACTCGTCGGCGGAACCAGTGGAAAGCGGCTCAGTGGCTCACTCACGACGACGGAAAGACCAGCACAGCTAGTCTGAGAAGCGCGGAAGTCGACTCGGAAAAGGACAGGACCAAGGGCGTCGAGACCAGGAACACTGAGACAATGAGGGAAACCTGAGGACAGGGCGCGTCAAGGGAGGGTGTCGATAGAGAGGGACGGAGAGGTCAACACGTGTCAAGGAACAGAGGGCAGCGTTGCAAGGCAGTTACAGACGAGCAGAGACTAGGTTGCGGTGAGAAAATAAGCGTGAGAGACGCGTGAGCATGGGTGATGTGGGAAGCTTCCAGTTGACGTCACCCACATTCTTAAGTCATGATATCGCGAGCAGTAAAGGGTAGTGCTGAGAACCCACGGGCTGCATGAGAGTGAAGAAGAGAGATAGGTGCAGGGCACAGGCGACCGATGAGAGGATAAAAGAGGATCTGACAAGTGAAGATTTTCCGTGTGCCTCCCGCGGGTGATCCTCTCACACCATCCTTACGCTGCGATCAGGAGAGACTCTCTCACGCACGTCTTTGCTGTTGCCGCCATAGCCCTCTTAAGCGGGCAGACAAGAAGAACTCAGCACGTGTATTTCTGCTCGGTACATGCATGATCAATATGGCAAAGAACTGACTACCTTATAAGCGGAGAGGGGTGTATGAGGAGAGATTAACCAGGAGGAGACCCCGAGAGGACATGGGGAGAAGGTGGGCGCGAACAGTGCAGAGACGCAAGAGTGTGGAGGGTAACAAACGGACAGTGAGCATGACAGGAATGAGGTTGCGAAAGTATCATTGCTGTTGACGCCCTTAGCTCAGGACAAGCATAGCTCATATCTGATCTGAGTCGAGCGCTCGTGAAAAGGGTGCTGACTGACCTCTGTGCCTGATTATGCCTGGATGATGGAGTTGTATGGGAGAAGGYTGTYAGCTTCATAAATGGAAAAGGGAGGTCCGCCCATTTCTTGAGGTTGATATCACTYACCTAAAACACCCATTTGCGTCAAAGGATACGTACCCTATTTTATCGCGTGAACCTTGACCGGTCGTTATGCGAGAGTCAGTCAAACGATTGAAACTAGCGACAACAATTGTAGTTTAAACGTCCTACAATCATAGGATGCCCGCCTTAATATAATTGTTATTCAGGCAATAAGACTGTTCTTAGTGGAAAAGTCACCTTTCATAGTTCCACTTCCTTGCCTACACGCTGGACATTCCTTTTCCCTTAATTTTGCTTCCCTGATTAATGAAGAATTGGTTAGCTTGATTTGACTAGCGCTAACTGACATCGAAGTACTCACTAGTGCAATGCAGGTGCCAGACCGTGCGGGGTGAGGGGGGGATAGTAATTGAACCACGTTGTGAGGAAGTCATACTTGCTGCAAGCTGCCTACATGAGTGATTAGGAACATAATATCCGAGTGTCGGCTCGTGACAGACTCATAATGCTCTAATTTTGGGGAAAACTCTGCGTGCACGTGATTCGCTAAAAGTTGACAAGGTTGGAGAGATCACCAAAAGACGTCGTGAGACCATCACCTTCAAATTTCTTAACTAATTGTGCTATTTGTATTGAGTGATCTGTTAATTGTTTGATGAGGCCAAAACCCGTGCGTTCCCCACGTGGTATGCTTGATGATGGAATCCTTCTCGAAGCAACTGATTGAAATTGCTCGTTCTCCYTAKGAATGSCTGGCYAGTGGTGCATAAAGTTGGTCTCAGAAGCCTGGCGTMTTGATAAAGTGTTTAGYTAGGATGTTGTTCTATGATATCTGGCTTTTCCTTCRAAGGGTATCCGTGCGCCCGCCCATGAAGAGGGGAATTTTAACGGCTGGTCAAAATTAGCAAACGGGATGACGATGCATCATTACCCAGTGCTTGCTAGCTTTGATTAGATGTACCAATCAGAGACGATCATCTGTCTATGGGGCTACAGAACAATAAGCCTAGAAAAGACATATACACACTGCCAAATTGCTTCCTGAAATTCTGAYATATAGTTCAATGGTYAGAAAGCAAAAAGTCCTGAAGAAGGTTGTCTACTTGCTGGCCAAGTTTCTCCTGGATGGAGACTAAGTTGCACTACCATCATTATCTCTCTTACCCATTTGACGCGAATCAAGGGGAAAATGAACATGGCGAGAAGGTATCCGCGATTTTCCCTCTTTCCCGTGCAAGTTACCCGAGGCTGAGTAAGCTAAGTGCATGATCGTCCAACTCTGGGGGTTTGCAGTTGGTCAGTTAACTGTGCCCTCATTTACTGTGCATAGTGGCTTAGATTTTACAAAGAAGCCAGAGCCACTCTGTACAGTAAATAAGGTGGGTCCATTACTGGCCGTAATCACACACAGCCTGAGCAAGGCTTATCTTGGGTCATAAGCTTCTCGTTACTTGAATGCTGATTGCGGCAGCTGCGCTCAGCCTGGCATCTGGAAAGAGAACTATTGTTAGTAGTGACCAATGCGATTGATCGCAGATACTACCTGCACTTGCTTATGATCGGAGGTAACACCAGGGAACACTTTATTTCACTAACTGTGCATGGACTCCTCTAAGACAAATAACCGGCGACACAACGTCCAAAAGTGTTGTAGTCTGTATCGTTCACGAATATTTCCCTGTAGTTCTCGAACCATGTTCGATGATACTCTTCTCATGCTTATCAATGGGGACCGTGATCAAAGRTTTCCCACATGGCACGAGTAATGAGGGTAATTCTTATTAGAGTATAATATACTGGAAGAGCCCATAGGTGACTGTGGCCATAACGGAAAGGTTCGAGTGGTCCCGCCTGTGAGGAGAATTGTTTACTTGATGGGGATCAGCTATCCCTTCGTCAGGGTCTGTTGTCGTTAAGAGTCTAATCCTGTATAAATGTATGTGGGTAATAATCAACGGCAAGTGGCCAAAGATACGCTTTTGCGGGTCAGGTGTACATGAGTAGCATGCAAAACGTGCAACGTCTGGGTGACGCCCGGAGAAAACTTGGCYATGGTAGCCCTGCAGTGAGCCTGACTTCACGCGAAGTGTGTTGGTTAAAGCAGTACCCAGTAGCACATCGGGTTGAGATCATTCCTAATAGTTCCACCGTAAAATTGTTGAGTGAGCAACGATAGACCGTTGCCRCCCGCTTGATYTYAGGGTAAGAGTGCAACCATACGCACGGGTTAAAACATTACTCAACCGCGGAGTTRTCGTCATTGTGGGACAGACAGAGAAAACCGTAYGGCATACTACTCAKTCAATCTCATATGTGATAACTCTCAGTATATGCAAAACTCGATTCCATATGAGGTCTCCCTTATCTCAATCTGTCGGACAACAAACTTGAGTACCTGTGCGTCCTTGTCTGATCGAAGGCCGTCAAGGGAAGAATTGTAAACAGTGCAACATTGAACTCGAGGTGTGACAGGGGCAGCGCCCTGTGTGATACTGGTMTTGAGTTCATCTGATGGTTGGAAAGTTGCTTGGTATTTACCTGCTCGAGGTCGCCAGGACAACAATTGGAGTACTACTTTAATCCACCACTTCGACTGACACGAGATATACTAGTGAGATCGATTTCTRTGATTGCTAAGTCTGAGGGWTGAGTCACAAAAAAAAAGGGGGACGAAAATCGAGAGCAACTATAGCCATGAACGAGTTGCGGTCCTCATTAACCGCCCATCGTTAACTGCAGGCCTGAGCAATTTCTCAGANAGGGGGACGAAAATCGAGAGCAACTATAGCCATGAACGAGTTGCGGTCCTCATTAACCGCCCATCGTTAACTGCAGGCCTGAGCAATTTCTCAGACGTCCCGATTGATGAGGAATCTTACCTGAGTCCGTTAGTCTCCGACCCAAGACCAATACAAAGGGCGTTTGCAGAGAGATGGGAGGTGAAGATATGTTGAGAATAACCTGCTCTCTGCACCGAGACAAAGCCAAAGGTTGGGAAGAAAGTGTGGCTCAAGACATCTATTATCATATAAGGCTCATGACGGGACAAGCGTTAGAGTTAGTGAAAGACCAGAAACTTGTTGAGTACATCTTCTACATTCACGGATCGGATGGGAAACTACACATCACTTTTTCAACCGAGACCTTGTTGACCATGCAAGGAGGGTTATTGCTGATAAACAGTGAAAAGGATTTAGTCACATTTCAAGAGGAACATGCAAGTATCTGACAGAGATAGATTGAGTGAAGTAACCTCAAGGCAGATTAACCGGACGAGAAACTTATCACAATCAGATACACAGTACACTATCAGCACACGAACAGCAACCGACGCAATCACGTCATTGGTACAGTCAAGTGAATCAACGAGATCATCAGAACATAACAATTGTTATCATTCACATGAGTATAGTTCAGTTATCTCCAGTTAGAGGGTCAATTCTAACCAATCTCAAATAGATCGCACTCAAGGAAGCTTTTCAGTATCAATATGTTAGTGTAGTGGGCTTCAGACAAGGAGATTTGTCAATCTTCGTTGTTCTTACCAGTTTCGCAGGTGGAACCATCCATGATTTAAGGCCCTATGTGAAGAAGGGCAAAGAAACTCATGATCAATTTGATTCCGTTTAGATCACAGCAGCCATATATCTTGAAAGGAAGGAGAGGGAACTAGATGAGGGTGGAGTGAGGCTGATTCGCAACTTCGGCCCGAAACTTTACTCAGACTACCCCAAGCCTCCGGTTCCTTTCACTCTCATTGACGGCTCTTGCTGGGGCGACTTGGTAGATATGGCCAAGAGGTACATTTTGTCGGTAATGATTGATTATGAGGCTGTGACTGGACCATCAGAGTTCCGGCATCTCAGACGAGAGATTTTCTCTCAACCATATCTTCCCACACTATGGGAGGAGTTTTGTGCTATGGTTGATTTTTGTATCATGGGACTTGGTTGGAAGTTCCGAGCAGGTTTCAGGTGGCTCTACATACAGAGACCACAACCTCAGAGAGTACGGAGACATGGTCGAAAGCCCAAACGACTGACAACAAAATGTGAGATTGAGTGTGAGGGTTCAGAGGGATGAGTGAGGACTCTAGATCAGTGTTGGCCATGCTCCCTACTTGTGTACTTTCTGAGATTATTATGAGTTTTCATTCTTCTCTCATCTGACTTTGTCATTGCTTAAGTCAGTCACTCTTGCTTTGCATTGTCATTGTTGATGATTGCATTTCTGTGATGATTCTGTCACAGTTCTAAAAAATTAGTGAATTGGCAAAACTGATGTATGCATGACATCATAATTTTATGATTATTATTTGCATGATTCTTTGCTGTTCCGAATCGAAATAAAAGATTCTTAAGACTGGGGACCGGCGAATACCGCAATTGAAGGGTCTCGCTCGAAGATGGACGCACACAACAGGAAGGGATTTGCTTTATTCAATTTATTTTATTTATTGTATACTTCATCCAAAATCCTGCGTGACAGCCTGTTGGTTTTTCTGGTCGCTTGAAGGGGCCCGACTGGAAAAAGTGCGATAAAAATGGCGCCGTTGTCGGGGACCGGAAAAATTTTCGTGTCCGGAACGAGCCTGGGTCAGCAAAGAACTTTGAGTTTTGATTAGGCCTTGAGAACTGTTGACATTTTCTGAAAATTTCGGACTGACCTTATTATTCCGATTGAGATGCAGTTCTCTTGAAAATCCCAGCTGCTAACTGAGTCTCATCTCTTCATGTTTGAGGTACCACACTGGACTGGAGGAGGAGACTGATATAATTATTGGAGAAGATCGATATTGATCTCAGGTATGCCGTATGAGCCCTTGACTACCGAAAAGTATTGAGAAAGAAGAGAACAAATCAGATCCGGGAGATGTTGGTCAACAATGCATTGAAAAGGCTTTCTAAACTCACGTCTAAGGAGATACTCCCCTACCAGTATGAGGGTTGATGGGTCTATCATTCACATGGTTCAACCAGCTATATAGTGCTGACTCGCTTTTTGGAGGGGGATATCTATGATATCCGTCCTTACGTCAAGAAGGGAGGATGCAATGATGGTGAGAATTTTAACTGGTTATGAGAAATTGTTGTTCAGTTCATCTATGATGAAAAGACAGACTTAATCAAGCGAAATAAGAAAGTAGAATGGGGTCTCATGCGAATAACATATGAGACAGTTCCGATCCCTCTTATCCCTGACAGCTACTGTGATGAGACTAATTGACTACCAATTATCAGCATGGTACTGAAATGGGAGAGATGAATCGGTGTTCATGAGAACTAAAGAGACTTCAACAGAGGAAATCAGACAGAGAAGGTCGAGATTTGGCAGAGGTTCAGGCCCAAGCCAAGAGAAGGATGAGTGTCTCCTGAGATCATTGAATACTCTGAGTAAGAGAGAGGTGTTCCCATATGAGGCTGTAAGATATGAGATGGTCGAGAGTGGATGGGAGCAGGAACGATTCTATGTACTGACATTTGATTTCGTAGACCTGGATACATATGATGTGAGAATTTATGTTCCAAAAGAAAGAAGAACTGACGCAGTGTATAGGAGATGCTGGGGATTTGCTGAAGAGGTTGTACTGAAAGAGAAAGAGAGATTTGAGAAGGAAAATAAATGCTTCATTGGATCTACTCGATTTACTGTCTTTGAGGGATTTCCAACTCCTCCCTTACCTGATATTAACTTGTCAAGAGATAATTGGTCTGCAGTGATTGAGCTTGCACTGAAAGTGGAAAGAGACCAAAGAACCAAATGAGCCAGCTCTACGTACCTCCAAGAAAGAAGCCCTGGTTTAGATTGGTAAGGGGACATGGGAGGTTGAGTAAGGTTGAATCAGATAAACTGTTAAATTCCCTTAATTCTATAACGAGGAGAGTCGTGATCCCCTATGAGATCGTGAGATATGAGGCGCTAAAGAATCCAGGGCGAGAGCAGGACAGTGTGTATGTTCTTACCTGTTACTTTATTGATCTTAATGAGTTTGATGTTGGGATCTACGTACCAAGACATAGATTTGAAGAGTGTAGAAAGGTTCATGCTGGCAGCGAGCATCGGATATCGTGCATGATGAGAAAAGAAGGTTAGAACGGGAAGGAGAAAGTTTCTCTTGGTGTACACATGTCAGACCTTTCATTGGAATACCGTCCCCTCCTGTTGAAGGGCTTACCTTTTCGAGGAACAATTGGTCAGCCATGATAGATTTTGTACGGAAGGTGAAGAGAACTCAAGAAGAATACTCTCAGCAGCAAGAATAACTGTTGTGAGGGGAAGACTTTATGAAGTAATTGGATCTAATAATCCCTTTGTCATTCTGAGATACGAGACTTGCGTGAGGGGGCGAATAATATTTCACATTCCAATAGTCAAGTTCCTGAACACAGGCAGCCTGGACGTCAGGATTTACGCTACGGTATGCCTAGAGAAGGAAGCAGATTATTTGAAATGTCGGTTGGGAGCTTATATTAGTCTTATAAGGACAAAAGAGTGGCTGAAAAAATTACAGAGGAAAGTAACATGGGGAGAAGGAATAAGGCAATTTGAGAGACTCCCTAGCTTTGTAACTACTGATGGTTTTGATGACAAGAGAGACTGGACGCCTCTTCTGGAAGCCATTGCCATAGTAGGTAATGCAAGGGAGAATGACTCCACAGTGGTGATAAAGTCTTTACTCTTACATACTTTTGAGCATCAGTTCGAGATCCCTGATTACACTCATCCAGAGATCTACTTCTCTTGACACTGTCCAAGGTGATTGATAATCCCCAGCCTGGTTGAACAACTAACATTTGGGATTGTGCTGGAAGGGAGATTAGTTAAGATAGAAGGGACTCTTCGAATCTTTGACAGAAACCTCTCTACCTTGGATGAGCTTGAGTTTTTGCAGCCCTTCTTTGACTAGATGAGAGATTCTGCCCCGAGAGCCGTTACTAACCAGACTGAGATCAACTATTTATTAAAGGTGGTGAAAGTGGAAATTGTTGAGAGAATATCATACCACTCTTCCAGAGAAAGAGTTTCTCTTGCAAAAAGAATTAACAGTGGTTCATAAGCAATGCAATTTGACTATGAGATTATAGACGTGACACAATACTTTGTGATCCGAGGTACTGTAAAAGGGTATAACAGAAGGTTAAGTAGGGATGATGAAAGAGAACCGATTGAGGAGTATATTGGAAGACCGATAAGAATTGCGTTGCTCCTGATCACCACCTAGTCTATTATTGCCTACACTCTCTATGTACAGAACTCTCAAGGGGTAGAGCAAACGAGGGAAGAAAGAAACGAACTTGTATCTCTTGCAAGAAGAGTAAGAGACTGAAAAATAAAAAAGGGAAGGACAGAAATGACAGAGAGAGAGAAGAAAGTATCAGGGAGAGTTTATGGTCAAAATGGTAGGGCGAGGGAGACCAAGTTCTTCTGCAAGAACTAATGAAGAGGCTCTTGTAGGTGTTATACGAGAACTGGTCGAGAGAGTTGACACAATAAAAGGAGGGTCAGATATTGCAAGAGCGAAGAGGCCAGATGAGAGGATTTCATGCTTCAGAGAGCCTCAAGTAAATTATTTCTTGGATGAGTATGAATTATTTGGGCTCAGTTATGGTTGGACAGACAAGCAACGACTCAAGCTCCTTCGATCTTACTGTGACACTAACTTGAGGTTGGTTGTTCAAGAGTTGATGGAAGGGGCTACTATATGGGAAGAAGTCAAGGAGAGAATGAAAAGAGAATTTGAGAAAGACTCTGTTCCAACTACTACCAAGAATCTCCTCAACATCAGAAGAGTCAAGTATGACACTTTCAATGTTTTTCTCCAGACTTTTATCAGAACGGTTAAAAGAATTCCATACTTGGATGAGGCTCAGAGATGTCATATTTTCTTGACTAATTTTACTGATAATGAAAGGCAGACTGTTCTTAATCAAACTCAACATTATCCTCTCAGATGGGATGAAATAGTTGCAATTGTCAGAACTCTACCTACGGTCTCTCACAAGAAGTGGTCGTTGGATCAGATCAGTACATTGGCCAAAGACTGGGAGACTGAAAATTGTATGAATAAAGGGAACAATTTGAGTGCTGAAAATATTATTCAACGGGTTATGGCCAATTACATGCCTGCCAATCATGTTGTGGATGAGAAAGGGAAGAAAAAAGCAAAAAGTGATGATGATGAGGATGATGAAGATAATGATGAAAACTATGGTAAAAGACGAGATTTTTCCAGATCCAGAAAGAATTGAGGGAATAATTGAAAAAGGAACAGAGAGAGGAGGAAGTACGACGAACGACCAAGAAAAAATTTTGTCTGTTACTACTGTGGGGAAGGAGGCCACACTACCACTTACTGTAAGCCATTGGAAGAGGACGTGAAGAGTGGGGTAGCAAAGAAGGATGCAATGGATCATCTCTGTGACAGTTCATGGAACAAATTGGATCCCAGGAATCTTGGAGGTATGAGACTTCTTGCCCTTAAGCATGATGAAAAGATGAAGAAAAAGAAGAAGAGAAAGGTTAATGTGAATGTTCATACTTTCATAGGCGAACTGCCTAAGGGACTCATACAAGAACCCGATGATTCTTTCACCATGATTGAGTTGCCCCTACGGTCTCTCACTTTAGTGGAGGACTTGTCTGATGAGATCACTCCAAGCGAGCTTCCGTTAGGGGAGAATTCTGCTTCCCAGATTTCCTTTGAGTTAGCAGCATTTTCTCCTAGCAAGCCTGCTTGTTCAGCCAACATAATGTTATTTGAAGGTGATTTACCACCAAAACTCGTTATGGAACCCAATACAGTGATTGGGGAAGTGAGGAATATTCATGCACACTTAACACCTTAAATGATAGAGGAAAATAAAAGAAGAAAGGTCGAGGAGGCTCTAATCGAAATCCTTAATGATCAAGAACCAGAACCTTTATCAAAAAGGAGTGAACAAGGGAAGAAGATAAAATTCCTTCTCAAGAGTGAGCTAGAGGATGAAACTGTAATCACGGATGTAATTACTAAGATGTTGGAAGAAACAGAGGTGACTTTGTCTTTCAAGGAGGCAATGACACTAGCACCTAAGTTGAGGGAGGAATTGAATAAATTAATTGAGAAGAAAATAATGGAAGTTAATTATCTGGGATCAGTTTTTCCCAGTCAAGTTAACAGGACCTTGTCTGGATGTAAGATGAGATTCACAACCATGGGCTGTGGATATCTAACTATCTACATTAATCAAGTGAAAATCAGAGCCTTAGTGGACTCTGGGGCGGAAATGATACTTATCTCTCAGAAGGTAATGGAAGCTTGTGACCTGGCTATGGATATGCCCACGAGGCAAACACTAAGCAATACTGCTGGAGAGCTCTTCGTGGCGGGATTTATTGACAATTTGCCTATCAGAGTTGGGATGATGACAACCGAGCTATTGGGATTCGTGGTACCAGACCTGGACCATGACTGTATTTTGGGCACTCCGTTCTTACACAGGATGGAGGCTGTTCAGTTCTTCAGTCATGAAGGGTCATCCTGGATCAGTCTGCAAAACCCAGAGACTGCACAAGAACAGACCTTCATGGTCTGTACGGCTAATCATCACAAACACAAGATATCAGCCAACTCAATTAGAAGGGAAGAGTCTGCTGAGAGGATAAGAAAAATAAAGGGAAAGACAAACAGGAGTTCAAGGAGGAAGTCTATGTTGATATCAATCAGATTTCAAAAATGATGAAAGCTCTTGGTAAACACAAAGACGAAGATGGGCAAATTGAGGCATTTAAGAAGGCTGTTGAGACTGCCAAGGGTGGAAAAATGGAATTAAAGTTTGCATTAACTCATCTTTTTTTAGGAAAATAGCCACTGGGTCAAAAAGAAAATACCAGACCAAGGGGGTGAAGAAGAATTCAGTGGCAGTCCTAGTAAAAAATGATTATGACGAGACACTGAAAAAAGAAAGGAGAATTGTCAAAGCATTAAGGAAATCTGCAAAATTGGGGAATAGAGTCACCAGGGAAAGGTTTGACACGATGAAGATAGACTCAGATCAATTCGTTCTGCCTAAAGAGAATGAATATATCTTCAAAGTGTATCAAGAGTTCTCTTGTGCATTCTTTTTTAATGATGAAGAAAGAAGGCGGTTGGATGTGGATATGATTAAGATGGCAAAAATCTGGACAGTTGATCACATCCCATGGAATGACAGACCAACCAAATATCCCCTGAAAGAAAAGGCGGAAGTGGTAAAGTATCTTGATAAGAAAATTGCATCTAATGTTGTTGAACCTGCTGATGGACCGTATACTAACCATTGGTTTTGCTTTTGGAAACCAGAGGGTGGATTGAGATGGATACAGAATCTTCAGAAACTCAACTCAGTAACGGTACGTGATGTAGGAAGCCTCCCTAATGCGGATCTCCTTTCTGAATCCTTTGCTGGTCGATGCATTAATTATTTAATTGATTTATATTCTGACTATGATCAGTTTCCCATTGATCCCACTAGCCGACCGATGACTGTCATGCACACGCCAAGGGGCCTCATTCAGATGTTCATGGTACCTCCAAGTAGGACTAATGATGTGGCAATGGTTCAAAGGGATATGATCAAAGTCATGCAAGACATCTCGCCAGAGATTACCAACCCTTATATTGATGATAATCTTGTGAAAGGACCTATGGTAAGAGATGAGACTTTGGTTGGGGATGGTGTCAGAAAGTTTGTCTGGGAGCATGCTGAAGGTGTAAAGTTGGTCCTAGAGAGACTTCAGAAGTATAATATGACTGCCAGTGAACCAAAGTCACTTCTCTTCCAAGCAGAGATCACAATTTTGGGCTTTAGATGTTTCTCCAAGGGTAAGAGCCCTGACCCCAAGAAGATAGACAAAATTTTGAATTGGCCTCTGCCCCTCAAATGGGTGACAGATGTCCGAAGCTTCTTGAGTGTCTGTAGATTCCGGAGGATTTTCATTCCTCATTTTGCTACCCTTGCAGAACCTCTGAGGGATATGGTAGACAAGGGGCTGACTTATCTTGGACCGAGAAAAGACAGACTGCTGCAGAAACTCTGCAGGAAAAATTAAAAGATGGTGGTGTAGTGTTGGGAGTGCCCTACTATGATGATGAGGGGGGTAGACCCTTCATCATTGAGGCAGATGGAGGACCAGTTGCTCTGGGTGGTGTACTCATACAGAAAGATGAGAATGGTAGAAAAAGACCCCTGAGGTTTGAGAGCACGACTCTCAACTCCACAGAAAGAGGTTACACCCAGTTCATGACAGAGCTATCCACTGTCTCAGGTGCTTCAGACATTATGTCATTGGAAGGTGATTCACTCTCAGAACTGATGCATCCGTTGTGATTGGTACAATTAAGAAACACCAAAAGTAGATCCAACAGTGAGCAGGTGGATATCCTTCATTTGGACCTTTGTCTTGGAAAAAAACAAAGCAGATGACCTAAGTCGAATTGAATGGAGAAAAAATGAAGAAGAAGATGTTGACGGAACTATTGAGGAATCAACTTATGTTGATAATTTCCTGGATGAAAAGGATGATGAGGATTATAAAGCACCAAGTTCCTATAAGTGGAGTTTATGGCCTGAAGAAAGACATAGCTGGGGAGAAATCCCTGATGCCTATGTCTATGAATCAATTCTTGAAAAAGAAGAAGAAGAAGAACCAAATGATTGGTACGCAAGAGTTAATGTTGCAGCTGTAGCAGCCCATGAGACGGGAGAAAGCTCCGGTTCAAAGAGTGAAGAAGAAGGTGAGAAGAAAGAGGAAGAGACATCATTCATTTTTTAAGAATACGATGAAATGTACCAAGAGATTGGAAAGAAAATGGAAAAGGAGCAGTTGAAGGAATATTATTGCAAAAATTCAAGGAAAAAGTTCAGACTAAAGCGAGGTCACCTCTTCGTAGATGGCAAGAGAGGACTGCCTCCATTAAGAGTGGTCTGTGGAAAAGAAAGACAACTGGGGATAATTGCTGCTCTACACGAGGGGGTTGTTGGTGGTCATAGAGTTGCTGAAGCAACCTACTCTAAAACAGTTAAACTCTACTTCTGGCCTGGCATGAGAGACATGATTTACAGATTCTGTAAGTCATGTGTGCTATGTCAGAAGAGATCTACTACAAGGATGGTTGAGCCCTTATTCCCTACTATCTTGGTAGAACCAAGCAGCAGAGTTCATTTGGATCTCATCACCATGTCATTAGGCAGAGGAGGGATGAGATACATATTGAACATGAAAGATAATTTTTCTGGCTATGTTGAAGCAAAGGCTATGAGGAGGAGGAAGACAGTCGAGCAAGTGGCTGACTGAATAGAGGAAGTCTATCTCCGATATCCCTTCATCAGAGAGTTTGTCTCTGACAGAGGATCTGAATTAAAAAATGAGATTGTAAGAAGAACCACTCCCAAGCTGGACGTCAGAATTCGATATATAACTACTTATCACCCTCAAGCAAACGCGCCGGTCGAGAGAGGTCACAGAACTCTAAAAGATTCATTGGCAAAATGGTGTGAAGGGAACCTCAGTAACTAGCCAAAGGTACTGAGAACTGCACTTTATGCTGACAACATTACTGTCAAGAGAACCACTGGTTATGCTCCATTCACTCTGTGGTATGGTCGATATGCTACTTTGCCTATTGAAAGTATAGTCAGGACATGGTCAAGTCAAGAGAGTGACAGAGACTATTTTATTTCAGAGCTTCTTCAGATAAGAATGAAACAGATATCAGAGGTTGACCAGGCTGTAATGGATGCCGCAGAGAGAATGACAACCAGCAGACTGTCAGATCAAGAGAGATGGAACAAAAAGAGATACATAAGGAAGGAGAAACTAAAAGTTGGTGACATTGTTCCCCTATTCAACATTTATCTTGAGACTTGGTGAACTAAACGATTGGAGCCCAGATGGCTTGGTCCCTACAGAATTACAGGTGAAGCAGAAGGCAAAGTCTATGAGATATTAGAGATGGATGCCTCAAGGGTTCATGGCATGGTATCAAGGTCAAAACTTTGAAAGTTTATCTTTAGAGACCCTGACCTGGTCCCTACAATGACCTCAAAGAAAGGAAAGAAGAATCAATCATCCAGTAAGAGAGCTGCTTCAGAAAATTAAGAAAAGTATAACGAGACAGAAAGGTACAGCAAAGACAAGAAACTTCAACAGACTTTGACTACTCTTACATTGTCAATTCAGTATGTCAATTTTCAGCATGTCAGATTTTTACACGAGAGACTGGAGAGAGACTTTTCAGATGATCTGTATTCGTTTCTACATCTGAATGGTTTTCTTATTTCTGCAAGTAATAGAGCCAACGAGATCGAAGTGTCATTGATGTGAAGTCACAGTTGATGTACGAGTATCAAATCCCTGAGTGGGGAACGACTGTAAGATGCAGTTGCAGTGAGAAAAGTGATGAGAGATTATCCTTCTGAGAACTAATGCAGTATCAAGTTTAGAGAACTCGTGGCTGTGACACATCAAACAGAAACCAGTATTAATTTCTCGTGACTAAGAGAAAAGTTTGACAGGCATAAAGAAGTTCAACTCTACTTGACTAGAGAGTTGTCAGTGGAGGGACTTCGTGTCTTCTAACTGAGTTGCTTGTTCAAGAAGAGATATCAGGAAGATAGACATAAAAGAAGTTCAGCATTGCTTGACCAAGAGAGTTGTCTGCTTGGGAACTTCGTGTTTCTTGACTAAGATGCCTATCTCCAGTCTCAGATGAGGGAAGAGATCTCTCCAGGATCAACACTTTGTACTCCCTGAGACAGAAGGGAGGTCTCTGGGAAATGCATTGTCGGTTGTTGCTTGTTTCTGTTTAGTGGCTCTTGAGATTGAAGGCACGTTTCTTGAGAAATGTTTGTTCTGTTATCTGGGGCATGGACTGTTGGACTGTGGGTATGAGATGGCTGCTTGGTTGTCTGTGCCTGGATTTTCTTCTCTAACCTAAAGATGTATTGATTGTCGGGGCTAGCCAGAGCCTTACCGCAGTAGGTTGCAATCTGGCGGGGTTAGCGGGTCCCCAACGTGAGTGTCGAATTCCGTAGTTGACTGAGACTAGGACCTCGGGAGTCTGGCCTGTGAGGTCAAAAGGGGTCGGCTGGAACCCTACCGCAGTCAGAGGATGCAATCCAGTGAGGTTCACCAGAGTCTGGAACTGTAGTTAGACCGGGTTCCACGTTCAAAAATCTGGGCGGGGCAGCCAGCACCCTAGGCCAAAAACTGGTGGGTGAGCCGGTCCCCGACCACAATGGTCAAATTCGGGTATGGGACAGTCTGATTGACGGAAGGTCTACTGTCATGGGGTGACCAGACCCGCTATAGTCTGGGTGTCCTGGCGAGAGTGCCAAAGGGCTGCCATACTCGGGTAGTGGGTATGCTGGTTCTGACCTAGAGACAGGTTAAAGGGGTCGTCAAGACAAATGGTCTGATTGGTCATGGCCTGAGGTGGACCGAATAAGGTATGTTAGACTGACGGGAGGTCTATCATTCCTGGTCAGTGGTGGGCCAAAACCAAAGCAATCAATAACTCTTGGGTGTGAAGAACTGTCTTGTAATGTCTATTAAATTGTTCTTTTATCATTTTGTTATTGTATTATTTTATTTTGGGTTTTATCTTGTTACTTGTTGCTTGGCTGTTAATTGTTGGGGAACTTGTTTGTTGGGAACACAGTCTGTTGTCTGTGGAACTCGTTGTTTTGAAGGTATATAAAGATTTACTTGAAGTTCCCAGACCAGAGAAAAGAAAAGGGGTTTGGTATCCCCTTTCTTTTTATATGAGAAGTTGAGGAAACGCCTCACTCAAATGAGAGAAAGAGAATAGGGTTTGGTATCCACTGAGTTGCTTGAGAAGCTGAGAAGATATCTCACTCAAGCCAGACAATAGGAAAAGGGTTTGGTATGCCCTATCCCCAGCATGACAGACAAAATGAGTTTCACGAGCACTGAGACCAGATTGACAATATCTTCGACCTTGCTGTCAAGATGAAGGATGAGGTAACTCTTCTGCTGTGAAAATTCAGACAGGACTTGACTTCAGAACGGCAAAAGGTCTAAGCCAGCAGCAAATGAGAATGTGAAGAATAATCCTTCTTTAATTTATTTGGTGGCCGGCGAGCGGCTTGGTTCACAAGGAACCTGCATCCTCAGCCTCAAGGTATTCAAACTCTTAAGCCATGGACGCTATGAAGTGAAACATGAGCAGAAGTCTTAAGAGAAAACAAATTCAGAAACCCGAGAGGAAGTCAAACTTATACAGGATATAGAAGACAACAATGAACTCAACCTGAAGTAAGACGAGAAGAAAGAAAATGCAAGAAAGAGTACAATTATTAGTATGAGAAGAAAAGGAGATCGTGCATGGGATGGCGGATGATGGAACAGGCACCAGGGCCCTGCTTGTAGTGGGAGTGGTGGGGGCTCTGGGAGTATATGGAGGGGAAGAAGTGTTGGGCGCTCCGTAGCGTGCCTCAAACTTCTTCTGAAAATACTCCATCCTGTTTGGGGAGGGAGTTCTTTCATACCATGTAGCAAACGAGTGGCGAGGATAAGATCTTGGGTGAGCACCATAGCCTCGCGGGTCATCCGCCTCCTCCTTCGAACTATACTCGCATCGTGCACGAGCAGGTGGCTCCTCACGGGCCTTTCCTCCTCTACCACCTCTTCCTCTACCCTGCCCCCTACGTGCTTCAGGCATGGTGAAAACGAGATGGTGGCTAAAAAGAAAAATAAGAGAGACAAAAGGGTGTCGTACTAAGGATCGAGACTAAGAAGAACACTGTGAGAGTAAAGGAGGGCTTACTACTGAGAAGAAAAAGAGTACTGCGGTGCAGGAATTGCGAACTGCAAAAGAAGGCAGAAGAAAATTAATTGCGCAGCTCGCGCTGGTTGCTGCGAGCAGTAAGAAAGAAAAACGCGAGAGCTGTGAGAATGTGAGAGACTGGCTAGCGCAGAGGCTGCAATACGAACTACACCACGAGTCTCAACGAAAAGGGGTGAGTGTACGGCCAAAAAAGGTGATTTTATACTTGTCACGCATGCGTTTTGGCCCAGCGGGGACGCTGGGCGGGGGGTTGGTATCATGTCGGAGGGCGCTGTGTCCCGGCCCTCCGCTGGCACCGAGGACCTGCTCGAGTACTCTCGCGGGGTAGTCAATACCTGTCCGAGGGCCTGCTATTTCTACTCGGGAAAACAATGCGTCGAGTGGGTTCTCACTGTGTACTACTAGTGGACTTCTGCGGTACGCCAGTATATTCAAGAGAAACCTTGCCGCAGGTTGGTCCAGCCGGCACCCTGGCAGAAGGATGGGTGTGTGCAAAAGGGTTCCCATTGGTCCACGCCGGCTCAACGCCTTGCGGTGAAGCGGAGCGCTGCTGATCTGTGGCTACGATAGCCACCGGGTTCGTTCAGGGACACGAAGGTAGAGGGGTTGGCGCGGTCTCTTCCACTGTGCGCCAAGTGCCCCTTTGCCAGATTGTGGTTTAAGATGCACGGTGCCCTGGCAATCTTTGTTCGTCGCGCTGATCTGGGGCCTCGTTTCGGTTTTGCGATGAACGAGAGGTTTTTTTACCACAGCGACGTTTTAATTCCCTCTTTCCTTATTTTCATTACTATCATTGTAGTTATTATTATTATTATTATTATTATTATTATTATTATTATTATTATTATTATTATTATTATTATTATTATTGTTGTTGTTAGTTTTGATTTCCTTTATTTAACCTTCCTCCTCCTGCCATTTCGAAGGATGCGAACGGTTCGGATTTCATACCCAATTGTGGTCTAGGTGGCTTAGAATGGCCCGACCCTTCGCTTCTCAGTGTCTGACTTGTCTGGCGGAGCGCCTCGTGGTGGGACCCCAAAAGGGAGCACCCGCGACCGCTTTGGTAGGAGGCTCATCACCCTCCGTGGAGGGTCATAAGCCCCCTCCTTGCCATCGGACACGGGTACCTAGTAGAGGTAGGCCAGTGGTGAGTTTCGTAGGGAAGGGAACGCCAGTCGGCATCCTGTTATGGGACCACTGCGACTAGCCTGCGGTCACTTCACGACTGAGGCAAGGTGGCTAGTGGCTGATAGCTGAAACCGACGCCGCGACTGTTGGTGTCTTGCGTATATTTTACCTTATTTTATTAACTTAAAATTTATAGAATATTGAAATATGGTGTTCTGAAAGTTATTCGAGCCCCCCCCCAGTTCAGAATACAGGGGTCGCGGTAGGAAGCGACCCTATAAAAGAAGGGGTGGCGAGTCTTTGGTTGTGAGTGTATAGGCGATTTCCTTGTGTCATGTACTGGTGAGCTGAGACGTGAGGACAGCGGCGAAGGGAGTGTGCGGTAGCTCGGCTGTATGCA
>BFEA01000024.1:121773-132728 GCA_003427395.1 Chara braunii
AGGGGGACGAAAATCGAGAGCAACTATAGCCATGAACGAGTTGCGGTCCTCATTAACCGCCCATCGTTAACTGCAGGCCTGAGCAATTTCTCAGAAGTCTCGATTGATGAGGAATCTTACATGTGTCCGTTAGTCTCCGACCCAAGACCAATACAAAGGGCGTTTGCAGAGAGATGGGAGGTGAAGATATGTTGAGAATAACCTGCTCGCTGCACCGAGACAAAGCCGAAGGTTGGGAAGAAAGTGTGGCTCAAGACATCTATTATCATATAAGGCTCATGATGGATTAGGCGTTAGAGTTAGTGAAAGACCAGAAACTTGTTGAGTACATCTTCTACGTTCACGGATCGGATGGGAAACTACACATCACTTTTTCAACCGTAGACCCTGTTGACCATGCAAGGAGGGGTATTGCTGATAAACAGTGAAAAGGATTTAGTCACATTTCAAGAGGAACGTGCAAGTATCTGACAGAGATAGATTGAGTGAAGTAACCTCAAGGCAGATTACATCTTATCATTAGGAACCGGACGAGAAACTTATCACAATCAGATACACAGTACACTATCAACACACGAACAGCAACCGACGCAATCACGTCATTGGGACAGTCAAGTGAATCAATGAGATCATCAGAACATAACAATTGTTATCATTCACATGAGTAAAGTTCAGTTATCTCCAATTGAAGGGTCAGTTCTGACCAATCTCAATCAGATCGCATTCAAAGAAGCTTTTCAGTATCAGTATGTCAGTGCAGTGGGCTTCAGATCTGTTAATCTTCGTTGTTCTTACCAGTTTCACAGGTGGAACCATCCATGATTGAAGGCCCTATGCGAAGAAGGGCAAAGAAACTCATGATCAGTTTGATTCCGTCTGGATCACAGCAGCCACATATCTTGAAAGGAAGGAGAGGGAACTAGATGAGGGTGGAGTGAGGCTGACTCGCAACTTCAGACCGAAGCTTTACTCAGACTACCCCAAGCCTCCGGTTCCTTTCACTCTCACTGACGGCTCCTGATGGGGCGACTTGGTAGATCCGAACAAGAGGTACATTTCGCCGGCAGTGATTGATTATGAGGCGGTAACCGAACCATCAGAGTTCCAACATCTGAGATGAGGGATTTTCTCTCAACCATATCTTCCCACACTATGGGAGAAGTTTTGTGCTATGGTTGATTTCCGTATCATGGGACTTGGTTGGAAGTGCTCGGAACTAGCAGGTTTCAGGTGGCTCTTCATACAAAGACCACAGCATCAGAGAGTACGGAGACATGGCCGAAAGCCCAAACGACAGACATCAAAATGTGAGATTGAGTGTGAGGGTTCAAAGGGATGAGTGAGGACTCTAGATCGGTGCTGGCCATGCTCCCTACTTGGGTACTTTCTGAGACTATTATGAGTTTTCATTCTTCCCTCATCTGACTTTGTCATTGCTTGAGTCAGTCAGTCTTGCTTTGCATTGTCATTGTTGATGATTGCATTTCTCTGAGAATTCTGTCACAGTTCTAAAAAATTAGTGAATTGGCAAAATTGATGCATGCATGATATCAGAATTTTATGATTATTATTTGCATGATTCTTTGCTGTTCCGAATCAAAATAAAAGATTCCTAAGACCGGGGATCGACGAAGACCGCAATTGAAGGGTCTCGCTCGAAGCCGGACGCACACAACAGGAAGGGATTTGCTTTATTCAATTTATTTTATTTATTGCATACTTCATCCAAAATCCTGCGTGACAGTTGTTGATTTTTCTGGTCACTTGAAGGGGACTGACTCGAAAAAGTGTGACAACGCGCCCTCCCAACTAGCACGGTATCCGAACAGGGTTTGCACACAGGCAAATAATAACATGCTCAACGCTAAATCATGGTTTGCTCAAAGCCAAATCGTGATCATTTTCTTTCCAAGTTTAACTAAAGAATGATACAATAGAAATAAAACCCTTTTTTAATCTCAACCTTTTCCGCTTTCCCTATGGAGAGATGCATCGAGGGTGAATATCTTTTAAAGAGATTTGTTAGTCCCCGTCAAGAAGCAGCTGCGGAAGGAGAGATGCGATTCTCCTCAAAATCATTTCCCTTTTCCCCATCCATGCGTAGAGAAGACTGAGTAGGTCCAGATTGGTTCTCGGACCACAGCCCCTAATTTCCCTTTTGTGAAAACGGTATAGTCTGCTAGTTAGAGGGTTCAAACTTAAATGGGAATCATCTTGTCCCCACCCGTCATCGAACCAATCGGTTCACAGTTATTCTCGTGTTTCCACTTCATCGGTAGTATAATTTAGAGACGGCAAGATAGAATCCACTTGTCGCATGACTGACCCATCCACGATCACATTGCCCGACAGATCCTACAACATGACAGTTAAAACCGAAAAGGAGAGAAAAGGACAACAAACGCAAAGTGGGCAACAAACAGATACCTTATATGTTATTCAGCTTCTCTCCCTCCTCGGTAGACGCATTTTACTCGTCACCCCCAACTACCAAGTACCTCGGACTCACTCAAGTAGCATAAAAATTCATGTTCAGGCGAACTTGACAACCATACAAAGTGGTCACAAAGAGAGGGCATTGGCCCGATTGCTGGTAAATGGCCAGTCCAATGTTCAAAGGAACTCAATGGTAATTTGTCGATCGTTCTTTCCCGTGCGGACAACGGTCCATGCGTTTTCAGATCTCAACGGTTTACTCAGTATGGCATACGACTTCCCTTCTCATAAGTCATCTCCGTCCCCACTCCTTGTTGTTGACTAAAGCATCGTCCAAAATACTCATTATTGATGCGTTCGCAAGTGGTCTCCTATCCCGATGATTGAGAACAAGCATTGACCTTTGTCAGCAAATAGCGGTTTCCTTGCGGTAATCAAGCCCTTATTCAACCTTCACTTCTGCCTAAAGATCCGTTTTGCTATCTCCTATTGACTGCAGTCACCTCATGTCTCATCGCTCCCTCTTCTCTTAGCTTGAACATTAATCTCTGTTATCCAATAGGATCATTATAGCCTTGCACCGAGCCAGCGATCCTGGAGTAAGTGAGAGAACGAGGTAGGGTGATTTGCGCGATAACAGGGGCGAGACAACTAGGAAGGAGGGGTACGGCGTTTGCCACTGGTTCACACGAGGGCCCCCTAGAGTCGGACTCAACTGGGCTGACTCCTCAACTCAAGAAATGCATCAGTTAGGAGGGAGTCATAATGACCCCCACACTGCCCACAATACTTCATGTGCAAGAGCGACCCTTTGGTTGTGGCGTGCGTCGGGCGGGGAAGGACTAACTTCTTTCTCCGTCGTGACGCCGATTCTCCCGATGGCGATCGACGTCGATCACTATTAGTCCCTCGCACCACGTTTATCACAACTGATCCCTCTCTCTCCCTCCCTCTCTTGAGCGCGACTCTTCCCCACTTCGTCAGTAGAGATGTCCACGAGGGAGGTATCCGTAGCCCAGGCTCATCGAGCGTGACTACACGTCTGCACTGTCCCTCTTGGTTACTGCGAACCAGGTTCTATACATAGCCCGCGAGCTCACGACTGGTCCAGGGGTGAGTTGGGATCAGCCATCAACTATCACGCGTTTTCACACTCTCTCCACCGGTAGGGTGCTATCCGCCGTGAGCCATCCAAACATTCCGTTGACTTCCGAATCTCTTTCCTCCCACTCTTGAGCGTAATTGTCACGCGCGTCTCTGTCCCCGTAACTATGACTACCGCTCTCTCGTGCCCTCTCTTCCTTACTCATGCATCTCGTCGCGTCGCCTCACGTGGACTCTGTCTCTGTAACTGTGACTCGCTTGGAACTGATGTCATCTCCCAAACCGCACGGGTGCGAATAACCCTTCTCTCTTCTGACTCTCACTGTGCATGCGCTCTTCTCACTTCCCGCGCGTTACCGCCTTCTCGCCGATCATACATAGCTACCTTTCTCGCTCGTCTCATTCCTTCCGCTGGCCAGAGCTAGCCTCGGGCCCGTCCTCCACTGACTCCGTCGGCGGATGCTCCCTTCTCCACTGCTCCAGCCCGTGCCAGGATTGGGTCCGAGCGTCACTTTCCTCGGATTCGGCCTCTGAGTCCCGGTCTAATTCTTATTGCTCTCGCTCGGTAGTACTCGTGGAGGTCTCTTCTTCATGGTAAGTAACAGTAACTTTTAAAGCAGCAGTCACCCCATCTCGGCGGCACCTCCGTTTGGCTCTATCACGAGCCTCGGTGACCACCCCCTGAATCACAACATTCTCCCTAATTTCTTGCTCTTTTGCCCCGTAAACGTTGACTCTCAGCTTTACCGCGTGATCATGCTTGCTATAGTTCATACAGGCATCAACAATGACACCCCCCTCTCTTTTAGGCTCCCAGCTCCAGAAGTACCGCAGGTATCTCGGCTTATAGCCGTAGAGACCGTTGTTGCACGCCATAGCCACCTGCCAGATAGCTTGACCGCTCCACACTCAACGCGAGTTAATGTATAGCACACATTAAGCTCGGGAGACAGATCCCAGCTCGAGCGACTCACAGTGAGTACAACGCCGACCCATAGCAAGTGACACGCCCCCCCCGCCCATTTTTATAGGAGCACTATATGCCTCAATCTCCACGTTCTAAATGAGGGGCACTGACAACTCTCTAAATTCTGATTTCAGTAATTTGAAATTCATAAAAATGATTAAAATCAAAAGAGGGAATCGAACACCAACGATCATAGCGCATGACTACTTGTTCAATATACCATGTTCCCATAACGGGATCCGGATCGGCTCCCCCCTTCCTTCAAAAGAACTCGTAAGGCTACCCCTGATGGGTGCCCGTGTCCGATGGTAAGGAGGGGGCTTACAACCTTCCACAGGGGGTGATAAGCCTCCTACCGAAGCGGTCGGGGATCGCCCTTTTTTTTTAGGTCCTACTGTGTGGAGCCCAGTCACTCGAGTCAGTATTAGAGCAAGACGCGGAAGGTCGGGCCAGTCTAGACCGTCCTTTTATGATCATGGTTCAGAAACGAACCGTTAACAGCACCCGCGAAGTGACCGAAAGAAAGATGAAATAAAGGAATAGACAATAGTAGGGGTAATAATAGCAGAGAGGGGAGAGCAACGCTACAAAATTTATCGCGCCCATATACCACTAAACCGCCAGGCCCCGAGACACAATAACATTGATCTAGGTCTAGGCACGGATCCAAGCTCGACACTCAACGTTTTCTTTTTTTTTCCTTTCTTTTTCATTTTCTCTTACCGTTGCCTTGACATCTACCCCAATACATGACTATAGGGACTAAGCACGTGGTAGAGTAGACCGTGCTACCTCCACCCCTTTCTCTATCGCGCTAGGCAAATCTGGCGGTCACTTCAGCTACTGACTGGCCCACTTTAAGGCAGGGCACCAACCCTATGCGGTACCACTGGGAAACCCACTAACGGGGACTATCGATCTTGCATGACCTTGCGAACTGGTACCGGGTCTACAACGAGGACACGCGGCATACACAGCAGTGAGTAAGCGGATGTACGGTACGCAACCAACTCGATACGTGTGTAGGCACTCGGTACACTGCAGACTCGACCCGTGAGCAGGCACTCGGTGCACTGCGGAGATCCAGTACCCCACGAAGGCCCATGCAGCAACACGTTTCCCGGGCTGGTAACAGGTAAGTAGCGGGTCCGAACAAGCATTGGGTACTCAGCGGAGGGCCGGGACACCGCGCCCTCCGACAGCGGGCACTGTAAGAAGGTAGGGCACTGCTGAGGGCAGCGCCATAGCCAGCCCTACATAGCCGAGGCTTGGCTTGGACAGCCAATGGAGGTGGTGGTGGTCTTCGTGCATGAGGGAGAAGACGTAGGAGGAAGACAAGGACAGGGAGAGACAGGGAGAGATGAGGATGATGATGTGAGGGCGCATACCTGGTATTGGCGATGGTCTGCATTGGTCGACATCTTCAAGTACTTCGGTGGCTGCTGACGACAACAGTTGCATTGTCAATTCGTAGGGAGGAAGTAGCTGGTGTAGGGAGTAGCCTGGGCGCCGAGCACCAAGTGGGGAGAGAGGGCCTGGATACATATATTGGTGGGGATGAGAGTAAGCTCTCATTGACATTCGCTTTCAGTGTTTCGATTCTCCATTGGTGTAACATTGGTGCAATGCTGATTTCTGGACACTGTGGGACTTTCTTGCTTTCAATCTGATTGTGCGATCTGAATTCTGTCATCTCGCTATCTCTCATTTTCCTTGCAATTTGGTATCGGAGCTGGTTTGAATCACTCTCCTGGTTCCTCTGCAATAATTGTTTGGTGCTTCGTTGGGAAATGGCGGGGCAATGATAATGCTCGTGCGGTGGTATATAGGCGGCCCTGAGTTGGGAGGGCGCGCCTGGAAGGTTATGTGGTGATATAGGGGTGCACGCTGGGTGATGAGAGCTTGCTGATGTGGCGATTTAAGCCGAGGTGAAACTGCATTGCATTGTGGGTTGTGCCGAGGCATCGACTGGTCATCATAAATGCACGTTAGGTTACTGGTGAGAAATTTGTGGTTGGGGGCAGCATTATGAGGTACGTTGCTCCTTACCTTACCTACCCTCTTCATTGCTTCTTACCATAAGGAAGTGAGTCTTGTCTTTAGAGTCCTCTCATTGTGGGGTGTCGCGAGCACTCAACCTTGAGAGTCGACATTCTTCCTGGGGAGCAGGCTGGTGGGAGACGGGAGTGCATCTGAAGGGCCCTGGAAGAGGCACTCGGGTCACGGTGTCGGGACCGGTGGGTTCCGAGATAAGTCTTGTATATTGAGAGGTAGTATATCGCAGAATTGTGCACAACAGAGAAAACCGGAGGCAAGAAGGATAAAAGAGAATGAAGGCATTAATACTGACACTTAGAGATTTAGAGGTTGCCCGGGGGTGCCGGAGCCACTGGACCGAGGAGAGACTAGTGGAACAGCGAGCGGCGGGAGACCACAAGAAAATAGCAAAGGCGGCCGTTCCGCCGAGAAGGAGAAGGACCGCCGGGAAAGTGACGCCATGGGTCGCACACCGCAAGGAGAGAAGACAGTAAGTAAGGTGCCGGCGCGTGAAGTCGTAGCTTGGGCCAAGAGTCCCATCAGGACGCAACGTCAAGAAGGCCAAGGGGCCACGAGCCGAGTAAGAACCCGCGTCCGGGGAGAGCGGCGCACGAGACGAAAAGGACAAAGGGAAGGAGGTCGCCGTAGGGCAGAAAAAGGTCAAAAGAACCCGGGGACCACTGGCGGGACAAAGTGTCGGGGACCACTGGCGGGACTGGCGTCGGGGACCACCGACGGGACTAATGTCGGGGACTAGCGTGGGACAAGTACCGGCGGGGACCACCGACTGAGGAAAGTGTTGGGAACCACTAGCGGGACTAGTGTCGGGGACTAGCGCGGGGCGAGTACCGGCAGGACTACTAGCAGGACTAGTGTCGGGGACTAGCGCGGACAAGTGGCAGGGACTTGTGAAGTCCCAAGGAAAAAGTATGGTGCGCCATGAGGTGCAAATAATTAAAGCGAGGTGCACCGTTAAGATCAAGGATCTTGACGGCCAAAAATATTAGTACCACAAGCATGAGCACTAGTGGGAGCAAGCGGGAAGGCCAAAAGAAAAAGAAAAAGCAAAGAAAAATGGAGAAAGAGGCATGGGAGCAATCCGAAAAATCTCGGATTGGCCCCCCCAAGAAAATGGAGTCAAAAGGGGCTCCGTGGGAAAAATAGGCCCCCGGGAAAAAATCGGAATATGGGGGTCTACCGTTTGGAAGAGATAGAGACAAACGGAGGCTCCCATGAGCATGGAAAGGCCACAAGTGCAGTCCGAGAAATAACGGACTAGCCCTTGGGCAGGGGAAGGGCCAAAACTAAGAGGAGGAGCCTAGAAAAGGGCCTTAACGGCTAGTTGACACTTGGCATGCAAAAAGAAAAAAAAAAAGAAAAAAAAAATGGGAAGTGAGAGAGGATGAGTGAGTTTGCCGTCAGTTGGGACTGCAGCAAGTAGGGACTGACAAGTCCCTACTGTCCACAAGTGGAGAAAAAGAAAAGAAAAGAAAAAAAGAAAAGAAAAAGAAAAGAAAAGAAAAAAGTCAAAAGGGTACTAACAGCCAAAAACGGCCAGCTAGGGGATGCCTTTGTGACCAGATTCATTCTGGCATATATCGGTTACAAAGTATTTTGGTTTTTTCTTGATTTTGCAGAGAAAATCAAGAAAAACCAAGGCCCCATGCAACCGAAAAATAACGGATCACATGGGAGAGGCCAAACACATGTTTTAGGTGCACATAGAACCAAAATGAGGACCGGTGCACCGTTTCTTTTTCTTTCAACTTGGGGCTAGTTATGGGGCATTGGGGCTAGGGAATTGACCCCTATTGCAGTCCGAGTTGCAACAGACTGCACGGGGGAGGCCCAACATATGTTTTTGGTGCATCCGAAGCCAATATTGAGCCCGGATGCATTTGGAAATCAGACGCTTCATTTTCTTTTAGCATGGGGCAAGTTGTGGGGTTGTGGGACTAGGAAAACGACCATGAATGCAGTCCGAGAGATAACGGACTGCATAAGGATGCCTAGGCTAAGGGAAAATGAGCCACGACAAACCCAAAAGGCTAGAAAAATGTGATTTCGGCATCGGGCAAGTGAAGACGGTAAACGGCAACCGTGAGATGAGATCTCCCGACCAAGAAAAATCAGCACGCGCACGGCACCCGAGGAAGATATATTGGGACTGTTGGGGGTAAGGGGGTTCCAAAATAAAAAAATGGGACGCCGCCCGGGATGTTGTCGGGGACCAAGTGGGCCTAAATAACAAAAATTGAAAAATGGGACGCGAGCCGGCGGCACCGTCGGCGGGGCAAAAAAAGTAAATAAATGGGACTAGTACGGGAAAGTGGCGGGGACTTGAGATATCCCAAGGAGCAACCACAAGTCAATATAGGGAGTGGTTGCGCGAAGCCAACGGCGCCGTCAAGATCGAAGATCTTGACAGTGGAAAATATTAGCACCACTAGTGCAAACACTAGTGGGGCCCAAACGAGAGGCCTAGCGGTAAAAAGAAAAGAAAAATGGGAGTTGAGAGGGCTGCCTAGCAGTTCGAGATATTTCGGACTAGATAGGCATGGGAAAATAGAGCTTCAAGAGCCCCAACATGAGAAAACAGGCTGCCCATGGAAAATCGGAGCAAAAGGGGCTCACAATCAGACAAACGGTGGTAAAATGGAGCCCCCTAGGAGCATGGGAGGGTCATTTTTGAAGTCCAGGATGTAACGGCCAACAGCCGGCCATGAATCTGGCCAACAATGAGGTTTTAAGGCCTAGAAAGAGAGTGCACAGCTATTTGACACTTGTCACTACAAAAATAAAAGAAAAGAAAAGAAAAGGGGAGAAAATGAGGGATAATGAGACAAAACGGGAGAAAAGGGTGGAGGAGAATGTGCCGGCCTATTGGGACTGCTGCAGTAGGGACTGGCAGGTCCCAATGATGACTTCATCCCTCCTAGAATGAGGGGGGCAATCCGGATTGCTGAGATTTGGCCCTTGGGGCCATATCTCCACAATATCTAAATTAAAATGACAAAAATGAGAGAAAATGCAAAGGAGAAATGACCGGTTTTCTTTTTGGCCATGGATCTAAGATCAGATCTCATGGTGGAGAGGAAACAACCGTTTTTTGTGGGCCAGCCCAAAACGGTTAGCTCCGGAATGAGGTGGCAGCCCAAAATGGAAAGAAACAAAAGAGAGAAAAGGACAAAACTATGCATTTGGCCCAAAAACAGAGCCATATGCACCAAAAATTGAGAAATTGGAGTTAGGGGCTGAAATTTGAAGCAAGGGTCACCATGGGATAGCTCGGAATAGTGCTGGCCTTGGATCTCAGCCTGATCCAAGGCTGAAAATGTACCGCTACATGGAAAAATGCTCCGGCCTACCCAAGGGAGACCAAAAGCAGAAAAAGTCGAAGTAGGCTGTCCCTTGGGCCTTGGACTCTAGGGGGCAGCATTTTTCAAGGGGTATGAGGTTGAAAAGAGGCCCAAGGGGCAGTCCGAGTTGGTACCAACCACTCGGACTGCATGAACCTGGCCAAAATGAGGCCCAAGTGCCCCCGAAGGGGCCTAGTGGTGAAAATTGGCCATGGGGGTACCTCGGTTCACCATGGGGCACATGGGGAGGCCCATGGGCTGGCCGGACTGCTGGTTTCAGCCTACATAAGCTGGGAGTTCATTCCGCCACACTCCCATTTGCATGAGGAGTGCCCATGCTGCCCAAGTGTGCCCATGAGAGCACCACACTCACTTGGAGTGAGGAGAGGGGAACCCATGCCAGTATGGGAGCTTAGAGGAGAATAGGAGCTAGGAGAGGAGCTCTGAAGGCTGGTGGTAGGGAGGTTGGCACTAGGAAGGTGATCCACCATAGCCCCCAGGGTGTGAGGAGGAGAGAGAGGCTAGAGGGAGTCCCATTAGCCTTCCTAGAGGGAAGGATTCTATAGCCATAGTGGTTGGAGCTTGTGGCAACTTGGGAGGAAGTGAGAGAGGAAGGAGGGGAAAGGGCTTGAAGAAGAAGGAAGCCATAGCTAGGTAAGGAGAAACTTCATCAAAGGTTGGGATATCAACTTCAAGACCAAGGAGAGGTGAGTGGAGAGAGTCTTCTTCTTCTTCCTCTTCTTCTTGTTCTTCTTCTTCTTCTTCGTCCCCTTCTTCCTCCTCTTCTTCCTCTTCTTCTTCTTTTTTTTCTTTTTTTTTTTCTTCTTCTTCTTCTTCCCCTTTCCCTCTTCTTCCTCCTCTTCTTCTTCTCTTCTCCTCTTCCTCTATAGATATCTCCCAAAGATTTGGATAGCCAGTAGAAGACTTTTCCACTAGTAATAGACTCTCCGTTGTCCATTTTCTAGTCTAGTGTAAATCGCAACTTTCCCTTGTGTGTGTGTGAGTCCAAAAGTGAGTTTCACTCACTTTCTCTCCACTCTCTCCTTCAATCT
>BFEA01000024.1:132993-148232 GCA_003427395.1 Chara braunii
CCTAGTGTAAATCGCAACTTTCCCTTGTGTGTGTGTGAGTCCAAAAGTGAGTTTCACTCACTTTCTCTCCACACTCTCCTTCAATCTTCACTATGGTGTAAATCACCAGTTCAATCTTGGTTCATTCTAATGTTTTTGTGGTGTTGTTTTCATGCATTGTCCATTTTTCTAGTCTAGTGTAAATCGCAACTTTCCCTTGTGTATGTGTGAGTCCAAAAGTGAGTTTCACTCACTTTTTCTCCACTCTCTCCTTCAATCTTCACTATGGTGTAAATTGCTAGTTCAATCTTGGTTCATTCTAGTGTTTTTGTGATGTTGTGCTCGTGCATTGTCAATTTTTATAGTCTAGTGTAAATCGCAACTTTCCCTTGTGTGTGTGTGAGTTCATAAGTGAGTTTCACTCACTTTCTCTTCACTCTCTCCTTCGATCTTCACTATGGTGTAAATCGCTAGTTCAAGCTTGGTTCATTCTAGTATTTCTGTGATGTTGTGCTCATGCATTGACCATTTTCCTAGTCTAGTGAAAATTGTCATTGCCCCCCCTGTGCTCTATTCAAATATCGCATGCTTTCCCCCCCCCCCCCCCGTGTTCTATTCGAACGCAGTAATTGAGAAGTAGGTAGGATGCTGTTTATCAACTGTTTCGACTACTATTGTTGCTGCTTTTTCTGATGTCTATAGGTCCTTAGCTGCTGATAAGGTCTGGCCAAGCCAGACATCTGCTACTGCAAGAAAAAGCAAGTGGCCTGCCGCCCGACGCAAGACCGCCCCGAGAACCGCAAACGGGTCAAAATGACCCGAGGGCACCACTATAACAGACCTGTCAAATCTGGGATATGAGGCCTGAGATTTCTCAGACCCGGCAGACCATCAGAGTCCGATTTTCTGAAAAATCAGAAAATGGACTTCCCCGAACTGTTCACCTTAAGGCGGGACGGCGTCCGAAACAGGCAACTACGGCCAAACGGCGTCGGAATCACTTCAAATTTTGCAGAGGCCTTCCCTGAGGTACAATGAAAGAGCCCTCCAAATTTTGAGTGATTCTGAGGTCGTTTGGGGCAGAAAACACAGGCCTGTGTTTTCCGGCCCTCCACACTTAGGCAAAAACGGCGAAAGTGCCGAAAAGTGACAAATCTGCAAATTCTGCGTTTTCTGCAAAAACTGTGTTTCTGCAAATCTGTGGGTACCTACAGAACTGTGTTTTCTGCAAATCTGTGTCTTTTTGCATAGCTATTGTAGGATTAAGTGCTAGGATTTGTGCGCGAAGGCCGAAGGGGTGTAGACGGGCGGACCGGGACGCGTGAAGTAGCAAGGACGACGCCTCCCATCTTCAACCTTCCACCTCCACCACCTCCTTCACCCATCCACCATAGCCAACCACCTTGCACCTTCTTCCTCCACCACCTCCTTCACCCATCCACCATAGCCAACCACCTTGCACCCTCTTCCTCCATCACCGCCACCACCCCTCCACCATAGCCGACCACCTTCCACCTTCTTCCTCCACCACCTCCATCACCCGCCCACCATAGCCAACCACCTTGCACCTTCTTCCTCTATCACCTCCACCACCCGTCCACCATAATCAACCACCTTGCACCTTCTTCCTCCACCACCTCCATCACCGGACCGCCATAGCCGGCCACCTTCCACCTTCTTCCTCCACCACCTCCATCACCCGTCTGCCATAGCTGACCACCTTCCACCTTCTTCCTCCACCTCCTTCTTCACCCATCCACCATAGCCAACCACCTTGCACCTTCTTCCTCCATCACCTCCACCACCCATCCACCATAGCCGACCACCTTCCACCTTCTTCCTCCACCACCTCCATCACCCGTCCACCATAGCCGACCACCTTGTGCCCTCTTCCTCCGCCACCTCCTTCACCCATCCACCATAGCTGACCACCTTCCACCTTCTTCCTCCACCACCTCCTTCTCCCGTCCCATAGACAACCACCTTCCACCTTCTTCCTTCACCCCCTCCTTCACCCGTCCACCATAGCCAACCACCTTCCACCTTCTTCCTCCACCACCTCCCTCACCCATCCACCATAGCCAACCACCTTGCACCTTCACCCTCCACCATCTCCTTCACCCATCCACCATAGCCAACCACCTTCCACCTTCTTCCTCCACCACCTCCTTCACGCGTCCACCATAGCCAACCACCTTCCACCTTCTTCCTCTACAACCTCCTTCACCCATCCACCATAGCCAGCCACCTTGCACCTTCACCCTCCACCATCTCCTTCACCCGTCCACCATAGCCGACCACCTTCCACCTTCTTCCTCCACCACCTCCCTCACCCATCCACCATAGCCAACCACCTTGCACCTTCACCCTCCACCATCTCCATCACCCGTCCGCCATAGCCGACCACCTTCCACCTTCTTCCTCCACCTCCTTCTTAACCCATCCACCATAGCCAACCACCTTGCACCTTCTTCCTCCATCACCTCCACCACCCATCCACCATAGCCAACCACCTTCCACCTTCTTCCTCCACCACCTCCCTCACCCATCCACCATAACCAACCACCTTGCACCTTCACCCTCCACTGTCTCCTTCACCCATCCACCATAGCCGACCACCTTCCACCTTCTTCCTCCACCACCTCCTTCACCCGTCCACCATAGCCGGCCACCTTGCACCCTCTNCCGACCACCTTCCACCTTCTTCCTCCACCACCTCCTTCACCCGTCCACCATAGCCGGCCACCTTGCACCCTCTTCCTCCACCACCTCCTTCACCCGTCCACCATAGCTGGCCACCTTGCACCCTCTTCCTCCACCACCTCCTTCACCCGACCACCATAGCCAACCACCTTCCACCTTTTTCTTCCACCACCTCCTTCACCTATCCACCATAGCCAACCACCTTCCACCTTCTTCCTACGCCACCTCCTTCGCCCATCCACCATAGTCAACCACCTTGCACCTTCTTCCTCCATCGCCTCAACCCCCCATCCACCATAGCCGACCACCTTCTCCCTTCTTCCTCCACCACCTCCATCACCCGTCCACCATAAGCGACCACCTTGCACCTTCTTCCTCCGCCACCTCCTTCACCCATCCACCATAGTCGACCACCTTCCACCTTCCTCCTCCACCACCTCCTTCACCCGTCCACCATAGCCGACCACCTTCCACCTTCTTCCTCCACCACCTCCTTCACCCATCCACCAGAGCCAACCACCTTCCACCCTCTTTCTCCACCACCTCCTTCACCCGTCCACCATAGCCGACCACCTTCCACCTTCTTCCTCCACCAACTCCTTCATCCACCCACCATAGCCGACCACCTTCCACCTTCCTCCTCCACCACCTCCTTCACCCATCCACCATAGCCAACCACCTTGCACCTTCTCCCTCCCCCATCCTCTTCCGTCGTTCAAAGGACGTAAGCAAGGAGGACACCAAAGAGCGTAAGGGACATTAGGTAGGGCGGTAGGGGACGCTAGGGGGTGAGGCTGATTAGTGGTTAGGTGTCTCTTTCTCCTCCCATCTCTCTCCTTCCTTTTCTCTTTTTCTCACTTTCCCTCTCCCTCTCTCCCTCTCTCCCTCTCTCCCTCTCTCTCTCTCCCTCCTCCTCTCCGTCTCTCTCTCCCCTCCCGTTCTCTCTCGTTAAGAACCTCCACTTCATCCTCCCCCTCCTCTTCCTTTTTGGCACGTGACTAACTCCCTCACTTGTTACATTGCCAGGGAACGAATGGTAAAAGAAGCAGCCCTCACTTGGTGGAGAAGAGGGCAAGGGAAGGGTTGCCGGTCCCTTGCGCCACCAAGAAGGAGAAAAGGGGAATCTTGGAGGAATTGGGAAGGCGAGAAAAAGCGGAAGGAAGAAAGTTTGGCACAAGGTCAGTTGACTCAACCATTCCCCCGACTGCTTGACTGAGGAGAATGCATAGCTTGATTGTGAAGGGAAGGGGAAGTTGAAGGAACTTAGGCTTGCGAGAAGGGCAATGCGTTGATCCCAATGGGGGATTGTATCGATCTTTGCTTGTGTGGGACTGTGGAGGTGAGTGGCCTGGATGGCTTGAGCGGGATTGGGTCGGGGATTCGCAAGCGAAAGGAAAGCGTGAGGATGCTTGGGGGAAAGGGACAAGGAAAAAGGGGTGTGACTTGGCATGATGAATGCGTGTCTTGACTCTTTGCATGCAATGTGGAAGCCCGGAAAGACTAAGGGTTAGCGACGGATATGTGAATATAATGCGTGTGTCAAGCAAAAAAAAAAAAATAGGGGCTAGGGGATGGATGGCGCCGCCATATCCCGATGATGCCATAGGGATTGTTGTGCTTAGAGAAAAGGTGTGTGGCCCAAGGATGACGCTTGGCCTACGCACGAAAAGAAGAAAACTTCATAAGGAACCCCCTGGACTGCTTATGTATTGAAAGGAGCAATTGCCTGACCACATCTAAGTGAATCAAGAAAACGTCGCGAGTGACCGTAAAGCTACCATCTAACGCGAGAGCGGAGCTACATCCCCCAATGTAAAGCCCTCTCGCAAATGGCCCATCCCCACCCATCTCAAAGCACTAGGTGGGGGTGCCCCTGGGACGAATGACCCGCGCCCTGAGCATGAGCGTGGGCGGGTCGAGCCAAATGGGACCCGCAAAGGGGTCGACTCAGGCTCGAAAGTCTATCGGGGTACGGCCCTACAACGGTCACCATGCCAAACCGCTGGGACTACCTTCTTAACCCGAAAAAAATGTACGTACCTTGTATACGAATACAACGTACGAGGTACGTTGTATTCGAATACAACATACGTACGTTATAGAACGAGTTTAGGGTACAACTTTTCAGAAGTCTGTAGTACCTCCATTGTTTTTATTTTTATCTCAAATTTGTTTGGGAATTTCGCCAAGACCCGCACGCAAAAGTTGTTTGCATTGCAATGTTGTACAATATACTTTTTTTTCAAATTTTTTACGGAAGTTTTTTTTTAAATCAAAATTATGAAAAAATCAGTAAAGAACATTTTCATCCTCGTTTTTATTTTTTTCTCAAATTTTCTCGTGAATTTCGATAAGACCCTCAGGCAAACGTTGTTTGTATTGCATTGTTGTATAACATTTTATTTTTTTCGGATTTTTTTTATTACTTTTGAAAAATCAAAGTTCCAAAATTTTGAATACAACATACGTACGTTGTATTCGAATACAACGTACGTACGTTATATTCGAACGTACGTTCTATTCGAACGTACGTTCTATTCGGGGAAAAACAAGCGATTTCTGAAAACCCAATTTCCAGAGGTAATTTGAATAGAACGTACGTACATTTTTTTCAGGTTAAGAAGGTAGTACACGCATGCTTTGCCGCAAGTCCTTGGTCTTGCTTGCTGCGCAATAAAAGTCATGTTGGGCATGCCAGTCCTATAAGAGACGCTCACCAGACCATCTATAAATATTTCTGGTGGGTTCCTGTTGGACCCTGGTTGTGATCGTCATCCTGATTGCGACGTTAAATAATTCTTGAGGACCGTGGGGGCCGTCCTTAAACTGCCTCTTGATCAGCCAGATCAACCGGAAGTAAGGCTCGTTGCATGCGACGATAGAGAAGATGCAGGGCTGGCAGGCTTACCATAGACTTGGGGCACAGGGGTGGGCTGGATTGCACACCTTTAGACACGCCGTATGAACCAGTGCTATAGGACGTCGACATAAAGTGACTAGTCAAGAGGGATATAGGGGGAGGGAAGAATCCAGTAACTGCTCGATTGTTCAATATTGTAATATTTCCATTCAACATGCATTTCAACAAACAATTTTATTTTTATTTTTGATTAGTTAGTTATGACGGACTGCTAACAGCTAACAGACTGTTGCAGATAGAGTAACTGTCTATTCTTGCTGCAAGCATCTGTTTCAGCCTAGCCAAAAGTAGGAGTAGAATTGTTTGCAGGGGTCTGAAACTATCTGCTGTTACCGCTTGACTGCTTCCTGATAAATCAGGACCGTATATTTAATTTTATTTATTAAGCGGTTGGGTGCCACACTGCGATAGGTCCCAGCGAGGACACTAGTTCAGATTGCATGCCACGTGTTGGTTTGGGGTGAAGATGACACTGAGGTTGAGACACATAGACTAGGATGAGGGGAGGATTGGTTGTGGACAAACACTTCGTCGGTCGACCACTTGCTTGGGGTTAAAGCCAAGCGAGGAAAGGAGACAGCGAAGAGCAGCTGAGGAAATGAAGGACTCACAGAAGATACAGGTAGCAGCAGCCAACGCAGTGATGGCACTAGCAGTTGTAGCAGCAGCGAACGTTAGAGCCAAGGCCGAGGCAGCAAAGGCTACTGTTTTTGCAATGTCCAAGGTCTCTTCTCATGCCTCTTTGATAGGTGTTAGTCAGGGCATATCAAGGTCTTGCACAAGTCATTTTGTTGGCATGCAGGACCGCCAACAACAACCCTTGTCAGTGGAGGATGTTGAGATTAGAGAAACGGATGCCCTTCACACGGAGTTATAGCGTCAGATACAGGAGGTAGAGGATAGACGAGACTGAGTTAGAAGAAGAAAGCCTAGACTAGAGGCGAGGTAGGTGGAACTAAATATGGTAGAAGCTTTGGATGTGGAAGCCCCTAATGAGCGGACACTTCAGTCCAGTTAGTGTGGTTGAAGTACAGGCTGTGTCTTAGGAAGTGTTGGCCACATTGATAGCCAGTCAGAATTGAATTTTGGCTGCGCAGAGAGGCCCCAAGCCTACTGTGAGGCATGCGCAACCTGTTGTAGTTCCCCCAGCGGTGGCCGGAGTGTCCGTGTCATTGCTGCCTATGAGCGGTCCCTTGGTACCTCAATACGACATATTTCCAACAGGCGGTTCATCAGTAGATAGTGGTGGCAGACTGCAGGATCTACTTCATCTGTCCCCATATCAACTGCTGCAACTACAGTACGGCAGCTGGGCCACCGACTTATGCAGCAGGTTAGGCAACCTGTTCCGCCGGTTCAATCACCGATGCAGCAGGCACAAGTGGTTGGTCCACAGCCAGAGACACGTGTCTAGAGAAGGGAGAAAATGTAGTTGCAACAAGGTAGTTGCATGGGTATGCACAAGGCGATGACACAACCATAGTCTTGACTCTTGGGCTAGGGCCAAGTGTCTTGATCGGTTTCTGTTCATAGGGAAACTAGTTGTGTTGCTGGGTTGTTGTGCAATAACCCTATTCTCTTCGCTACTCACATTAGATGCTTACCTATTGGAGTAGGAAGTGATTCCAACCAGGCTACAGACGATTCTTCTTTTTCTAAAAGGCTTGGAATACGTGGCCGAGCTAAGTAACGTGTGTGAAGCCTTGGATGATAAGAGGAAGAAGAAGCCACCTGCGATCGACGGAAGGACGATCTTCGGGTACAGACAGAGCGAGTAGGCGGCCATCAAACCAGAGGGAGGAGTTTGGCCGTTTGTAGTTAGGCTGAGGCGACTGGTATGCGGAAGGGCAACCAGTCTAGGACTCAAGGGAAAGGTCCTACTCTGTCTATGAGGATGAGAGAGGGTCTTGGATGTGCGGATAGCCCGACTTTAAAGGGGCACCCGCAAAATGTATGACATAAATGGCCAAAGGGTCCAGTCCAGTTGGTCACCACGGGGATGCATCCCAAAGAGGGGTAAGGCATCTTCAACCTAGGAAAGCACTGCGAGCACTTCCTTGGGAAGCACATCCGGTTTGTAGAAGTAGTACCCGCTTCTGCTCTTGTTGAGGTGGTGCAATCCCTTACCATCTCAAAAGACGACCAAGGTTACTAACTCCTTAGTCACTCCGAAGGCACATTTGAACCACATGAAGCTCTATTCATGAGGTGTGTCTGAGTCCGTACAGGAGCTAGATGGTGAGACCTGCTACCTGCCTGGGTGACGAAGTGAAAGGTTCCAAGGATCTGGTAGACAACAATGTAGGTAGCCATGGGACTCGCAAACATTGTTCTCCGTAAGACTACATTAGTCACATTTGTATGATAAGTCTGCACATTGGGACCGTGCGCAACGGCTAAGGCGATCTGTAGTATCTAACTTAGACAATACGAAAGCATTAGTGCGTCAGGACTACATAACAGATGTAGCCGGTGCTTCCGCCTATGGGGGAAGGCTGCTAAGGACAACATTCTATCTGTTGGAAAGTCATCACCTTCGTGTTATGTACCACTTCAGGGTTGCAATGTTTGTGATGCACGTGCGGAGGGCATGTGCGGAGATGGTAAGAGAGAGAGAGAGAGAGAGAGAGAGAGAGAGAGAGAGAGAGAGAGAGAGAGGAGATGGCCACACACGAGAAGCTCAGCTGCGTGAGGGTCCAGTCCGACTCAATGAACGAGTGAACAACTGAATCAGTGACCAACCCAGCCTGGGCTTAGGCCGGAGAGATATACCGGCCTTGGTCCAGGCCGGAGTAACCCGATACCGGACTGGGGTCAGGCCGGCGGCCTGAAACAGGTTCGGCCTCACTGTCGGGCCGAAAGGTACCGCTACATGATCCTCGGACCTATAAATGGATCAAGTGATACATCAACACGCTATTCGCTGAAATAGCGGAAACCAAGAGGAGCGACAAAGAAACAATCCTAAATGCGGAGCAAGCTCCGTGCAGAAAAAAAGATGCAATGCAGGCTAAGCCTCAAGCTTAATCTATAGAACAATGTCTGGTTTGAATCGACTTAAAAAGCAGAAAAATGTGTGACCTGTGTCGACCAAGAAAGAGAGAAATGTCTAACCTGTGTCCGCCAAGAAAAATAAAAATGTCTCTTAACCCAATGTGGCCGAGCATAAGTCAACACCAGAGCCCTAAAGGCTATAAGTAACAACATCAATATCCACACAGAAAAAGAATGTGGCACAGTCTCACGTGCCCTATACAAGTACACAATAGCTTAATAGAAGAGAAGGAGCTCAGTTGCATGGGAAAGGTAGGGAAGGGTGGGAGGCGGCAAGTACAGCTCTCAGAGTAAACTCCAAGGGGGTACCCACGCAACCATATGAAACATCATCAGGCTCAGAGGGAGAATAACAACACGACACCAGACTCAATGGAAACCATCAAACGGGCACCGCCAACTGAAAGGAAAAATGACACTCACACAAGGGAGCACACGAGCGAGCCAGAAATGATTGGGGGGGGCTATGCCGGCATAGACATATGGCCAAGGGCTGCGAGCAAAGAAAAACGTACATTCCGGAGGAGGGCGCACAACATAGCGTAAGGCAGAAGGGCGGCATAGAAACACACCCACATCGTCAGGGAAGACAGGGGTCATCATGCGACTGAAGGGTAAACTCGAGGATGGTCGATAGATGAACATAGTGGAAACTCTATGGCCGAAAAAGTGAAGTAGTCCAACTGATGAGTCTCCAGACTGAAGTCGAGTCGAAGTAGCCAAGATGAAGTAGGAGTAGCGCAGAAACCGAGTAGAAGCCTGGACCACTGCAGCAGGTACTCAAGTACTGAAGAGAAGCACTGAGGTCGAAAGTCGAACGTAGAAGCCGAATGTAGAATCCGAATGTAGAAGTCGAATGTAGAAGCCAAATGTAGAAGTCGAAACGAGGAGTTGATGCATAAGTGTCCAAGAATGGTAAAGATAGAGAGCGTATAGGGGGTATAGGTCAGTCACAATAGCGAGAAGGAAGTCGATGGGTACGTTGGGGTCGAGAGGAATCAACTGCAACAACAGGCGGAACCACATCCACAGGGGAAGGGGGACCTCAGGCAGGTGTCGATGGAGCTGGTGGACCCATCGATGGAGGAGGGGGTATGTTAGTGGTCGCTGAAGTAGACGAGTCAATAGAAGGACGAAAAATAGGAGGGGAGTATGATGAAGGAAAAGGATGAGCACGATCCTAAACACGCACGAAAGTCATGGCATGCTTCAGGTGCTCGAGAGGTTCCCAAGTAGACTCCTCGTCAGGGTAACCCTTCCCATGGAGCAAGATACTCGAGGCGGGGAGGGTCACCATTAGTCATACGTCGAGATGCGATATCAGAGACGACAAAATCCTCGTGACCCTCAATGATGATGGGAGAGGGGCGAGGGTAAGGTCGACCGTGGAACTCAGGGGGAAACCGTCTGAAGGGGCGCAATAGAGATATATGAAACACATCATGTAGGTTAGCGCGGTACATGGAATCGGCGAGCTTCAATTTGAAGCTCACCGGACAGTCATGATTTGGTACGGCGGGTGAAAGAATAGTGCATGGATCGATATATCGACGTCTGAATTTCCGAAGTGTGTCGGCCTCGGGCTGGAAGTGACGTGCGTCGACAAGGACTTCGTCGCCAACTTTGAAGGGGTGATCGATGCAGGAACAGTTGGCGCTAGTAACCATGCGAGTCTGGGAGTCAGCAATGTTGTTGCGAGCATTGCTGAGAATCTCATCCATCTCCTTAACCCAGTCGGGGTATTTAGTGTCAGGATGGATCTGAGATGGACGAAGGAGATCAGATGGGATACGAGGGTGATATCCCAAGTCACAGTAGTAAGGAGACATGCCGGTGGCTGGTGAAATAACATGGTTATAAGCAATCTCCGCATGGGCGAGATGGAGGTCCCAATCAGAGTCGTTCTCAACAAACTTCTTGAGAACATTCCCAAGAGTTTTGTTGGTGACCTTGGTCTGTCCGTCTGACTGGGGATGGTAACAAGAGGAGAAGCGAAGCTTAGAGCCATAGATCTCGTGGAGTTCACGCCAGAAGTGGGAAGTGAAGCGGTGTCGGGACTGGTGAGTCCCAAATAACTTTCCATCACTCGAGAGACTGAATATGGACAAACTGTGCACAACAGAGAAATCTAGAGTGAGGAGGCAGGAGAGAGAAAAGACAAAGGATTTGGCCGCAGGAGGGAGTGATGCCCTGGGGAGAGAACCACAGGAGGAAAAGAACTAGCGACGGCAAGCACACGAGCGCAAAAACAGAGGCACATAGAACATAGCATGAGGCCGGGAGGGCCGTTGGAATGCAATAAGACTAAGGCCAAAGGGCCCTTGAACCAGCAAATGCAGCACGGCAGCGATTAAGGAATTAGGGAGTCGAGGGACGAGCGGCCCAAAGGCCGCGGGAAGATAGAAAACGAGGGGTCAACATGGGGGTCACCTACGGGGGCCTCGGAATAGAGGCCCGCGACCGAAGGAACTGGCACACGCAAGGCGAAAGAAAAGAGAAGGGAGAGGGGTCACCATGGGGCGGCAAAACGCCCAAGGGACGTGGGACACCTCGGGGAAAGGCACCCGGGGCCACGTGGGACTAAGTAAAAATAATGGCATCCGGGGTGAAATATGCCGGGACCGCCGACGGGACAAAGTGTCGGGGACCGCCGGCGGGACTAAGTGTTGAGGACCACCGGCGGGACTAAGTGTCGGGGACCACCGGCGGGACTAAGTGTCGGGGACCACCGGTGGGACTAAGTGTCGAGGACCACCGACGGGACAAGTGGCGGGGACATGTGAAAGTCCCAAGAAGAAATGGCGGCACCGCATGAGGGAAAATAATAAAGGCAAGGTGCACCGTCAAGATCGAGATCTTGACGGCCAAGAATATTAGCGCCGCTGGTGCAAGCACTAGCGGTAGCAAATGGGAAGGCCAGAAAGAAAAGAAAAGGTAAAGAAACTTGAGGTGGGAGGCATGGGGGCAATCCGAAAATCCCGGATCAGCCTCCCTCAAGAAAATGGAGTCAAAAGAGACCTCATGTGAAAAATAGCCCTCCGGGAGAAAATCGGAGTAGGAGGGGCCACTATGGGAGGAAAATAGGAGTGAAGGGAAACTCTCATAGGCATGAGAAGGCCATTATTGCAGTCCAAGATATAACGGACTGCACTTTGGGCATAGGAAGGGCCAAAACTAAGAGGAAGAGGCTAGAAAAGGGCCTTAACGGCCACTTGACACTTGACATGCTAGAAAAAAGAGAGAAAATAAAAGAAAAAGTGGGAGAATAAAACAAAAAAAGTGAGAGGGACTGAGTGAGTTGGCCGTCAGTAGGGACTGCGACAAGTAGGGACTGACAAGTCCTTACTGTCCAAGAAAGGAGGAAAAGAAAAGAAAAGAAAAGAAAAGAAAAGAAAAGAGAAAAGAAAAGAAAAAAAAAAAGAAAAAGGCCTTAACGGTAAAAAACGGTCACTTGGGGAGATTCGTCCGTGACCAGATTCATTCTGGAATATAGTGGTTACAAAGGACTTGGATTTTCTTTGAATTTTGCAGAGAAAATCAAAGAAAATCAAGGCCCCATGCAACCGGAATAAAACGGAATGTATGCATGAGGAGAAACACATGTTTTCGGTGCATCCGGAGCCAAAATCAAGTCCGGATGCACTTGGGAATTGACCGTTTCTTTTTCTTTTGAGTAAGGGCTAGTTGTGGAGCGTTGGGGCCAAGGAATTGACCCCCATTGCAGTCCGAGTTGCAATGGACTGCATAGGGATGCCTAGGCTAAGGGAAAATGAGCCACGACAAGCCCAGAAGGCTAGAAAGGAGCGATTTCGGCATGAGGCAAGTAAAAACGGTAAAACGGCAACCGTGAGATGAGATCTCACGGCCTAGAAAAATCAGCACACATGTAGAGATGATGGGACTACCAAGGGCAAGGAGCCCCAAAAATAAAAATGGGACACCATCCGGAATGTTGTAGGGGGCTAAGTGGGTCCAAATAATAAAAATCGGAAAACAGGGATATGCGCCGGTGAGCCTACCGGAGGGACGAGAAAATGGAACTAGTATGGAGGAGAGTGGCGGGGACTTGGGATGTCCCAAGGGGACCATGAGCAAGCACAAGGAATATTTGTGAAAACAAACAGCACCGTCGAGATCAAGAATCTAGACGGTGGAAAATATTAGCACCACTAGTGCAAACACTAGTGGGGGCAAATGGGAGAGCCATGGGGAGAAAAAAAAGCAAAATAATAGTGTTGGGAGGGCTGCCAGTAGTCCGAGATATCTCAGACTAGTTAGGCATGAGAAAATAGAGCCTCAAGCGGCTCAACATGAGAAAAAGGCTGCCCTTAGAAAATCGGAGCAAAGGGGGCTCAAAATTGGGCAAACGGGAGCAAAGTGGAGCCCTCTAGGAGCATGGGGGTGCCATTGTTGGAATCCGAGATGTAACGGCCAAGTAACAGCCATGAACCTAGCCTTGAATAAGGCTTTAGAGCCTAGAAAGAGGGTGCACAGCAGTTTGACACTTGTCACAATTGAAATAAAAAGAAAGAAAAATGGGAGAGAAAGGATGGAGAATAAGACAAAAAGGGAGAAAAAAGTGGAGGAGAGTGAGTCGGCCTATTGAGACCTGCACAGTAGGGACTGGCAGGTCCCAACTGTGACCTCATCCCTCCTAGAATAAGGGAGGGCAATCTGGATTGTAGAGATATGGCCCCAATAAAATCTGAATTAAAAAGCAAAAAATGAGGGAAAATGCAAAAAGAAAGTGGCCGGTTTTCTTTTGGACCATGGATCTGAGATCAGATTTCATGGTGGAGAGGAACTAGCCGTTTTTTGTGGGCCATCTCAAAACGGCTAGCTCCGGAATGAGGTGGCCGCCCAAAATGGAAAAAAACAAAAGAAGGAAAGAGACAAAACTGTGCATTTGGCCCAAAAAGAGAGCCAGATGCACCAAAAATTGAAAAAGTGGACTTAGGGGCTCAAAATTGAAGCAAGGGCTACTAGGGGGTAGCACGGATTATTGCTGGCCTTGGATCTCAGCCAGATCCAAGGCTGAAAATGTGCCGCCACATGGAAAAATGCTCCGGCCTACCCAAGGGAGGCCGAAACTTGAAAAAATCGAGAAAAAGGCCCACAAGGTCTTTTTCTTTCAAGTAAACTTGCCCCTTGGGCATTAGGACCCAAGGGGGCAACATTTGTGAAGCAAAAAGAAGGCCGGAGTAGGCCAAGAGGCAATCCGAGTTGGTACCAACCACTCGGACTGCATGTACTTGGCCAAAAAGAGGCCCAGGTACCTCCAGAAAGGCCTAGTAGTGAAATTTTGCCTTGGGGGTACCTCGGTTCACCTCAAGGCTCAAGGGGAGGCTCATGAGCTGGCCGGACTGCTGGTTTCAGCCTACATAAGCTGGGAATTCAGTCCGCTACTTTCACAATTGCATGAGGAGTGTCCATGCTGCCCAAGTGAGTCCATGAGAGCAGTCTTTCACTTGGAGAGAGGAGAGGAGAGCCCATGCTAGTTTGGGAGCCTGATGGAGGCCATGAGCTAGGAAGAAGAGCTCTAGGGACTAGAGGTAGTGAGGCTGGCACTAGGGGAGTTGATCCGCCATAGCCCTCTGGGGGTGAGGGAGAGAGAGAGGCTAGAGGGAGCCCCATTAGCCCTCCTAGAGGCGAGGACTCCATAGCCATGGTGATGGGAGCTTAAAGCAACTTGGGAGGAGGTGAGAAAGGAAGAAGAGAGGCTTGAAGGAGGGAGCCATAGCCAAGGAGGAGTTGTGCAAGGAGGAGGAGAACCTCATCAAGATTGAGACTCCATCTCCAAGATATTGACAAGGTGAGTGGAAGGAAGAAGATGCATCTTCTTCCTCATCTTCTTCTTCATCTTCTTCTTCTTCTTCATCTTTTTCTTCTTCTCCTTCCTCTTCTTCTTCTTCTCCCTCTTCTTCTTTTTCTTCTTCTTTTTCTTTTTCTTCTACCTCTTCTTCTTCTTCTTCTTGCTCCTCGTCTTCTCCTCATCCTTCTTCTTCTTCTTCTTCTTCTTCTTCTTCTTCTTCTTCCTCTCCTTCTCCTTCTCCTTCTTCTTCTTCTTCCTCTCCTTCTTCTTCTCCTTCTTCTTCTTTTCCTCTTCTTCTTCTTCTTCTTCTTCATCTCCTTCTTCTTATTGGGATACTCAAAGTCTTGTTTTTCAATCATATACTAGGAGGTAGTGCTCCGATTCTTCCATTGATGATCTCTTGTTGGTTACTTGTGATTTGGGCTAATCAAACTTTTGTTCTTCACTCACATGAGAGTAGGAGATCTTCCGATTTTTCCATGAATGATCTCTTGCTCGAATCTTGTGAGAAAGCCTAGTGCAACTCTTGTTTTTCAATCACATACTAGTAGGTAGTGCTCCGATTCTTCTATGGATGATCTCTTGCTGGTTACTTGTGATTTGGACTACTCAAACTCATGCTTTTCACTCATACACTAGTAGGTAGTGCACCGCTACTTTCATGGATGATCTTTGATGCATTCTTGGTGATTTGGGCTACTCACACTCTTGCTTTTCACTCATACACTAGTAGGTAGTGCACCGCTACTTTCATGAATGATCTGTGGTGCA
>BFEA01000024.1:162119-176776 GCA_003427395.1 Chara braunii
AGAAATAGACAAAACATGCACTTCACATCACTCAAACACTAGTTGACATCAACATAGGAGTTGCGATTCACACCCAAGTAGAAAAACAAGTAGAAAGTGACGAGAAGGAGAGAGAATCACTCACATAGACTCACATACACAAGAGGAGGAGAGGAGGAAGATGGAGAGAAGAGGGAGGGAAGAAGAAGGGGGAAAGGAAGAGGGAGAGGAAGGGGAAAAAGATGGAGAAGGAGAGGAAGAAGAAGAAGAAAAAGAGGAGGAGGAAGAAGAAGAAGAGGAAGGAGAAGAAGGAGAAGGAGAAGAAGAAGGGGAGGAGGAAGAAAGGGAGAGGAGGAAGAAGAGAAGGGAGGAGAAGGGGGGTGCCTCTCCACTCACCCCTTGGATGTCTTCAACTCTCAACGAAGTTTCCTTCCTCTTGGTTATGGCTCCCTTTTCCTTCAAGCCTTTCTTTCTCCTTTCTCCCAGGTTGCCACAAACTCCTATTACTAAGGCCAGAGAGTCCTCCCCTCTAGGAGGGCTAATGAGACCCCTCTCAGCCTTGCCTTCTACCTCACTAGCCTGGGAGCTATGGCAGATCACCTCCTTCCACTACCACTAGCTTGTAGACTCCACCTCACTAGCTCACAGCCTCCTCTACACTCTGACTGGTAGGGGTTCCCCTCACTCCTCTCCAAGTAGCTCTATAGCTCTCACGGGCTCATTCAGGCAGCATGGGCACTCCTCATGCAAATGTGAGTGTGGCGGACTGAATCCCCAGCTTATATAGGCTGGGCACAATAGTCCGGCCAGCCCATGGGCCTCCCCAAGTGCCCCATAGTGAACCGAGGTACCCCCAAGGCCAATTTTCACCTCTAGGCCTCTTCGGGGGCACCTGGACCTCTTTTTGGCCAGGTTCATGCAGTCCGAGTGGTTAGTACCAACTCGGTCTGCCCCTTGGGCCTTTTTCCAGCCTCCTACCCTTTGGAAAATGCTGCCCCCTTGAATCCAAGGTCCAAGGGGTAGCCTATATGGGAGAAAAAGGCCCACTAAAAAGGCCTAGTGGGCCTTTTTCTCAATTTTTTTGAATTTCGGCCTCCCTTGGGTAGGCCGGACCGTTTTTTCAAGTAGCGGCACATTTTCAGCCTTGGATCAGGCTGGAATCCAAGACCACCAATATTCCGAGCTACCCCATGGTGGTCCTTGGGTCAATTTTGAGCCCATAGGCTCAATTTTTCAATTTTTGGTGCATCTGGCTCTCTTTTTGGGCCAAATGCACTGTTTCGTCTTTTTCCTTCTTTTGTTTCTTTCCATTTTTGGCTGCCACCTCATTTCGGAGCTAGCCGTTTTGGCTGGCCCACCAAAAACGGCTGTTTTCTCTCCACCATGAGATCTGATCTCAGATCCATGACTCAAAAGAAAACCGGTTTTCTCCTTTTTGCATTTTCTTTTCTTTTTGCCTCCTTTAATTCATATATTGTTGAGATATGGCCCCAAGGGCCATATCTCAGCAATCCGGCCTATCCCCCTTGGATCTAGGAGGAGTGAGGTCATCATTGGGACCTGGCAGTCCCTACCGCAACAATCCCAATGGGCCGACACATTCTCCTCCACCCATTTCTCCTATTTTGTCTCATTTTCCCTCATTTTTCTCTTCTTTTTTTCTTTTCTTTCTTTTTTATTTTTGTTGTGACATGTGTCAAATTGTTGTGCACCCTCTTTCTAGGCCTTAGACCTTTGTTCAAGACCAGGTTCATGGCCGGCTGTTGGCCATTACATCCCAGCCTACCAAGTTGGCATGCCCATGCTCCTAGGGGGCTCATTTCACTCCCGTTAGCCTCCATTTTGAGCCCCTTTGACTCCGATTTTTTACGGCCAGCCCATTCCTTGCTTGGAACCCCTTGGGCTCTTGTTTTCTTATGCCTAGCTTGTCCGAAATACCCCGGACCGCTAGGCAATCCTCCCCTTATTTATTTTTTTTGCTTTTCACTCCCGTTTTTCCCGTTTTGAGCCTCACTAGTATTTGCACTAGTGGTGTTAATATTTTCCACCGTCGAGATCCTCAATCTCGGCGGTGCCGTTTGCCTTGAACGGCCACTCCCTACATTGGCTAATGGTTTTCCCTTGGGACACCTCAAATCCCCGCCATTTCCCCACGCTAGTTCCATTTTTCCGTCCCGCCGGCGGCGCCGTCGACAATGCCCAATTTTTTGACAATTTTTATTTGGCCCCATTTGGTCCCCGGCGTCATCCCGGTTGATGCCCAATTTTTATTTGGGACTTCCCATGTCTCCGGCAGTCCCATTTCATTATTCCCATGTACCTCAAGTGCGCCGTTTATTTTCCCGGCCGCGGGACCCCCGCCTTGCCGTCACCATTTACCGTTATGCTCTCTTATGTCTACAACGCCGTTTTCTAGCCTTTTGGGCGTGTCGTGGCTTATTTCCCCTAGGCCTAGCCATCCTCATGCAGTCCGCAATTTCTCGGACTGCAGCCACAGCCAATGTTCTAGTCCCACAGCCCCACTTCATGCCCCATGCCCAAGGAAAATGAAGCGTTAATTTTCCAAGGGCCTCCGGGCTCAATTTTTGGCTCTCGGGGTACCCAAAACTTCTGTTTGCCCCTCCCTATGCAGTCCGTTGTAACTCGGACTGCAGTAGGCGCCGTTTTCTTTATCCTAGTGCCCCACAACTAACCCCCAACTGAAAGAAAATCAAGCGGCCAACTCCCAAGTACATCCGGTCTCCATTTTGGTTCCCGGTGCACCTAAAACATGTGTTTGGCCTCTTCCATGCAATCCGTTATTTTTCGGTTGCAAGGGGCCTTGATTTTCTTTGATTTTCTCTGCATAAATCAAAGAAAATCAAAGTCCTTGGTAACCGCCATATGCCCAAATGAATCTGGTCCAAAATGCCCTTCCTAGGTGGCCGTTTTTCGTCCGTTACTGCCCTTTTGACTTTCCTTTTTTTCTTTTTTTTTTCTTTTTTTTTTYTTTTCTTTTCCTCCACTTGTGGACAGTTGGGACTTTTCAGTCCCTACTTGCTGCAGTCCCAAATGACAGCCAACTCACTCATCCTCTCTCACCTCCCATTTTCCTTTTCGTTTCTTTTTCTTTTAGCATGCCAAGTGTCAACTAGTCGTTAAGGCCCTTTTCTCATTTTTCTTTTTCTTTTCTTTTCTTTTCTTTTCCTCCACTTGTGGACAGTTGGGACTTGTCAGTCCCTACTTGCTGCAGTCCCAACTGATGGCCAACTCACTCACTCTCTCTCACTCTCCTTGTCTCATTCTCCCACACTTTCTTTTTTTCTTTTTCTTTTTATTTTTTCATGCCAAGTGTCAACTAGCCGTTAAGGCATTTTTCTTGCCTCTTCCTCTTAGTTTTGGCCCTTCCTATGCCCAAGCGTCAGTCCGTTATTTCTCGGACTGCAGTTGTGGCCCTTCCATGCCCTTGGGAGCTACTATTTGCCCCTCTCTCTTCCAAACGGTAGGCCCCCATGCACCGATTTTCTCCGGGAGGCCTATTTTTCTCATGGAGCCCCTACGGGCTCCGTTTTCTTGGGGGAGGTCAATCCGAGATTTTTCGGATTGCTCCCATGCCTCTAGCAATTGTTTTCTTTACTTTTTATTTTTCTTTTAGCCTTCTCACTTGCTCCCACTAGTGCTTGCACTTGCACTAGTGGTGCTAATATTTTTGGTCGTCAAGATCCCTGACCTTGACGGTGCCCCTTGTTTTATTTATTTGCACCACGCGCTGTGCCATAATTTTTCCTTGGGATGTTACAAGTCCCCGCCACTTGTCCCGCACTAGTCCCCGACACTAGTCCCGCCAGTGGTCCCGCCGGTACTTGTCCCGCCGGTACCGCATGTTTTTTCCTAGTCCCACGCGTCCCCGATACCTTGCCCCGCAGCACCGCATTTTTACTTAGTCTCACGTGGGTCCCAGCACCTTGTCCTGCCGGTACCGCATCTTTGCCTAGTCCCGTGCGGTCCCCGACACTTTGTCCCGCCGGTACCGCATTTTTTCCTTGCGACGTGCGCCTCATGACGCTACTTCTCTCGGCGGTCCTTCTCCTCTCCGGGGGAAGGGTCACCGTCGTCGTTTTCTTGCGGCCCTTTGCCGCCTCCCGTTCCGTTAATCTCCTCGCGGTTCTATGGTCCCAGCGATTCCGGGCAGCCTCTAGATCCCAAACTGTACCTTATGCCTTCGATTCTTCCATCCTCCCTGCCTCCGGTTTTCTCTGCCGTGCACAAATTAACCATATACGGTCTCTTGAGTGACGGGAAGTCATTCGGGACTCACCAACCCCGACAACGGTAAACTCGTAGTTTCCAAAACGAGAACGGAAAGCAGTCTTAGGCTGGTTCTCCTCGACTACATGGATCTGGTGATATCCGCTACGAAGATCGATCTTCATGAAAAAGTGGTGGCTGGAGAGGCGGTCGAACAGATCATCCACGCAAGGCATAGGATAACTGTTTCTGACCGTGTACTCGTTGAGACCGCGGTAGTCGAGGCAGAGGCGGAGGGTGTTGTCCTTCTTGCGATCGAAGAGGACAGGTGCACTCCATGGGGACGTGCTCGATTTAATGAAGCCCTGACGAAGCAACTCATCAATTTGGCGTTTAAGTTTATGGGCTTCAGGGACCGAGAGGCGATATGTTGAATACGGTAGTTAGGTTCGAGCCGGATGTGATGCTCGATATTACGCATAAGAGGGATGCTGCTATAGGAGACAGATGGAGTGAAAACATCGCGATACTCACGAAGGAGGGCCGCAACGCTAGGCTCCAAAGATGATAGGAGGTTGNGAGGGATGCTGCTATAGGAGACAGATGGAGTGAAAACATCGCGATACTCACGAAGGAGGGCCGCAACGCTAGGCTCCAAAGATGATAGGAGGTTGTCAAACTCCTCGGCAGCAGCAGCGTCTGGATCAGGGGTGGAAGGAGTCGGTATGGGAATAGGTACCGATGGCGCCTCTGTGGTAAGGGATGCAACAAGGTGAGATGAGCTAGCAGAGGTGAAGGAGGATGAGGAGGCTGAAGGATCAGRAGGCTCGGGGGGTTCGGGGASTGGTGGGTSGASCTCGACCAACTYAGCGCCTGATGCATGGAGTTACAAACAAGGAGATCCGTGATGTCGACAATGTAGAGTTCGGCATCAGGCTGAYGAAGGATGTGGTGGAACTKAGTAGGTGTCAAGATGGCGATATTGACAGGAGAGGGRGGTGTAAGGTCGGATTTGCCYAACAACGGAATAYGATATTGCTTCYCATCCTTGGCGTCGAGGACGAGGTCGTTGTGGATCCAATCGGGACCAGAATGGGCGAGCTGATGGGAGTAGGAGGTGCCGAGAAYAAGGTCGTATAGGGTTTCCATGATGTYGAAAGTCCACTGGTCATGGAACCGAGGGGYCTTRMGAAGGCTATGTGGCATCYGCAAGGGGAAGGAGAATGGGAGATCAGGCACCACACAGTSGACGAAGGATTTGRCCTGATTGTCGCCAAGCGTGACAGTGACAGTGGAAGGGTAGGGGGATGYATAGAGAGATGCCTCCTTAACTACACRAGGATGAATGAAGTCGCCAGTAGAGCCAGAGTCCCATAGTGCGCGATACACTCTAGTAGAGGTCCCGAGGCGCACTGTAATAATTGGTAAGGTGCGATCGGGATTGTGTAGGCGCTGAGACATTGCAGATAGGGTATGCTCTCTGAGGTGGAGACGTTCCTGGTGGGCCTTAACGCACTCGAGGTCTAGGAAGTCGATGATATTCTCGGCTGCAACAAGGGAAGCACTGCAGCGGGCCGTGCGTAAAGCACACCTAGTAGGAGGACGAGGAGGAGGAGGATCACGAGAGAAGTTAGGCGAAGAAGTGGAGGGTGCACCAACGTCGCTAGGATCGACCAATGATGAGGTCAGGTCCGAGTCCTCATAAAGAGTAGCAAGCAGCGCAAAGGTAGAATCGCGAGCGGGTATGCATGCTACTGTAGGAGGATCAGGGGGACGGGAGATCGCCGCTAGGTGGCTGCGGCACTGGAGGTCAAAACGGGGGGCTCAGGCTGAGGGCGGGACTGCTGAGCAAAGTGACGCTGGAGGGCGTCAATGTAAGAGCAGGTGGACGAAGTGTGACCAGGTAGGCGACAACGGGTACATATACCTCGTGTACGAAAGTCCTCACTCTCCGCGATAGACAATTGAGCCCGGGGAAAGACATAGCCCGATGGGAGGGGTTGTTGTGTGGTCGATGAGCGGGTCCTCGATGAGGAGGACTGGCGCTGTCTGAGGAAAGCAGAGAAGGCACAAGCAAGGTGCTCGTCCTCGTCGGGATCATCACCATCCACAGGAGACTAGGGGTCATCTCCCTCGTCCGGGTCACCATAGGATCCATCTGAACCAGTACCGTCCTCAGAGCTCGACGACTCATGGAGCATGGTCTGGACACGGTGGAAAAAAGGTGCGTCTAGGAACTCGGCGGGGGCCGCGGCGAGACATGGAGAACTGTCGGGGGCGAGATGTGCCAGGGGCAGACGTGGCAGCGGGAGATGCAGCACCAGGCTGAGATGTGGAGCCCACAAGAGGTGCATAGGTGAGTTGGATGGCCCTGGCAATGTTGAAGGCCTCAGGGAGGGTGTGGACTGTGTATGCCAGCATCTGAAGCTGGAAGGGTTGGGGTAACCCGACACGGAAACGCTGGACCATAGCATCGTCGGCTATGAGGGAGGGAGGAATCTAGGCGCGAACGCGGTGGAATGTCGTGATGTACGACTCTAAGACATTGTTGCCACCAAGCCATCTGATCTCAGCGACCCGTGTGACAGGGTTAAAGGTAGGCGTCGGGCGAGAGAAGTACTGCTGGAGAAAATCACGAAACTCCGTGTACGTCATACTCTCGTGAACGCCCTGTTGAGCACGAAGGGCGAGAAAGTCGCGCCAAGTGGAAGCCGCTCGAGCTGTGAAGCGGGCTGACATTTTTGTGGGCCACAAGTCCATGTTTACACCATGGTACCGAAGTTGCTCCTCGGATGTGGTGATCCAGCCCTGGAGTTCGGAGGCCTTGTCATTGAACTGGGGGAGTCCATCAGGGTGGTACCGGGGTACATAGGGCAGCGACTGATAATGAGGAGGGAGGGGGAGGGCACACTGCGACAAGAGGGCAGAGGAACTAGGGGCACCCGCAGGAACACTAGACAAGGCCGGAAGCTGAGGCGAAGGGCCATGAGACATCGTGGTGGCCGGTGGACGAAGAGTAAAGTGCATCGCAGCGGCCTGAGTCTGATGCTGCCGGTAGATGAAAGGGGCAGCAGGCTGTGCCGCGAGGTGGGGAGGCAAGGGTTGACCTCCTTGGAGCCGGCGGATGTGGTCGTGGGCCATGGCAAGTTGGCTTTGGAGCCCAACATTTTGTGTCCTGGGTGTCATAGGGGGTGGGGGGGGAGGTAAATAAGTGGGGGGTGGTGAGGTAGGTGTCGTGGAAACTAAAATTGAGGAGGTGACGGGATATGATGCCATGGGTCCTGAGGAGGAAAGTGCGGAGGTGGACACTTGGGAGGAAGGGAAGGCTGCAGAAGAAGGGTGGGTCTGTGGAGAAGGCATACCACCCTTGGAAGGGACAAGAGTGTAGATGACGCCAGCCGAAGAAGGAGAGGAAGTAGGCAGAGATGCTGATGACGCAGGTGGGGGGGAGGACTGCGGGATACCAGATTGGGGAGAGGGGAGGTGTAATCCAGTCGGAGGATGTGTATGGGAAGAGGAGGGGAGTGTGGTGGCATGCGGCTCCATCTGTGACATCCGGTCCGACAAAGTATCGAAGTTGGTTTGGATGGTCGTGAATTTGGCCTCCAATGTGGCTTGCATGTGTTGGAGGAGGGCCAGTACAGGGTCTGACTGGGTGGCGGGGCCCGAACCGGCGACCGCAGGGGTAGGAATCTTCGTCGAGTTAGACATAGTGTCACGAGCTAGGAACGCAAGGCCTTTGCTGATGGAGTGGGAGGGACTTGCTAGCTCAGTACTCTGCATAGAGTCGGGGGATGAAAACGATGAAGAGGGGGAACTGGGAAGGGGGGGGCGCTCAGTGGCAGCTATCGGGGCGTCAAAGCGAGCGAGTCGGTGTGCGGCGCGGGCGTCTCAACGCGATTTTGGAGTACACACTACTTGTTGTCTCGGGGAGCCAGATTGGCATGCAGGGAGGCGGGGAAGAAAGGAAGGCGTGTAGGAATGAGCTCTAGCGAACTTTCGGAATTCAATCAAGACAATTGAGAATCAGATTGAGGGAGGAGGGGGAAATTTTCCAATTGGAGCAAGGAAAATGGGAAGAAATTTTTACAAAATGGCGTGGGGCATAAAGGAGGGCATGCATAAGACAATCACTAAGTCAAAATAAAATTCCGAAATTATTTGGACGTAAATTCGAAATTTAAAGAAAATTGAAGCAAAATTCAAGGAATTTCAAAAGTATTTGTAAAAAATTTTGAAAGTTCGGGGAGATGATAAAAGATATAGAGATGAGTACAGGGGAGGATTTTGAATTAAAATGGAAAATTCGATAACGTATTTCTGAAATTAAGAGATTTGTGAAGGTGATTTGAAATAAAAATAGAAGACTAATTCCGAATTAAAGAATTTACGATGAAATGGCAGAAAGAATTTAACGACAGTCAAGTAAATCGAATTGGGAAGAATTTCAAATTTATTTAGATGAAATTAATAAATTGTATCATCATGTTGTAAAATTAAGAAGAATTTGAAAGAATTTTCAAAAGAATTCCAAAAGAATTTAAAAAAGAATTGCGGAATTTCGAAATTTTACGTGGGATAGAAAGTAGGAGAAGAGTGGATGTCAGAAGGATTAAATTTAGTAAATTTCAAAATTCATTTCACAAATTTCTGAATTATAATCAAATTTTAAATTAATTTATGAAAGAATTTGATATAATAAAGAATTTCACATAACTTTTGAACAAACATGTCGGAATTAACTCCGTTCACGGCATTGGAAGAAGAGCGAACGAAGATTAATCCTATCAAATTAAATCGACGTTCCGCGAAGCGGGATGGACGTCATTGTCAATCAAGCACAAAAAGAGGATATACGCGTCACACGCGTTAGGAATTTTAGATGATGCGACCAATTGGGTGGGATGGGAGAGGAGGAATGGGGGAATGGAGAGGAGATGGAAGAAGAGGAAAAATGTGAGAACTTTGGGAGAGATCGGCGGGAGGAAGGGAGGGAATTAGTAAGAGGGAGGGGATTAACGATACCGCGCTCCCGGTCAGCCGGGAGCAATCAAGGTCCTTCCTCCTAGTCGAGGAAGGTCTTCAATCAACCCCTAAAGGGTCTTCTCGATCGTTCCCCCGGTGGAACGACGAGGTCGTCGGATTAAATGCGCGAACTGATGATGAGGTCAGCAATGGCGGCAATGACGAGGACGATGCTGCTGCTGCTGCTGCTGATGATGATGATGATGATGGCGACCACGGACCAGTTATCGGTTTGGTAACTTGTCTGACCCCTCTAGCTTGAAGTCCTGAAACGCTGAAGGATCGGTAGGCCACGCTCTCCCATATTGCATTCGCAGTGGAGATCAAAATCGAATGAGCTTTTGCCCTCGTGCGCCAAACGAGGTTTCTGTTCTCCTTGTGCTCATTGTAGGATACCTGCGTTATCTTCTAACAGATGTGCCGCTCCAACAAATTTTCCCGTCATGCACATGCGTGCGGAGGAAAAGTAGGTGGGCAGAGGGAGCGGCAGGGTGGGGGTGACTTCGTAGGAGGTGGGGGATCGGGATTGGGGTGACATGGCAGAAGATGGGGGGATCAAGGGAAGTCGAGGGGGGAAGNNGGAGCAATCAAGGTCCTTCCTCCTAGTCGAGGAAGGTCTTCAATCAACCCCTAAAGGGTCTTCTCGATCGTTCCCCCGGTGGAACGACGAGGTCGCCGGATCAAATGCGCGCAATGGAGGAGAGAAGCCGTGGCAATGATGATGATGATGATGATGATGGCCCCTGAAGATGGCAGCACTGCGAATGTCGGGGGAACAACAAGCAGCGTCGCTGTGAACGCTTGATTGCCACAAGCCACCTCTAGCTTGAAGTCCTGAAACGCTAGAGGATCGATAGGCCAGTCTYTCACAGTTTGTATTTGTACTGGAATTCAAAATCAAATGAGCTTTTGCCCTTTTGCCCCGCACAAGATCTCTGTTCTCGTTGAGCTCATCTCAGGACACCTGCGTAATCTTCTAACAGATGTGCCGCTCCAGCAAGTTTTCCCGTTGTGTACATGCGTGCGGGGGGAAAGAAGGTGTGCGGAGGGAGCGGCAGGGTGGGGGTGACTTCGCAGGGGATGGGGGATCGGGATTGGGATGATGTGGCAGAAGATAGGGGAATCAAGGGGAGTGGAGGGGGGAAAGCGTCGGGGGTGGAGGTCGCACGCACGTGCGGGGGGGGCGGGGGGGTCAGGGGGGGGGGGGGGGGGGGGGGGGGGGGGGGGGGGGGGGGGGGGGGGGGGGGGGGGGGGGGGGGGGGGGGGGGGGGGGGGGGGGGGAGCATCGTGGGTGGAGGTCACACACACGTGCGCGCCGAGGTTGGGTCAGGCGGGGGAAGGAAAAGGTCGGGGTGAGTCGGGGGAGAAGTGGGGAAGAAAGTCGTGGTCGGTATAGGGGGGGGTAGGTGGCGGGATCGGTGTCGGGACCGGTGGGTCCCGAATAACATTCCGCCACTCGAGAGCCTGTATATAGCAAAATTGTGCACGAAAGAGAAATCTAGAGTAAGGAGGCAAGAGAGAGAAAAGACAAAGGACTAGGCCGCTGGAAGGGATGATGCCCTGGGTTGAGAACCGCATGGGAAAAAAACAACAGCGACGGCAAGCAAGTAAGTGTCAGCACAGGGGCGCATAGGAACGCAACATGACGTCAGGGGGGCCATGGGAATTCAGCATGACTAAGGCCAAAGGGCCATTAACTTGGCAAATGTGGCACGACAAGCGACAAGAGAATAGGGGAGCCGAGAGGTGGACGGCCCGGTGGCCGTGGGACGCTACAAAATAAGGGCCAACGTGGGGGCCGCCTACGACAATTAACGGAAACCTCGGATTGGAGGGTCCGTGACCGGAGAAACTGGCGCATGCAAAGCCCAAAAAAAAGCAAGGGAAGGGGGCCATCGTAGGGCGGTAGACGCCCAAAGCACGTAGGACACCTTGAGGGAGGGCACCAGGGACCACGTGGGACCAAGTAAAAAATAACGGTATTCGGGACAAAATATGTCGGGGACCACCGACGGGACAAAGTGTCGTGGACAACCGGCAGGACAAAGCGTCAGGAACCACCAACCGGACAAGTGGCGGGGACACGTGGAGGTCCCAAGAGAAACGATGGAGCGGCATGAGGAGAAAACAATTGAAACGAGACACACCGTCAAGATCAAGATCTTGACGACCAAAAATATTAGCAAGCACCAGTGGTAGCAAACGGAAAGGGCAAAAGGAAAAAAAAAAGTAAAGAATCATGAAGTGGGATACATGGGAGCAATCTGAAAAATCTCGGATTAGCCTCCCTCAAGAAAATGGTGTCAAAAGCGGTTCCATGTGAAAAATAGGCCGCCGGGAGAAAATCGGAGTAGACGGGGCTACTGTGGGAGAGAGATAAAGGAAAAAGGAAGCTCCCATGGGCATGAGGGGGCCATTATTGCAGTCCGAGATGTAACGGACTGCACCATGGGCAGAGGGAGGGCCAAAACTAAGAGGAAGGGCCTAGAAAAGGGCCTTAACGACCACTTGACACTTGACATGCTAGAAAAAGAAAGAAAAGAAAAGAAAAATGAGGGAGAATAAGACAAAAAGAGTGAGAGGGAGTGAGTGAGTTGGCCGTCAGTAGGGACTGCCACAAGTAGGGACTGACAGGTCCCTACTGTCCAAGAAAGGAGGAAAAAAAAAAGAAAAGAAAAGAGAAAATAAAATAAAAGAGAAAAAAACCTTAACGGTAAAAAACGGTCATTAGGAGAGATGCATCCGTGACCAGATACATTCTGGAATATGGCGGTTGCAAAGGACCTTGATTTTCTCTTGATTTTGCAGAGAAAATCTAGAAAAACCAAGGCCCCATGCAACAGAAATACAACGGATTACATGGGGGAGGAGAAACACATGTTTTAGGTACACCCGGAGCCAAAATTGAGTCCGGATACACTTGGAAGTTGGTCGTTTTTTTTTTTCTTCAGTTGAGGGTTAGTTGTGGGGCAATGGGGCTAGAAAATTAACCCCCATTGCAGTCCGAGTTACAACAGACTGCATAGGGAGGGGAAAACACATGTTTTAGGTGCATCCGGGGCTGACATTGAGCCCGGATGCACTTGAAAATTGAGCGCTTCATTTTCTTTCAGCATGAGGCAAGTTGTGGGGCTGTGGGACTAGGAAAATGACCATAATTGCAGTCCGAGAAATATCGGACTGCATAAGGATGCCTAGGCTAAGAGAAATTGAGCCATGACAAGCCCAAAAGGCTAGAAAAAAACGATTTCTGTATGGGGCAAATAAAGACGGTAAACGACAACCGTGAGATGAGATCTCGCGACCAAAAATAATCGGCACACGTGAGGCACCTAAGGAAGGAGTATTGGAACCACCAAGGGCAAGGAGGTCCCAAAATAAAAATGGGACATCATCCGGGACGTTGCCGGGGACTAAGTGGGCCCAAATAAAAATAGTCGAAAAACGGGACACACGCTGGCGGGACTACCGGCGGGACAAAAAAAAATGGAATTAGTACGGGGAGAGTGGCGGGGACTTGAGTTGTCCCAAGGTAACTGTGAGCCAACATGAAGGATGGTCGCACAAAGCAAACGACACCGTTGAGATCAAGATCTAGACGGTGAAAAATATTAGCACCACTAGTGCAAACACTAGTGGGATCAAGTGGGAGAACCGTGAGAGAAAAGAAAACAAAATAATAATGGTAGAAGGGCTGCCCAGCAGTTCGAGATATCTCAGACTAGCTAGGTATGAGAAAATAGAGCTCCAAGGGGCCCAACTCAAGAAAACGGCTGTCCAAAGAAAATCAGAGCAAAGGGGGCTCAAAATTGGGACTAACGGAGGCAAAATGGAGCCTCCTATGAGCATGGGGATGTCATTATTGTAGTCCGAGATGTAACAGACAACTACTCAGCCTGGACCTGGCCATGGATAAGGATCCATGGTCTAGAAAAAGACTCAACAGCTATTTGACACTTGTCACATCAGAAATAAAACAAAAGAAAAGAAAAATTAGAGAAAATGGAAGGAGAATGAGACAAAAGGGGAGAAAAAAGTGGAGGAGGGTGTGCCAGCCTATCTGGACCTGCACAGTAGGGATTAGCAGGTCCCTACTGTGACCTCATCCCTCCAAGATTCAAGGAGGGCAATCCAGAATGCAGAGATATGGCCCTTGGGGCAATATCTCCACAAAATCTAAATTAAAAAAGCAAAATCAAAAGAAAATGCAAAGGGAAAATAACCGGGTTTCTTTTGGACCATGGATCTGAGATTTAGATCCATGAAGGAGGGAATATGGCCGTTTTTTATGAGGCCTACCCAAACGGTCAACTCCGGAATGAGTTGGCAGCCCAAAATGGAAAGAAACAAAAGAGCGAAAAAAAATAAAATTGTGTATTTGGCCCAAAAAGAGGGCCAAATGCACCAAAAATTGAAAAGGAGAGCTTAGGGGCTCAAATTTGAAGCAAGGACTACTTGGGGTTGACACGGAATATTGTTGGCCTTGGATCTCAGCCAGATCCAAGGCTGAAACAACACCGAGGTATGGGAAAATACCTCGGCCTACCAAAAATGTGGTAGAAACTGAAAAAATCGAGAAAAAGGCCCATGAGGTCTTTTTCTCTCAAGTGTGGTTGCCCCTTGGGCATTAAGACCCAAAGGGGCAGCATTTTGAAAATGAAAAAGAGGCTGAAGGAGGCCAAGAGGCAATCCGAGTTGGTACCAACCACTCGGACTGCATGTACTTGGCCAAAATGAGGCTCGGGTACCTCCGGAAGGGCCTAGTGGTGGAATTTTGCCTTGGGGGTACCTCGGTTCACCTCAATGCACATGGGGAGGCCCATGGGCTGGCCGGAGTGCTGGTCTCAGCCTACATAAGCTGAGGATTCAGTTCGCCACACTCACATTTGCATGAGGAGTGCCCATGCTGCCCAAGTGAGCTCATAGGAACACTTTTTCACTTGGAGAGAGGAGAGGGGAACCTCTGCCAGTTTGGGAGCTTAGAGGAGACTATGAAGCTAGTAAAGGGAGCTCTAGAGGTTAGTGGTAGTGAGGCTGGCCTAGGGAGGTGATCCGCCATAGCCCTCAGGCTGTGAGGAAGGAGTCACTTTCTTTCGTCTTCTTCACTTGGGAGCAAATCGCAACTCTTGGCTTTGCTTAATCTAGTGTTTTAATGATGATTACCTCTTGTTTAGTCCATTTCTTCACTCCCATGTGAAGCGCTACTTCTCCCCTTGTGATCTCATGCATTTGAGTGAGTTACACTCACTCTATTCTCATTTTCTCTCCTCTTCTTCACTTAGGAGCAAATCGCAACTCTTGTATTGCTTAATCCAGTGTTTTGATGATAACTACCTCTTGTTTAGTCCATTTCTTCACTCCCATGTGAATCGTCACTCCTCCCCTTGTGATTTCATGCATTTGGATGAGTTACACTCACTCTTTTA
>BFEA01000024.1:206421-221001 GCA_003427395.1 Chara braunii
TTTTTTTTTGGTTACCAAAAAACAGGGCCTTATGGTCCCGACTCCTTCCATTCTGGGGAGCGACAGTCCGGTTCCTATTCCACCGGCAAGTCAAAGTATGATACATCACAGCAACCAACTCACGCTTCCTCCTGTCTGGCCGGAGGACCCCTGAACAGCATTGATTGCAGGTAAAAACCCTTTCTGATGATGGAATTTGACGAGTTCCCTGAGGTGATCACAAAAATGATGGATAATGATGAGGATGCTGATGACTATTCCTCTCCCCCCCTCCCCCTCCTCCATGTACTCTCCCCCTCTCCCCTCATTTCCTGTTCTCTTCTTCTCCTCTCGATGCCTCCGCTGATCTGAACCCCGCTATCAGTATGAAGTTCCTATCAGCCCCAACGAGAGAGAGAACCTCCCCATTCCCTTCTGCCTTGAAGTAACCTGTTCCCCCAAAAGGTGTACCTCAAATCTAACACTTTGACCTTGTCTGGCTCCGCCAGGATATAATGTGCCCCCATACATATCTCCCAGCCCCAGCCCAGGTCAGCTCCCATCATCTGCGTCTACTCCCTAGAGTGCAATCACCTCCCACCTTGTGTTACCCCTGCGGAGTAGCGCTCCCTTCCTGGCCGACCTACCTACCAAGTACCGCCCTTTCTTTATCCTCGCGTGCAACGAGCCTTACGTCTGACTGATGCGGCTGATCAAGAGGCAGTTTAAGGACAGCCCCCAAGGGCCTCAGGAATTATTTGAAGTCGCAAACAGGACAACGATCACATCCAGTGGACAGTTCAAAACCCCATCAGCATGCCCTCATCATCATACATACATCCGTTGTCACCACAGCTCCCACGTTGTTGCCACATCCTTCCTGCGACACACCCCTCTACCTGGGTGTCGTGTTGTTAAGCCAGCGCCAATGTATCCTCACTGCACAGAAGCATCGTCAGCGCACCAAGTAACAACGTTGCTGGCGGCAGATAGGTGATCTCGAACCAGTCCCGATACCAAATTGCAAGGAATATAAGCGAGAGCGGTATACAGAAAACCAAGTTGCCAAATCACCCAGAAGTCCAGATAGTCATGTACAAGCAGAGAGCTCAAATGCACCAAGATTCCATCCAAATAAGAGCAATACAATGAACTCGTGAGCCAATGTTCAAGCCCTCAGGGCACACCAACGCAGTATTCAATGTCACGCCTCTCTGTCTCGCGCCCAGCGCCCAGTTTACTCTACTTGCCTATCTACGTTCATGCAACAGGCTCACTTCGACTTTCAAGACCAATGTACACGTCGTTAACACCAATGCCGACCTCCCACATACACCAGGTACATATCCTCATCTCCCCTCGTCACTCCCTGATCACCCACTTCTGCGCCTCCTCCCGAAGACCCCTGTCGCCCTCCTCTGCCTTGCGCCTTGCAGCCTGGCTATGGCCGCCAGCGCCCCACTGCCCTGCAGCGCCCCTTACCACTCAGCGCCGCACGCGCCCCCAGCCAGCAATGCGCAGACACTTGCTTGTGAGCGCAGCAGCATGTCCGCATTGCCTGCCCAGGCCAGAATGCCCTCCCTGGCTGGCTCACTTCCTATATGGAAGTGGCAGCTGCTGCTGGACTCCCTGGGCCTGGCCTTGGAAGTTTCAAGTAGCTTCTGGTCAGGCCCCAGTGTCTGTGCCCAGGCCTATCTCGACAGTTGAGGGCCTGGGCCCTTTTCAGTTAGGCACACCCAGAATTTCCCAGGCTCCGAATGTTTGCTGCATTTGCACTGGCCCACAGTGTAGATACGACAGCAATGCTGCTTTCTGGTTGGCTAGTGGCCACTTCGTGAGGTGTCGGCCTCTCAATGTGTGTGCCTGGGGCACAAGCACCCAGGCCCTGGGCTCAACTGCCTGGCGCAGTTGCTTCTTCTGGAAGAGCCCAGGGTAAGGCTCAGTTTGCACTCAACCAACTGTCGTGCAGCAACTATCTGAGACCCGCATTGGAAAAATGCTGAGATAAGGGCCTCTCGTGAATATTCAGGCCCGCCTTCACTTAGGGCGGGCACGAGGAGAGGAGGTTTAACAGAGACCCTAATTTTCAGACCACTTGCCATGCCATTTATGTGAAAACCAAAGAGTCATTTTAATCAAACTTGCCACCAATTCGTAGAGTGGAGACTATACTAACTAACTGCAAAAACAAATCCAAAAAATAATAATAAAAAACATATAAAACAGCAAGGCCCGAGGCTTGCTGGGGGGCCACAATCCAGAACATAAGCATGTTGCCTAGGGCCCCCTGAAGACACAGTCCTCACATTCCATCCCCCTTAGCTTCGAAAGTCCGCTGAGATGCTTCTATGCAGGTGCCTTCCCCTTCAAACGGTTTGATTGATTAATGCTTAATCAAGACTGCGGAATTGCTACTCCTAGTTCCTGCATTCGGTTCAATTTTTTTTGTAATCGTTTGATTCCCCTTTCTGCAAATTTTGAGCTTTCGACCTCAAACCTATTTCTGTTTCAACTCTCACTGAACTTCAATGGAGAGTACTCTTTAAGATTCTGAACATCTTCTTCCTCTCAGAAAAAAATGGCTTCTTGATTGCAAGTATTTTTTTGAATTCTTCGATATCTTTCATCAAATCTGTTTCTTCCGCACTGGTGAAATTGTGAGGAATGAGCCCTCACGGGGCCTTATCAGACATGCATATGTTGAAGGCAGAAAGCCCAGTGCCCGCCCGAAGTGAAGGCGGGCCTGAATATTCACTGAAGGCCAAAATATGACATTTTTTTCATATGTGGGTTGGCAGGCTGTGGCAGCACGCTAGTTGGTTGAATGGACGTGTGAGACTCACTAAGCTGCGTCGTACAGTTGGCCCAGGCCTTGTTGGTTGCGCCTGGGCACATACACACAATGCAGGGCGGAATACATTACGGATTGGCTTTGGGCCTGTGGAAAGGAAACACTGTAGACGTACATGCCCCAGGGTCCTGTAGGTGCAGTAAACCGCTTGGGTCTGAAATAATGCAAGTGCCCAACCGTAAAGGGGCCCAGGCCACCAACTGCCAAGCTGGGCCTGGGTGCAGGTACTGGGGCCTGACTGGAAGCTACTGGAAGCTTCCCAGCCAGGCCACACGCAGCATCCAGGAGGTTGCCACTTCCATATAGGAAGTGAGGCAGCTCAGGCCAGGCATTCTGGCCCGCACAGGCAATGCGGTCACGCTGCTGCACTGCTGCGTTGAGGCCAGAGCGCGTGCGGGCGCGTGTGTGGTGAGGTGGGCGCTGCAGGGCAGTGGAGCGATAGTAGCAATAGCTGGGCTGCAGGGCACTAGGGGGTAAGAGGGCAATTGGTGGTCTTCAAGAAGGCGGCGAGTGTGTGGGTGATCAAGGTCTGATGAGGGTGACAAGATACGTACCTGGTGCATGAAGAGAGGTCGGCTATGGTGTTGACGTCATGTACAAAGGTCTTCGAGAGTCGAAGTGAGCGTGTTGCATGAATACAGCTGTAGGTAGGATAGTCAAGTAGAGTAGGCCGGGCACTGGGAGCCAGACAGAGGAGAGCGACATTGGATACTGTGTTGGTGTGGCCTGAGGGCTTGAACATTGGCTCATTACTTCATTGTATTGCTCTATTTGGATGGATTCTCGAGGCATTTGTGCTCTCTGCTTGAACACGACTACTTGGACATCTGTGTGATTTCGCAACTTGGTTTTCTGTATATCGTTCACACTCATATTCCTTGCAATTTGGTATAGAGCTGGTTCATGATCGCCGCTTACCTGGCACCGGCGACACTGTTACTCGGTGCGCTGAGATGCTTCTGTGGAGTAAGGATACATTGACGCTAGTTTGATATAGCGGGGCCCAGGTAGAGGGGTCGGCCGCTGGAAGGTTGTGGCGACAGCGGATGTATGTATGGTGATGAGAGCATGCTGATGTGGCATTTTGGCTGAGGTGGCACTGCATCACGTTGTGGGTGGTGCCGAGGCTATGACTAGTCATCGAAATGCACGTCGGCTCAATTGGTGAGAAATCTGTGGTTGGGGGCAGCTATCTCCAGGTACGTTGTTCCCATTCCTTATCTACCCTCTCAATCTCTTCTTGCCGCGAGGAAGTGAGTCCAACCTTGAGTGTCCTCTCTTTTGTGTGAGGCGTCGTGTGCACTCTACCTTGAGAGACGACATTCTTCCCAATGGCGCATCTGGCAGGAGAGGGCGGTGCCTCTGAAAGGCCCTGGTCGAAGCACGGGTCACGATCACCATGCCAACCCATGGGAGTAGTACACGCAGGCCATGGCGCTTTGTCCTCTGAGGCTCTTTTCTGCGCTGATAGAAGGGGTGTGCGGACTGGCCAGTCCTATACAGACGCTCCCAGACCGTTTGGTTGGGTTCTGAACTGTCGACTGGCTGTGATCGTCGTCCTGATTGCGACGTTAAACAATTCTTGAGGACTCTTTTGGGCTGTCCTTAAATTGCCTCTTGATCAGCCAGATCAGTCAGACATAAGGCTCGTTGCATGCGAGGATAAAGAACGGGCAGCTCTGGTCATAAGCATATCTCTTGGGCACAAGGGTGGGCCGCTATTGCACACCTTAGACATTGTCGCTCGATGATGTTCATAGGCACGTTGCATACAGGGTGAAGGAGATTCCAATTGAGGACTCAATTGGCAAACACTATCATACCCATTGTGCATACATCTGCTCACCGTAGTTTATTTTTATTTTGATTAGTTGGTTGACAGACTGCTGACACCTACAGACAACCTAGAGTAGGACTGTAATATGCTACCATAACCAGTTCTTCTCAAAGCTTCTGCAGAGAACTAATCAGGATAGAAGTAGAATATGTGTACAGTCTGTGTAGCTGCGGTTGATACCACTTGAACGGTAGTATAGGTAACTCATTGGATAATTATTACTTATTTATTTTTAGCACCGGCCAGACGCATGCTGCAGTAGGTTCCAACGAGAGTCCTAGTGCAGACAGCGTCTTCCTAGCTGATGAGTGGATCAGCCGGGGGTGAAGGTACAACTGACGATAGGAGGCAAAAACGACGGGACATAGGTAGGATACCTGTAGTGTTCCAGGTCCTACTACCAGGAGACAAGAAGACTAAGGGTTGAAGCAAGGGCCTGTAAACTAAAGACTACAAGGGAACCAACAGCGGTTGCGGAGAGAGCATTGGCAGCAGCAGCGGCCAGTGCAGTAGCAATGGCTACCTTTGCAACATCGTTTGCTGCAAACTCAACTGGCCAGGCCTCGGCATGTCGCAGGGCTGGTCCAGTTCGCAGTCCAGCTCCAGTACGCCAGGAGCTGGCTCTAGTCAGATGGCGGGCGTGCAGTCCAGCTTGCCGCCTCACCTTACCAAGGAGCACACGGAGCTCCAGCAGGTAGAGAAGATCCGCTTAATGTTTGTGGAGGAACTTAAAAAGACTATTGAGAGAGAGAAAGAGATTAGAGATAGAAGTGTCAGACTAGAGGGTAGGGAGGCGGGCAAAGCTGCATTAGAGGGGTTAGATGACTCAGGCCTTGACAACACAATAAAGGTCTTTAAGGCGGGCATCCTGTCCATCCACACATGCATGGACAGCAAGCTGGACGCTATCCAGGATACCCTGGACCAGATCCTGAATGCCATGCACAAACCAGGAATCCGGCCAGCAGCTTTGCCATCACTGCCATTCTCAACGATGACAGGCCCCTACGCCCTCAGTCCGGACCACTACCAAGCGGTACTTCAGCAACAACCCTATCTCAGACTGTTGCTTCTTCATTTTCTGGTCCAGCTACGGGTGCTACACCCCAACCGCCACTTGTCTCACCAGTGGGGCAGCAGCAACCATGGTACCCCAAGACCCCCCTGAAACCACTCGCCACCTTCTTAGGAGATAAGAAGGAGGAGGCTCTCGACACTTGGTTGAGAACGGTTCCAGTATGGGTAAGGGCGAAGAGGACGCTGGTAGAGGAGGAAGTGATAACTGCTGCATCCTACTCAAAGGGTTCAACAACTCGCTGGCTAAATGGATTGGTAGCCTCAAAAGGGTTCGACAGGAACATGGATGACTGGGTCAAAACCCATACCCTTAAGAGCTTTATGGATCTGGTGGAGGCGCGTTGGCACAACCCTTAGCAGGCATAGATTGCCACTGATGGGTTACTAAAGCTTGATACTAGGAGGTACAAGTCTGTGTGAGAGCTTACCACAACCGTAGACATCCGCAGGTCTTATTGACTATATTCTTGAGGCGACTTCCCACAGACATTAAGAACTTATTAGCCAGCAAGGCTCGGCTAGAGTATCACACCTTTGAGACCTTTAGCAAGAAGGCCCTAGATTTAGAGGCTACGCTGGGTGGTGCTCAAACCCCCCTTAAAGAAGAAAGGTCCACAAAAGTGGAAGAAGAAGGGTAGTCCATTGATGATGGTTGATTCCAAAGGGAACCAAACTGAGGTTGATGATGTGATGATGTTTCTAACCTTGTGGATAGTTCAGAGTTAGACGGCGAGGATGGTGTTGAGGGTAGCAACCTCGCCGCGATAGTCAAGGCTAAAGCAGGTGGCCACGGCAAGGGCGGTCAACAAAGGAGTCAGGGGCAAACCGCAAACCCAAACAAAATAGCTGCGTGGGTTAGAGCCGATTTGGATCAAGATGTGTGGCGGGACCGTTATCAGCGGGGGGCTTGCATAAACTGCGGTGAGTATGACCATCAGCATTTCAAATGCAAAAACGCGAAGGTTGCGCAGAAGATCCCTCCTAAGGGTGGGTATTCTTCTTCTCAGTCTGGGGCCTCTACGAGCTCCAGCCCGGGAAACACCTAGGGCCAATAGAATTTGTAGCTGCTTCTACTCTCGTTGAAGCGGGTGCTGTACCCTCCCCATTTCAAGAGTTGGCCGAAGCTATTGACTCCTTAGTCACCCCGCAGACCCATCCAGACCCAACTATACTCTGTATGTTGGATGTGTCAGAAGCCTTAGAGGACCTTCAAGGTGAGTGGTCGGCAAGGGACCCTCGTGAGGTCTGGGTGGCACTAAGTCGAGGTCCTAGAGGGGAGCATTTCGTTGTGGAAGTTGGTGTGGGTGGCCGCAAGTGCGGTGCCTTCGTAGACATCGACTCCACGCGAAACTTCATAAGTCACGACTGCGTTGAGAGACTGCGCCTAAAGGACCGGGTGCAACGCCTTAGTAGACCGGTAGCATCTACTTTGACCAACAAAGAGCGCATGATGGTAGAGGACTACATTAAGGACGTGGTCTACACTTTCTCCTATCCAGGAGGAGAACTAAATCATAGAATTTTGTTCCTGGTGAGCGACGATTTGCCTTTCTATATGTTGTTAGGCATGTACTACCTTTAGGTTGCCAAGCCCCAGTTTGACTGGGACAAGAAGGTGCTAAAGCAGGAGTTGCCTAACAGGAGAACCGTTAGACTAGCTAGGTACAAAGTCAGTAGGTTAATTGACTCCTATGGGTGCCTATGCGAATCTTTGTTCTACAATTATTACAAACAAAACCAGGAGGATGGTATGTACGTAGTCTATGTCTTTGAGAAAGGGGAGGCCATTAAAACACCCTCAGAGATAGAGAACATTGTCGCTAAGTACCCTGATCTGTTTGAGGAACCTACAGGAGGTTGTCCATGCCATAAAGATCATCCCAGGTAGCAAGACACCTAAAGGGAGAATCTATAGGATGGCTTCGACCGAGTTGGATGAGCTCCGGCGACAATTGAAAGAGCTCACAGAGAAGGGTTGGATACGGCCTAGCACCTCCCCCCTCGGCTCACCAGTATTATTTGGCCTAAAGAAAGGGGGATCATTAAGGATGTGCAATGATTATAGAGGCCTAATGCCATCACTGTTAAGAACACAGAGCCTCTACCACACATCTATGACCTATTGGATAGGGTGCAGGGATGTAAGTATTATACTAAGATAAACTTAAAATCCTGCTACCATCAGATTGCTATAAGACCAGAGGACCAGCACAAAACCGCATTCCAGACCAGGTACGGTCTGTATGAGTTTATGGTGATGCCCTTTGACCTTTGCAATGCGTCGGGTACATTCCAACACGCGATGAATAGAATCTTCCATGACTACTTAGATAAGTTCATCGTCGTGTACCTCAATGATATACTTATCTTTAGTAAGACAGTCGAGGAACATGCCAGCATGTAGACAAGGTACTTTCACTCCTTCGGCAACACAAGTGTAAGATAAACTTAGAAAAAATGTGAGTTCGGCCGCACTCGAATCTTGTACTTGGGTGATGAAGTCTCCGCGGATGCGATTAGGTACGAAGATGCGAAGGTGGCTAGCATACGTGACTGGCCATGACCCCAGTCTGTGACTGAGGTCATATCATTCTTGGGAATGTGTGGTTATTACAACGACTTCGTTAAAAACTATACCACGGTCGCATCTCCCTTAACTGATCTAACTCGACTTGATATGCCATGGGAATGGACCGACGAGTGCGAGGCAGCTTTCAAGCGTTTGAAGCATGCACTCACGCACCATGAGGTTCTCATGGTACCCGACCCACAAATGCCATTTGGTGTAACCACTGACGCATGCCAATACGGCGTTGGCGCAGTGCTGTCTCAACGGGAAGGGAAAAAGTTGAGACCCGTAAAGTATACGAGCAAAAATATGTCATCAAAGAAGTTGGCAAAGTCCACCTATGAGAGGGAACTCTATGCCCTTTACAAGGCACTTGTCCACTGGAGGCATTATCTGTTAGGAAGGTTCTTCTATTTTCCATCATACCCTCAAGTGGATCAAGACATAACCGGTTCTCTTCGATGCTAAGAAGACTAGTGCTAATTTAGTACAGCGATTTTGGTTGCCTAACATGCTGGACGATGCAAAGAAGTACGTACAGACCTGTCAGGCCTATCAGCAGGACAAGCCGAGTACTCAAGTTTCGTTTGGGTTACTAAAACCTCTACCCATCCCTGCTGGTCCGAGACAGAGTATCTCCATGGACTTCAACGACACCCTCGTGACCAGCAAGAGTGATAAGAGACATATCTTCGTCATTCACTAAGTTTGCTAGACTAATTGCCATGTCGGAGACCATCAGGACTGAACACGTCATCAAGTTATTCATGGATAACTGGGTGCGTGCCTTTGGACTACCAAAGACGATCGTTAGTGAAAGGGATGTACGTTTCAGAAGCGAGATGTGAAAGAAGTCCACTGAATAGATGGCCAGCCAACTCCAAATGACTTCTGGAATCATACCGAAGCCAATGGGCAGGCTGAACAGATGAACCGGGTGGTGCAGCATCTGCTGAGGCATTATATTAAGCCTAGCAAGGATGGTTGAGGTGATAAATTACCTCCCATCGCCAGTCTGTAGAATAACGCTGTACACAGTACCATCGGGGTCACCCCAAATCGACTGCATTTGGGTTGGAAGCCTAGATCTGCACTAGACTTCCTCCTTCCTGAAAACCGACCTGCTGCAACTCCTGGAACCATTGAGTTTGGTGTCTTGTACGAGAAGTTGCTGCAGCCAGCTGTCAAGAACATCAAGAAGTCTTAGGAAGCAATGATTGCTTCTGAGAACAAGCATCGCCGACAGTCCACATTTTAGTTAGGGGAACGTGTCTGGGTTAAGGCTAGTGAACTGGGACAGGAGTTCGGCATCTCTAGGAAATTAATGCCTCAGTACTTCGGTCCCTGGGAAGTCCTGGATGTTGTTGGTAGTGAGATGGATGGTCCCTCGTACGTTATCTGTATCCCTGGTCACTTACTCACTCACCCTGTGTTTCATGCCTCAAAGCTTTCTCCTTTCGCTGAGACAGAACAGTTCCCATCAAGGAGATCTATGCTGCCCCCAATCATGGATGGTCATTGGACGTCGACGATATCCTGGAGCACAGAGACATGCCTGTTCCCAAGCCAGCGGGCCGGAGTAGACCGCGTAAGCCTGAGCGAGAGTACAGGGTTCGGTTCAGGCATCATACTGATCCTAAAGAAGATCGACGGTTCACAAAGGGGGAACTTGTCAAGACAGCTCCTCAAATCGTGGCTGAATATGAGCGGAAACTGAAGGGGAAGGCACCAGCTTGAAGCATCTCAGCGGACTTTCGAAGCTAAGGGGGATGGACTGCGAGGAATGAGCCCTCGCGGGGCCTTATCAGACATGCATATGTTCAAGGCAGAGGCCCTCAGAAAGCCCGGTGCCCACCCTAAGTGAAGGCGGGCCTGAATATTCACTGAAGGCCACAATACGACATGTTTTTCATATGTGGGTATGCAGGCTGTGGCAGCACGCTAGTTGGTTGAATGGACACGTGAGCCTCACTAAGCTGCATCGCACAGTTGGCCCAGGCCTTGTTGGTTGCACTTGGGCACATACACACAATGCAGGGCCGAATACATTACGGATTGGCTTCGGGCCTGTGGAAAGGAAGCACTGTTGACGTACATGCCCCCGGGTCCTGTGTAGGTGCAGTAAACCGCTCGGGTCTGAAATAATGCAAGTGCCCAACTGTGAAGGGGCCCAGGCCACCAACTGCCAAGCTGGGCCTGGGCGCAGGTACTGGGGCCTGACCGGAAGCTACTGGAAGCTTCCCAGCCAGACCACGCGCAGCATCCAGGAGACTGCCACCTCCATATAGGAAGTGAGGCAGCCCAGGCCAGGCATTCTGGCCCGCACAGGCAATGCGGTCACGCTGCTGCGCTGCTGCGTTAGAGGCTGCATGCTGCGTTCAGGCCAGAGCGCGTGCGGGCGCGTGTGTGGTGAGGTGGGGCGCTGCAGGGCAGCGGAGCGCGAGCAGCCATAGCCGGGCTGCAGGGCGATTGGTGGTCTTCAGGAAGGAGGCGAGTGTGTGGGTGATCAAGGTCTGATGAGGGTGACGAGATACATACCTGGTGCATGAAGAGAGGTCGGCTATGGTGTTGACGTCATGTACAGTGGTCTTCGAGAGTCGAAGTGAGCCTGTTGCGTGAATACAGCTGTAGGTAGGATAGTCAAGTAGAGTAGGCTGGGCGCTGGGCACCAGACAGAGAAGAGCGACATTGGATACTGTGTTGGTGTGGCCTGAGGGCTTGAACATTGGCTCATTGCTTCATTGTATTGCTCTATTTGGATGGATTCTCGGTGCATTTGTGCTCTCTGCTTGAGAACGACTACTTGGACATCTGTGTGATTTCGCAACTTGGTTTTCTGTATATCGTTCACACTCATATTCCTTGCAAAATGCTCACTTCTGGTTAATTCACGCTGCTTGCAAGTTGGTATCATTTGCGCTTATTTCTGGCAACAGTTTTTCTTGGAAACTACTGCGAAATTGGCTCATTACTTCATTGTATTGATCTATTTGGATGGATTCTCGGTGTGCTCTCTGCTTGAAAACGACTACTTGGACATCTGTGTGATTTCGCAACTTGGTTTTCTGTATATCGTTCACACTCATATTCCATGCAAAATGCTCACGTCTGGTTAATTCACGCTGCTTGCAAGTTGGTATCATTTGCTCTTATTTCTGGCAACGGTTCTTCTTGGAAACTACTGCGAAATCGCTGATGTCAGCGAACTGCGATTTTTCACTCATTCTTGGAAGTTGTCAAGTCCTGCACCTTCGTTGATAATACATTGTAAAGATCAACTGAAAATTTGTGCTTTTGTTTTCCAAAGATTTGGTCCAGCACTCTCATTGGAACTTTCCTCTGAACTGTCACAATTCACCAGACTCGCAGGCCTTTTTTGTTTCTCTTCTTCTGCTTATGTCAGTCTGTTAATCTAGCTGTTCCGTCTGATGCAGCTAGGTTGCAGTCAGGACCCCATCTGTTGTCTGATTGGACTTCAAGACCGGGACTCCATTTTCTAAAAAAATCGTTTTTACTACATCGGGTCTTTGGAGAACCTTTGCAGTTTGATAGACCCCATCTTGTGCTTGATTGAGAACCCCATTGGGGTAGGGAATAGCTGTCGAATTTTTATGTGCTTGCATGACTAAATTCGTGACAAGTCAGCAGCTGTGCCATGTCAGCATGAGTGCAGCATCATCAGTGCCATGTCATCAGTGACACGTCAGCAGCTGTGCCATGTCAACATCAGTGCAACGTCAGTGACATATCAGCTGCAGTTGTCCTATGTCAGCAGCAGTGCCACATCATCCATGACACATCAGCAGGTCGGGTGCCACGTCAGCATGGAAGCCAACACCGGACTGGGTCTGCCCTGTCAACTGGCCGCCGGAAGTCTCAGTGACTTTCATACCCGCCTGCTCGCCCAAGTGGCAGCGGTTGAGGCCAGAAGACCCGGAGGCAACAGGAGCAGGCTGAAGCCAGTGCTGCTGCTGCAGGCTGAAGCCCATGAGGGCATGAAGAAACTGCGATAGGGAGCACGTGGACTTCTGCAGCAGCACGAGGCTTTAACCGCTGAACGGCTCATTTCCAACCCTCCACAAGAGGACAAACGCAAGGAGTAAGCTGATTCTGCGTCTGGTCTACATCTGCAGTCAGCTGTAAGTGGAGCTGGAGAATCAACACCGTGCCATCAATGCCAAGTGGGATGAGCAAGAGGACAAAATCATGATCTCAATGCACGACTTGTGGATTTGGAGAACAGCGCAGCTGCTCCTCCACACGACCGGGCCAGGAGCAGCAGCTCATCAGCACCCTCCGTCCAACAGTTGGAGCAGTGGATGACTATGTGGTGGCTCCATCGGCGATATCAGCAGGTTTGCAGAGCCAGTCACCTTGACCACGTACCTGGACGCCCTGTAGACACAAACGCAAGTGTTGCAGCGCAGTCCAGCCGCTTGCAGAAACGTCTTGGAGTCTCACTTCAAGGTGCCAAAGCTCAACAAAGAGATCTTCAATGATTACCACAAGCAAGACCCCGTGAACTGGTGACAAGGATTCGCCATCGCCGCAGCGATCCATCAAGTCCGAGAACAACACATGATTGTGACTCTCTACCTCAACACCACTGGTGCCTGCCAAATCTGGCTCAACCATTTTGCAGCCCGGGAGAAGGTCGAAGGCGCCCGAGTTCATACAAATGTGACATAGGCTGCCATGATGGAGGCATGGAAGAAGAGGTTCATCTTCTCAATGCAACAAGGGAACATGCCACGTTGTGATTGGTTGACCAAGTGACAAAACTTCATCGCTCTCCCCAACTTGAACATGCCATTCTCACACTTGAGGCGATAATTTTTCTTCCAGACATGTGAGGGATTGACCCAGGCTCTTGGTTAGAAGAAGGAACTTTTCACCGACTTTGACTCAATCATAACCGAAGATAGGGAGGTGATCAAGACGGACAAGGCCATGACCAATACTCGGTTGTAGCCTCACTACGTGGCAAAGGGCAAGTTCGGCCCACGGCAGCAGCAGGTTGCTGCAATTCAAGTTAACGAACAAACCAGCACCCACAATGCCACACAGCAAAGTGAAGGAGACACAGTTGTGAGGATTGAGCCCTCAACGGGGCCTTGCCGACATACATATGTTCTGGGCATAGGACCCCAGCAAGCCTCGTGCCTGCCCTAAGTGAAGGCGGGCCAGAATATCCACGAGAGACCTTCATTCAGCATATCACAAAGTGGGTATCAGACACTCCGCACGCCAGTTGGTTGGAGTGCATCGTGAGCCTCAGACTCCTGCAAAGGCAGCTGAGCCCAGGGCCTCGGTTGGTTGAGCCCTGGGCGACTGTTACATACTCGTAAAGATGTCTACGAGTATGGGGCAGAACCAAAGATCAACCAATATAGGATGAGCATGTATGCAGCGGAAGTCTGATAAACGGACTGACTCACATAGACTGACTCACACAGATATCACTCCACACACATACAATCGTGAGATGGTGGGGTCTGGGCCACGCATAGACGATGCCCAGACCTCGTACACACATACACAGATGAGAGGTGGGAGGAGAGACGAAGGAGGTGGGAGATATAGGTAGCACCAGATGTCACCGAGATAGAAACCAGTAGGTCACCGATATGGTAATCCAAAATGTCATCGAACAAGATCAAATGTCGCGGACAATAAGTCACCAACGTCGGAGATACAGAGTCCTAATGTAACCGGTGTCCAATCTGTGATGCAGCCGAGTATCATCCCCAACAATCTCCAAGTCTCGAATCCGGTAAGTACCACAGCCTCTTACCACCGAAGTCCAACTCTGATCTCTGTCCAACTATTATAAGTCTCCAGTCTGAAGAAGAAGAAGAAGAAGAAGAAGAAGAAGAAGAAGAAGAAGAAGAAGAAGAAGATGAAGTCTGAAGAGAAGAAGAAGAAGAAGAAGAAGAAGGGAGTCGAGGAGGAGAGAGAGAGAGAGAGGGGACTGGCGACGGGAGGGAGGAGAGAACCCCCTGTCTCCCGATACCTCAGGCGGCTATGGCCGCCGATGTGCCCAGTCACCGCTGCTGCTGCGCTAACGCTGCTGCTGCCGCTGCTCCTCTGGCTCCTGCGCTAGGAATAGCGCCAGCGCTGTCGCGCCGTACCATACCGCACCGCTAGAGTGCCGGTGGGTCGATGCCTCGAAGTGAGGCCGGACCAGTACTAAGTACTGGTTCGAAGACCGCACTCTCTCTCTCTCTCTCTCTCTCTCTCTCTCTCTCTCTCTCTCTCTCTCTCTCT
>BFEA01000024.1:265042-284901 GCA_003427395.1 Chara braunii
TTTCCGCTACCCCAAGGGCCTCAGGGCCGCTAGCTTCGCCACTTGAGTGTTTTTCCCTGCTACAACCCTCAATGCCACGGCCACAGGTAAGTACCAGCCCTGCGGGCCTACCAAACAAGCAAGTACCCTTGCGGGTCACACACACACTCATACCGACAAGCACTCAGACAGGCATGCAGGTCACAAGCACGCACACACAGACAGACTTAGAAGACAGCTGAATGCGGGAATCTCAGCAAGGCATCCATTCCATCGGCAGAACTTCAGAAATCAGCAGTGTTCCCAGTCTGTGTTTTGACGGGTCATTACACTACTCCCCCCTCAAGAGCGAGGTCCCTTCGAGCGAGTAACTCAATCAGAGTCCTTGCACAATGCATCATAGGCGTAGATAGCAAAGAGAGATCGGGTGTGTTCCGTAGGAGTCAGGGTAGCAGTGAATTTTGGTTGCTGTTTAGAACTGATCAATCGTTCATAGGCATGAACGACGCGCGGTGCACTCTGCAGTAAATCCTTCTTACCAATCCAATAGAAATCATTCAGCGGATGGTAGAGAAAATGGACTTTGTATTGTTTGTTTCTTCCCTTCCCACTGTGCTCGACAATTCTATCAACCTCGTGACCGCCATTGATTGCGCGGGGAATCATCGATTCTCGGTACTTGAAAGTCTCACGTGGCTCATACGGAAATAACTTTGATGCGTGGAAGACTGGGTATGTGCGGAGATGAGCAGGCACATCAATCGTGTAAGAAGGACCGAAGGAATCATTACCTACTCGATTCAGCACCTTCCAAGGACCGTAATACTGAGGAAGAAGTTTCCGTGATACACCTTCTTCTTCAGAAAACTCAGACATCTTGACCCAGACATAACTTCCCACGGTGAAGGGATCAGTCTGGCGCTTCTTGTTTGCATGCTTAATCATAGCACTGCGTCGCCTCTCCATAGCTGCGACAACGATTTTAAGCAAACGATCGTACTTAGCACTATAGCCTGGCTGGCCAGGTGTTAGGCCAGGTGGCTGTTCCGAGAACAGATAGGATAGGGGATTGCGAATTTTCTATCCGAGGTGCACCTTGTTAGGTGTCATCCCGGTGGAAGAGTGGATGGAGTTGTTGTACAACCCCTGCACACTCGGCAACTCCTCATCCCAAGAGTTCTGGTCAAGCACGATAAGAGCCCTGAGAAGTTGGATCGGGGTCTGGTTGATCTCCTCGGCTAGTCCACTGGTTTCGGGGTGTCGACCAGACGTCATCTTCAGTTTCATGTCGTAGGTCTGGGAGGTGAAGTCTTTCCAATCTGCACTTATGAACCTGGTATCCCGATCACTCACAAGAGTCTTCGGGGGACCGCACTGCAGAATGTACCTTTTGTTAAATTCTTCGATCACAAGGTCAGTTGGGGCGTGAGGTGGTAATGGGATTAGATTCATAAACCTGGAAAAACGATCGACGATCACCATTACTTGTGAATAAGCGTTTCTGCTCTTCTTCCCCATGTCCGTGAAGTCAATGGAAACAGACTCACCCGGGCCATCAGGGATAGGAAGAGGGTGCAGCAGCCCATAGGGCTTCTGTCGAGACGGTTTGATGCGCTGACAGACTTCACATTCAGCCACAAACCTTTGCGTCATTCTTTTCATTCCAGGCCACACAAACTTTTCCAACAGATTTCCGTATGTCTTCTCAACGCCGAAGTGTCCACTCCGGCCATGAGCCAAGTCCAAAAAGTGAGTGAGGATCGGCTCATGGTTGGGTACACACAATCGGTCATGCTTCCCGTATCGCCGGAAGAGAAGGCCCTTGCATTCATGGAAATCAGGCTGACTGCTAGGGTCAGCCCGAATCTGCTCAAGGATGGGACTGAGTTCCGGGTCCTTGGCAGTATGCTCAATGAGTTCCTCCTTCAGATCTTTACGCAGATCGTAGGAACCCACAAGGCAAGTCATATATTTGGGGTGGCGAGACAAAGCATCCGCAACACAGTTATAGCAGCCTTTCTTGTGTTAGAGTTCAAAATCATACACATCAATCTCATGCAGCCATCGGGTCAATGTGGTCGATGGGTTAACCTGTGTCTGAATCCATTTCAAAGTCTCATGGTCTGAGAACACTTTGAAATGGCGACCCAAGAGGTAGTGTTTCCAGTGGTCTAGTGCCTCTCTCAAGGCACAGAGCTCTCTCATGTAGGTGGAAGCGGCTACCTTATGACTGGGCATGCGTTTGCTGTAATATTCAAGCGGACGTAAGCCATCACCATCGTCTTGCTGCAGCACCGCACCAATCCCATACAAACTCGCATCCGTAGTTACCACAAATGTAAGCTTGGGATTTGCAGTGCGGAGCACCGGATGACTCACCAAAGCCTCTTTCAATGCTTCAAAGGCTGTCGTGCATTCTTCATTCCATGTTTAGGACACATTCTTGCTGGTTAGTCTAGACAGCGGACGGGCGATGATAGAGAACTTAGGCACAAACTTACGGTAATATGACGCAAGACCAAGAAAATAACGCAGCTCGCGAACATTCGCAGGTTGGGGCCATTTTTGGATGACCTCAACTTTGGTTGCCTCGGGCTCTAGGCCTGCAGCAGACAACCGATGTCCAAGGTAGATGACGCTGTCCCTCCCAAACTCAGATTTCTCCAAGTTGAGATGGAGTTGTGCGTCCTTGAGGATCTGCATCACTTCCTCAAGGTGTCTCATGTGCTCTTCCATCGATTTGCTGAAGATTAGTATGTCATCCAGATATACAATAACAAATCGATTGATCTGATTGCGTAATACCTTATCCATGAGACTTTGAAAGGTGGCTGGTGCATTCATGAGACCAAAGGGCATGACTGTGAACTCGTACAGCCCATCGCGAGTTTTGAATGCAGTTTTGTGCTGGTTTGCAGGTTCGACTTCAATCTGGAGGTAGCCAGACTTGAGATCGATCTTGCTGAAGACTTTGCACCCACCTGCAGCGTCGAGAAGATCATGGATACGTGGTAAAGGGTACTCATTCTTTCTTGTGATTCTATTCAATCCGCGGTAGTCAATACACATCCGCAGTTTGCCTCCCTTCTTAGGGACAAACAGCACCGGTGCACCGAATTCAGACTCACTGGGCTTGATCCATCCCTTCCCAATCATCTCATCAATCTGTCGTCGCAACTCCTCCATTTCGCCTGAGCCCATTCGATAGACACAACCTTTTGGAAGGGTACTTCCTTCAATCAACTCGATCTTGTGTCTGACCGGTCGCACGGGAACTCCATGCGGTTCGGCCAGGACCTCAGGGAATCGGTTGAGAAGGCTGCGAATTTCCGGTGGGATTTCCGGAGGGGGATCATCACTCTCAGGAGCAAGCATATAAGTTTGCATAGGTGCAGCCAAGACAACAGATTTTGCAGCAGAGTCATTTGGACTAGAGATGGATTTAGTAGAGGTAGAAGTAGTTGCCTCCGAGGTGGAAACAACATGCAAAGTAGAATCATTATGTACAGCAAAAATAGAAGGCACATGAGCAGGTCTAACAAAGGCTATATACATTTGCTCATCGGTTTTGCGCCTGCGCCACTTTTTGCAGAATTGCATTGCATTGAGAAAGGTTACTTGGGACTTGCGCGGCTCATCCAAGAGGACTGGTCGCTCGATTCCCATGGCATCTTTGACCATGAATTGTGAGTCCTTCCACGTGGTTCTTTCACATTGGGCCTGCAACCAGCCCAATCCAATAACCGCGTCGAAGGGGCACTGATCAAGGACATAGAAGTTCAATTTATGCGTGATTGTGCGGTGAGCATCAAAGGTAGTGCGCACACCTTTGACTGCATGCGTAGATGTGACAACCTCTTGGTTGCCTACTTGGGTCCGACAAGGACTCTGCAAAGTCACTTGCTTCATCCCCAAGCTTGCCTTACGTATGTCGTGCGGTGAGAAGTAGTTGGCGGTTGCGCCACAATCAGCCAACGCACGGATGTAACGGCCATTAATGTAGAGTTTGAAGAAAATCAGCTTCGTTCTCCTTTGTGCGCGTTCTTGCTTCATATGAGCCCAGCGCGTCAACAGAGCATGGAAGTCAATCTCTTCCGACTCTACCCAAAGCTCGTTGTATAGGATGTGGATCTTCTCAGCCTTGGAATCAGCATCAGATGGGGTTTCGGGAGAGGTTTGCTGATTGGGATCAGAATCCAAAGAAGGATCTGTACTTACATGTTCCACCTCTCCATCTGTAGAGTGTGCTGATGATACCTCTACCCCCGTTGCTGGTTTCCCTGCTGCAATCTGAAACATTGTTGGACTGAATGTCCCGGTTTGGTGCAATGCAGGCAAACTCCTCTCTTCACCCTGTTCTTCCACTCACTTTCACTAATCCGGAGATCTACCCATGGTTTTGTGGTAGGATCTTCCGGTTTGGGTGGAATCTTTGCTCCCTTGGGAAGAAGGATAGTGTTAGTGTTGTTCTTCATCGTGGTCCTCGGTCCCTTACTTTTTAAGGCAGTCTTTTTAAAGGCATTCACAGATTCTTCGTCATTTACGTACTCAGACTCATGGGCTGACAAAGAGCAAGAAGCCCCGCAGTCTTGCTCTTGATCGTCATCAAGAGAAGATTCATCCACGAGGGTCTCCTCGTCAGCCTCAAGCAGATCATGTGCTGCAAAACGGTTGCTGCCTGGAAACCGTTTGCGGCTGGTGGCCTTTTTGCCACTTGATCCACGCGGGAGGTCTTGTGCCTCCAGCTTGACTAAGTCCCGCATGAGGGTAAGCCAATTTGTATATCCGCTGAGCCCGAGCCCTAGGCGATCTTTTAGAGTAGAGGGGACCGTACCTTTTATCACATCCAGACAGGACTGCGCAGTCATCTCCAAATCCGGACTAGCAAAGAGCTTACTAACATACTGCTGCAGGCTGTGCATGGTGCCGGTCCACTTGCTGTGCTTGAGCTTGTCAAGCTTGAGTCTTGCTTTAGCTGCAGCATGTGGATCAACATATTGTTTGATCAAGAGATCCTCAAGTGCGGTAGTAGGCGTAGCCTTCAGCCATTTGTTCAGGTATATTCTCTTGTAGCCTGATTGGACAGCTTGGGTTTCCAGAAAACCCCTCACGACGGGCTCCACATTGGTCTCCAGGATAGACGACTGAGTGGACGGGGGTGTCCCCAACACATCAAAGTAGGATCGCATGGAGCTGATCCAAGACTCGACGTCGTCCTTTCCGTCACACTTGGACGGAATCTGCGCCGCCTTCCTGTCGATGTAAGCAAAGCTGCCGCCTGGCCCAGCCATTGCTGGGTCCGGACTCGGGACTGCAACAGTTCCAGAAGTCCCTGCACCACCACTTGCCGCTGCAGCAGCAGCAGCAGCAGCAACAGGGTCTGGACTTGCTGCAGATCCGCTTTGGCTGTTAACCACACTCAAAGAAGAAGAGGAAGTAGAAGGAGAAGTAGACATAGTCAGAGGGGCAAAACTGGACTGACACGCAGCATTAGAAGCAGGGTAGGTGAGTGGAGAGACGATTTGAGCCTGTTGCGAACTAGCAAACTGTTGCAGCTGATCGCGGTGCTGCTGCGCCATCTTGGCCATGTCTTCGAGCAACTCCTTGAGCTGCTTAAACACCTGTGCTAGTTGGCCAGTATGGTCCTCAGCAACCCGGACCCCTGCTAAGGCTCTGAGGAGGGGGACCGTTTTCTCTTCTACCTCCTCATCAGTCAGAGCGGACACGGTGCTAAGGACGGCCTCGTGAGCCTGCASCTTATCCCTTCTCTCTCTCTCTTTCTCTTCCTCCTCCCTCTTCAAGGCTTTCTCGTAGAAGAACTGATACCGCGGTTTTTCTGCCTCAAGGGCAGCGTCCATTTGCAGTTTCCAATCTGCTGCAGATGCCATGATGGAGGATGACGGTGTCAGTAAGACTCTCAAGAGGGGTCCGTACTTCCTCTCAGCTTTGTGACGAACACTCCTCTTCCCTCTCCTCACTCCCTCAAGAGCAACACTCAGTAGCTTCTCTCTTCTCTCTCTCTCTCTCGTTTGCAACCGTGTAGACGCAGGCATCAATGAACCCAATGAAAGAAACAGCTTGAAATCATTCAGAAGAGAAGGTAGAACTCCTAGCCGGAGCGGCAATTCATTTGGACTGGACAGCAGTCATAAAAACAAAAAGAAGATCAGAGAGATCTGATCCAGCCACACAGTCTGGACTGACTACGTATGGGGTCCTCCCAAGCCTACCCAGCCTCAACTCCGTGAAAACACAGCAAACCAGATTCAAGATGTACAATGAAATGCAAGAGAGAATTGAGTGGTGTATAAGGTGCGAGTCAGGCGGCGGACTGTGCGGTAAAGTCTGATAAAACGTCCTAGCGGAGATCCCCTCTGCAGTGAGTGTTCTGGTCCGAAAGCATAAAGTCCGTATTCCAATCAGATAGAGCAAGATAACTGACGTCAACAGATTTGGCCTGAGGGGCCCTTCTTGTTTGGGCCCGGTCCCACTGAGTCCCAAACGGTCCCAGTGGAGTCAGAACCGGGTCCCAACCAACAAGAGTTCCACAGAGACCTACTCTGTCCCTACTGAATTGAAAAACGAAATTTTGCCCCAGAAAGAACCTGTAGACTACCGCCGTTCAGAATTAAATAAACAAAGCACTGTAGAGAGATATTGCATGGCAAACAAGATACTCCATTCATTCACTCATCAGGTGAGTAGGCAGTTCACACACCTCACACACAATCAAGACTATGGAGGATGGAAGAAGAGCCCATAGAACCCCAACAGGCAGTCAATTCCATGCACACACACATGGGCACCCTGGTGGCACGACACTTACCTGAGTGGCCGGGCTCTTGAGATGAAAAGAACTCACCCCCCTCTCACATAGTCCTCCTGAACCAATTAGCATCCTCTACACTAGTGTCCTATCATCTAGGAGGGTCAACATATACCCCAAAGTACAAAGTCGGATCCCCCGTCAATGTTGAAGATCAAAGCAGCAACTTGCAATCCGTAGGTGCAGATATGGCTGCCACCCTCAAGCTCGCCTACTTGAGGGGAGCCCTAAAGTCACTCCTCGTCTTCCTTGAAGTCCAGATTCAAGTTGTAGGTGCCCTTCACTGTCGCCTCTCTCTAATTGCATCACGAAGTCCCACCTTGTGTCTCGCCACCATAAACATGCACTCAAACAACCTGGCCGGGTCTAGTGTCGACCCTACACGGCCCTGCCAGGTGGGAGCAGCTTCCCTTTACCACGCTGCCCCACTTAACCCTAACTTCCAGCCCTAACCCTAAGCAGTAGCCCTTACCACTAAGGTTAGGGTTATGGCAGCAAAGTCAACTCTCGCCAACAAGTAGAATCCGCTCCGATACCAATGTTACGATCCTGGCCAATTTCGAAGTCCACAATCATCAGAAAGTACAATGTTGTCCAATTGCGAAAAGAAATGAATGAACTTGAGCCCAATGCCGTCCAATTGTAAAAGAAATGACAGAACTTGAGAGGAGAGAGAGGGAAAGAAGAAGAAGAAGAATTAAGAAAGAGGAAAGAGATGATGTACTCCAGCATAGACCAAAGACAAAGCTCTTCTTCTTCGCTCAACAACCTCCTCCTCTTTATCTCCTCCTCTCTTATTCAAACAATGAATAAACAATAATAATGTTGAACAGCTGAACCAGAATCAATGTCCGAATCCCACTTCTACTGTAGGCACAAGATGASGTCCACCATAGCCATGGCAGTCCTTCTTCTTCCTCCATATACAGGCCGAGGCTATGGCGGACTACTGASGCTTCAGCCTCCGGTACAAGAGACAACACAAAGCGGCTATACCGCTGCCCCACTTCAATGTCATCACCCAGCAGCTATGCCGCTGCCCACCCAGCCGCCATGCCTGACTCTGTCTGAGCTTCCTTGATGCGGCACTACCCCCACTGGGGCCTTCCTGATGCAGCGCCTAGCAAGGAGATGAAGATGGTGTCTACCATAGCCAGTAAGTACCTCGCCACTCTCCTCCTTGGTCCCCTTCTCCTTCCTCCTCCTACCGGTAGAGCTCCACCATAGCCAAGGTGGAAGCTCCCGGCTTCTTCCTCCCAGCAGCGCTGTAGTGCCCAGCGCTACTCCAGCCAGCGCTCCAGCAGCGTGACGCCCAACTCGCACACTGAAGAATGAGGCTGGGCTCTTCGCCCTGTCTCTTGATATAGCGGTCTACTTGCCTCCTGGGCGGTGATTTCCAGGCTGCTCAGCCTCTCCAAGCAACCGGTACCTCCTCCGTTTCGGAGGGAAACATCATTGCAGACCCTGATATTACCGGTACAGGCTCTAGACTCAGACTGGTTGGACTGGTACCGGCCTCGACCTACCCTACCGCTATTGGACTCTAAAAATGCCAACTTTGTCTTTTTCTGCTCGGCCTCTAGTACCCCCTCACGCCAACTGCAGTGGGGTGCAGTATCGGCCTACCGGCCTACTTGAGTGTTTTTCCGCTACCCCAAGGGCCTCAGGGCCGCTAGCTTCGCCACTTGAGTGTTTTTCCCTGCTACAACCCTCAATGCCACGGCCACAGGTAAGTACCNTTTCCGCTACCCCAAGGGCCTCAGGGCCGCTAGCTTCGCCACTTGAGTGTTTTTCCCTGCTACAACCCTCAATGCCACGGCCACAGGTAAGTACCGGCCCTGCGGGCCTACCAAACAAGCAAGTACCCTTGAGGGTCGCACACACACTCATACCGACAAGCACTCAGACAGGCATGCAGGTCACAAGCACGCACACACAGACAGACTTAGAAGACACAGCAGAATGCGGGAATCTCAGCAAGGCATCCATTCCATCGGCAGAACTTCAGAAATCAGCAGTGTTCTCAGTCTGTGTTTTGACGGGTCATTACAATAATAATAATAACAGTAATAATATAATAATAATAATAATAATAATAATAATATTATTATTATTATTATTATTATTATTATTATTATAATGATGATGATGAATGACTGAACCAAAATCAATGTCCGAATCTTTCTTTTACTGCCAGCACAACAAGAGGTCCACCATAGCCATGTCCCTTGAGGAAGGATGTACCACCTCTCACCCCTGCCTAAGTTACCCTCTGCTAATTTTTCCCACCAATCCGTCTGGTCCTAGTTCTACCCCTCTCAGTTGTGAAACTGTCAGGTAGGTGTGTTATTCGAAAACGTTCTGGGGCCCCTATAATCTTCTTTGAGGTCTCACCCTCTAAATTCCTATTTGTTTTATTTCCGTGTAAACCCTAAACCCTAGACCCTAAACCCTGATCCTTAAACCCTCGGTTGTCAGACTATCTTGTTTCACCCATTTCCTAGAACGAACAAGGAAAACCTGTGCTATTCCTGAGCCATAAACCCTGAACCTTCTCTGAGGGGCAATCCCTGTGAACTAACAATTCTTATCCTGTCCTCCTTCGTGGTTCCCTTAACGCGATGTTCATTCTTTTAGCCCTATTGTCCTAGGCCTTGATGAAACCTTGCTTCCTGACCTGTTATTTTTGGGTAGCTGTGGGTTGAGACTAGCTCTGTTCGAGACTGTCTAATAGGCTTTCTTTCCTGATAGCTGGGAGTGGAGAATGTATGTGGATGCAAGGGGGTGGGGGCGAAGGTATTTTGTTGGGATTTGTCGTTATGGTATTGGATCAAGGTGGGAGGGTGGGCTTTAGTTGGGGGTGAGGGTTTTAGTGGACGTTTCAGGCAATTTGGGATTGGAGATGGGGAGAGTTTTCCGGGGGATTGGAGGGCGGCAGATGTGGATGTCTCTGTGTTGGGAAGGGTTTTAGTGTGGGTCCGAATGTGGAATTATGGTGGGCGGTTGCTTTCTAATAGGTGTCCCTATTTTTAGTGGTTGCTTTCTAATAGGTGTCCCTATTTTTAGTGGTTATTCGGTTGTCTGGGTGTCCCCGGGGATGAGGGGGTGGTTGATTTGTTAGGGGGAGGTTCTATGTTGGGGGGCGCCTTGGTGTGGACCCTAACATGTTGTCTTGATCTTGTTGTGGGCTTGGCTGGAGATTTGCCCTTCGGACTCAGATCCGCTGATCTGCTACTTGATTGGGGAGTGTGTTGGAGTTGTCTGGCGAAGGGGTTGGTGTTGTCCTTAGGGAGGTTATCGGCACGTGATCACCTTGAGCTGGTGTGACTAGCAAAACCTTAAGAACTAATCTATCTCTCTCAATTGAGCCTAGTTTACTGTTGCCTAGCCTTGTGGTCGTGAATTTCCTGATGATTTCCGTTCTTTTATCTGGTATTTCCTGAAACTGTTTTTTTGTTTTGTTCCATAAAGCCTGTATTTCTGTTTTGATGATTTGTCTGATGGTGATCAGGGGGTTCTCGGGTTCGATGCTGGTGTCGTTGAAGTTTGCTGCACATCTCCTTTTTCAGATTGCCCATAGTGTGCCCTTCTTGATTAGCAAAAAGAGGAAGAGTTCAAATCCTGGGGGGGGGGGGGGGTGTTCTTTGTCTAGGAAAAGGGTAGCAGGGTTGATTACTATCTTGCTGTTGGAAAGTTTGCTCCAAGTTGTTTCTCTGTCTTGCCACAGTCGTTTGGCTTTTACGCAGTCAATAAAGCAGTGGTTGAGGGATTCGCCGGTTTGTGAATTGCATACCCGGGGCATACTTCCCTACATAGATTGCTGCTTTTTCCTCATTTTATCTCATCTCACTCATTCATGGTATGTCACTGTGCAATTTGCTGCATATTTGGTTATCCCATTTAAATCCAGGACAGAAACGGTTGTTTTTTTTCAGATCCCCTGATTCATCCAGCCAGAAATGCTTCTACCCGATTTCCAGCAGGTGCAGCTCCTCACCATAGATGGAGTCTTAAATGCAGGGGACCACTTAGTGAGGCTGCTCCTACCACCTCACTAAAGGGACACCTCACCTCGAAGTCAAGAAAGAAGAAGAAGAAGAAGAAGAAGAAGAAGAAGAAGAAGAAAAAGAAGAAGAAGAAGAAGAAGAAGAAGAAGAAGAAGAAGCGTTTCTTTTCTTTTTTTCACCAACCTCCAAAGGAAACGAGCATATACATCCTTCTCTGGCATGCATGGGTACTCAGGTTGTGGTCTTTCTCTTGGCATGCATTCCCTGGTGAAGAAGAAAACTCAATGTGATAGTTAGCTTTTCAATGCTAGTTAGCTTGACTCCCTCGGAGATTGGTCTGGTGTCAACTGGATTGGACTGGGCGGGCATGAAATATTGTGCCTTACCCTTGCAGTTGTTGCATGTTCTGGATTGGCACAATCAAGTCGATAATGCATGGAACAACGATTAGGCCGCCACACAACCGGCAGACCAATTCGGACGGACGCAAATGATTGCTCCATCCCTCGTAGCTCATAAAGAGCCTGAACAACAAATCACAAGGTAGAAGATAGTAACAAAAGGTAAAACACTATTAGAAAGACATCATGATCATGCACAATCTGTTCCGCTAGCCTGGACTTCTCTGAATAATCAAAACTGTAGCTCTTGTTTCCAAATTAAACCTTTGTTCCTTTATTATACTGCTTTATAACTTGACCATCCAAGAATAAGATTGGCTTCAAAATACTGCTGAAAAAAAGGGGCGAAACACCTAGAAAACTTCATCCTCTGTAGGATCATCCTAGAGGGATTTTGTGATTCCTCTGCCCTGAACCGGTTTGTGGTTGCACTCAGCTCTACAAATTGCAGGCAATTTAACAAAAAAAAAAAGAGGCTGAGTTTCAGCCAATCCGGCTCCATGAGGTGAGCAGTGTCCCTGAGTGGAGCACTGTCTTCTTGGTCCTAGAAAACCAAGGTCCCTACTCAAGGTACCTCCTGGAGGTACTCCTGTGTCCAGGACGAAATGGCTGTGTTGTCCTATTATCTCTAGTATTCGTCCTAGATATGTTCTAACATTTGTAGTCTCCAAAACAAGATTAGGGCGCAGTGCAATGACGTGTGACCAACAATCATAGATTTTGATAGGCAGGTCGAGACTCAGAATGCCAATCCGTGTACCACAATTGCCTTTTCTACTTCCAGGAGGGGAGGATGCAGTCTGGGTAGTTAGTTATATATGCCGCTTGACAGACGGACCAAACGTTGCTCCCACTTTGTGTAGAGTCCAGTTCATATTTCAATACTTCCAAAAGGATAAAAAGGGCAAAATGGAAAACTTTGAAAGATGGGCACGCAAAGTAACGTGGATGGTTGTTTTTGGATTATGTCCCAGTCTTAGACCATGCAGGGTACCAGACATATCAGTAGTGGAGACACTACATGAAAATGCTTCCTTTTTTTTTTCTTTTTTTTTTTTTTTAATACAGAACCTCTTGGTTCTGGCTCCTACCATTCTGGGGAGCAACAGTCCGGTTCCTATTCCCCCGGCAAGTCAAATTGGAATTGGAATACATCAAAACACACGCACGCTCCTCCCCATTATGGATGGGAGGCCCGAGTAGGCGGCATTGATTACGTCCGTGAGGAAGGATGTACCACCCTTCCCCCCTGCCTATGCTATCCTATCGTACTTCGTCTATCGTACAGTCATCTTGCCCTGCTAAGTGTTTTCCTCTCAGGCCGAATAGATCGACCTGCCATATGGCTCGTGAATACCAAGAAAAGCCCTTAGCTACTTCCCCCTATGCTACCCTGGCCCCATATATTACCTATCCGGTCTCCTACACCCTACTTACCTTGAATTATCCATCCCTTGTTCTCTCTACTCTCAATTCTTTCCAATCTGACTTAAACCTTTAAACCCTAAACCCTCCCTGTTTTCCGTCGGCTATCACCCTTAAACCCTAAACCCTCCCTGTACCCGGGCTGTTTTCTGCCGGGCACTACCTCCCTTAAATCCTAAACCCTCCCTGTAATATCTTCCTAATCCTGCGCAGATGCCTTTCATCTCCTCATTCCTTTCACCCCCTTCTCCATTTGAACACCAAATGTGCTCCTTGGACAGTTGCTACTACTCCGTTACCTAGTACATTTAGCTTAAAGTGTTTCATGATTTCTTCCTCTTGCTCTGGCTGCTGACGTACTTGGTTTCTCACTACTTTCCACTGGGCCTTGAGATGTGTTTCGGTGAGGGTTAGGAAAATCTCCCTAGCCTCTTGCCTATGCATTGTTGTACCCTCAATTGTGACTTGGCATCGACGCTTCCAAATAGTCCAAAGGGCGTATTGTCTTACCAACTGGAACACATGTTTCTGAAAAGGTCGCCATTGCTTGGGAGCCTGTAAACCCAGCAGTAAAGAAGTCTTTGAGTCTGGGAAAGCAATCTCTGTTACTTGGCTCCGGATACCCCTGGCCACTTCCCAGATCACAACTGCCTCCTCACATTCTAGTAGGCAATGCTGGATTGTTTCTGGCACTCCTTCCTGACATACCCTGCATAACTCCTTCTCCCCACTTCTCTGCGTCTGGCTTCTTCGTTGATTAAACCAGACGTTCACTGGGAGTGCCACATGAGCTATTAGCCATTGCATGCTCCTGACCGGGCCCAGCCGTATCGCCCCTATGTTTGCCCAAGGAATGTATACCAGTTGTCCTCTGGCGAGCCCTACCCTCTTCTCCCATCTCTTGAGCAGCGTCGGTGTCAGGGAGTAAGATCGGCTCCTCAATGTATACCCTATTTTTGTGGTGTAGTGTAGGATATTTACTCTCCTTGATGTTACTGTTTGAGCACTTTTGATGTTCCATGCCCATTCCACCGGATCCACTTCCAGCTCTTCAATTGGCACAGCCGGTTTGCATACCGTAAATATCTTTGTCTCCACCACCCTGACTTTCCGCAAATACTGTTTCAGGATGAATATCGGTGTTTTAGTCTCACTATCCAGTTGGGACGTCGTGATGGATGGCTGGAGTATGTGATATTTATCTGCTATTAGCCAGTTTGGTCTAGAAAGCTCTAGCCCCCAGATCCTAAAGACTTCCTTGGGTTCCTTATCGTCTTCCCATGTAGCCCAATCTCCCATTCCCAACTGCGTTCCGTCCTGCAGCAGAAGCTTCCACGCTTGCGGTATGGCGCCTAAAACGATTTCTAGATTTTCTGGTAATTTGTGACGTCCTTTCAGGTGCATCCTTAGTTCCGTGACCGTTTTCCACCTCGTCTCATCCTCTTTCCAGAGATGTTTGACTTGCCATACCCCATGCTCTAGCCACCTTCCCCACTTCGTGTCTATCACAGAAAGTGTCGGTGGCTTACCCTGCCCATCCTTAATATTTGCATTGCAAAATAATGGCTGCCTGAGAACTTCCTCTCTTGTGATCGGTTCTTTGACTCTTGCCGGGAAGACCTCCTTCCAAAGCTTAAGAAGTTGAACCCAATACGCCGAGTTCCTAGCTACCTCCTCTTGTTCCAAATTAGTCTCTTCCCTAGTGCCTACCTTTGCCCAATTACCACACATAACCCAGAACTGGCCTGACATATTCCTTGGCGTTTTGTACTTAGCACTTTGTCGAATCCTCTCCATTACCAGCGGTGTCCATGATAACCTTGGTTGAGAGATTAGTTTGGCCACCCATTTGGTCTGAAGTGCTTTAAGCTGGATATCCGAGTCTAACACGCCTAGGCCCCCTTGCTGCTTGGGTCTAGTTACCTGTTTCCATGATACTTCAGAAATAAAGCGGTCACTGTTACCTTTGGCCGTCCATAGGTACGCCGCCGCTCTTCTTCTCAACAGAACCGCGGAAGCATTTGGTGGAAACCAGATGGACCCGGCATACCATAGCATTGAGAAAATTGAAGCATTTAGTATAAGTGCCCTTCCATATATTGACGTGTATACTGCTGAGCAGGCCCCTAGTTTTACCAATATTTTGGGCATTAGGTCCGCTGCCATGGAGTGATGCATTCCTCCTTCCGTTATTTTAATGCCCAGGTATCTGATAGGGGTTTGTGCTGTCAACCACTGGAAGCCATCCGGCTTATTGGTTGGAAGCGTGTGTTCTTAGTATTGTTCTGTCAACCACCACCCCATTGTTTTTTGCCAATTAACCTTCATTTCTGACGCAAGTTGGAAGGCCTCCATTGACCTTGTGAGTGCCTGAAACGAGGAGTCGGATGCTCTTATGAGAACCGTTCAGTCATCCGCAAAGAGGATTGTAGTGGGGAGTTGTATCATGTGTCCCTGTTGGTCCAGTGGTGCAATCAATCTCTGTATTGATGGATCCTTACATAAGAAGGAGGCTACTGCTTCCATTATAAACAGGAAAATGGGAGCTGTCAGGGGGTCCCCTTGTCTAATCGATCTCGACATCGTGTAAGTCGGGGAAAGGGCCCATTAATCTGCACCTGTCCCCGTGCATCGTTATAGAGGACACTTATCCACTTCCTGAAGTTCGGGCCCACCACCATCTTTTCCATGCATTGTTGCAGAAAAGGCCAACTAACTTGATCATACGCCTTTTTGAAGTCGAAGAACAATATTGCTGCATTCATTCTCTTATCCCTGATATAACGGACTGTCTCCGATAGTGTCATGACATTATCGAGAACGAACCTTCCCGGAATAAATCTTGTTTGATCTATGTGAAAACAACTCGCAGTGATGGCTGATAGGCGATTCGCTAACGCCTTGGCTACTATCTTGTGCGTAAGAGTTAAAAGGGTTATGGGCCTATAATTGCGTATGTCTGACGGACTCCCCTTCTTGTAGAGTAGCGTTACTATTCCTGTTGCTGGCTCTTGACCTATTCCTTCCACCTGCCACACTTGCTCTAAAAAGGCCAAATATTCCTCACCCAATATTGGCCAGAACTCTAACCAAAATTCCCTGGTAAGACCATCCTTCCCTGGAGTTTTATTTGGGGCCATAGATCTTACTGCTTCCCATAACTCTTCGTGAGTCAGTGGAGCATCCAGTCTCACCGCCTGAGGCGGTGAGATCGTTGTTTGCAGATGGTTGAGGAACTTTGCCCGTGCGTCTACCACCTGTTGCCTTGGATACTCCCCATCTCTTGACCTCTATAAATTGCTGTAGAAATCAAAGGCAACCTGGAGCATTCCTTCTTTATCCGAGATTACTCCCTGTGGTCCCTCGAGTTGAGCTATGAGACTGTTTCTTCCTCTATATTTTATTTTTTGGAAAAAGAATTTAGTTATTCATTCTCCCTCCTCCCATTCTCTGACTCTAGCCCTCATTTGCAGACCTCTAGTTTTCCATCGCTGCCATTCAGCCATTTCCTCTCTTGCTACTTGGAGCGCTGCTTCGTAGATGTCGTTTCCTGAGGAGTTGATAATGTTGCGCTCTGCTAGTTATATTATTTGTTGTAGCTCTAGTTCTCTATCCTTTCTTCTAGCCGCCAACTTCCGAGCCACCCCTGCTGAGGCTTTGGGCAATGCTATTAGCAGCTCAGGAAAGGTTTGAGTGCCTCGATTATAGTGTTGACAGACCTGGAGCACTGCCTGCCTCATTTCCTGTGTTCTCAACAACGAGTTGTTTAACTTGTAAAACCCTCTTCCTCTTTTGACCTGCTTATCCGTTACCAAGTGCAGGGGAATGGGCTTGTGATCTAATCCTGTCCCGTATGGCAAGTCCCCTATACTTACAGAGTGTATCATACCTGTTATACCTGGCGATGTTAGGAAGTAATCTATTCTCGAGGTTGATACATGTTGATTGTGATTCCTCTTCAAGTATGTGAACTGTCTTTCATCTGGAAAATACAGTCTGTAGAGGTCTACCAGGTCTGTACTAGTCATCAGCCTATGAACCGGCAGAGCCTCCTCAGACAAGCCATCATCCCAGATCCTGCCTCCTGCCGATAATCTATCTAAGTTGGGATCCAATGCGGTGTTCCAATCCCCTACAATTATTAAGTGTCTTTCCGCGTCCAAAATCCCGTGGATGCGATCCATAAACTCTACCCGTTGTTGTAATGAGTTGGGGCAGTATACTGATACTAACGTGTAAGGCTCGTCATGCAATTCAAAGTTGACCTTTACCCATCTTCCTTTTATCTCATCTACCAATACGTTTGTGATGTGTATGTTGTATGTCGCTGCTGATTTTGTGTTTTGAATTATAGCCACCCCTGTTGAATGATGGCTGGTTGTTGGTGCCCACCAAGCCTCCTTTACCCTTTGAAGTCTCTGTATTACCTTGTTTTTAATTTTCTGATGCTCGTTTATTTCCTTGAGGTGTGTTTCTTGTAAGCAGATGAAGTCCGGTGGCGAGGAGGCGAACCAGTCCGTATAATTTAACACGTTGTGCCATTTGTCTTGGTTTTCCACAATTGCAAGGAAGATGAGCAATAGCGAACTTCAGCAATCAAATAGCATCATACATATGAGACCAGATAGTCGTGACCTCGAACCAACAACAAAATTGCATCACGAGTTTCACCAAATAAGAGCACACCAAGAGTTCATAATTGACAATGCTGAAGTCCCATCATCATCATCAACGAAGAACCAAAGTTGATATCCTATCTGGCGCTCGGCGCCCAGACTACATATGGCAGATCCTATCTAGCATATACTACAATGCCGAAGTTGACGACAACAGCTCTCCCGAAGTACGAGCAGATAGCGGCCAATGCCGCATGCATCCAGCACCAGGTATGTCTCTCGCTTCACTCACAACCTCGTTCCCCAACACACAGATGCCACGCGCACCCAAGGACCACCTTGCGCCACACCCAGCTCACAGCGGAGCAGCTCGACTATGGTTGCCTGCTCCTTCCTTCTCACCCGTGAGCGCGTGAGTGCCAGCCAGCCTCAGCGCAGCAGCGCTTGCCAGAGCCTGCAATCAGGTGGCCGTGGCTGCGACCCGCCCGGCCCAGCTGCACCCGACAGGCGCGGCCCAGGGGCAGTTTTGAAACATGCAGACCCAGCTGGGGTTCAGCCAGGTGTTGGCATGGCCCGGCTGCGGGCCACAGCCGGCTGTAAAATTAGTCGGGTGAGCCGTACAGGCCTCTTGTGAAAAAAAAATAAAAAAATATATATATATATATCGTCAAATACACATGTATAAATACAATATACATGTAAGAGTTTAGGGCTGCAATATATAAGCCGATATTATCCTCGGGACCGTTGGCCTTGGGCCCTAGCCCAGGCAGGGCTGAAAGAAAAATATACAGGCCGTGAACATAATACAATTTATATCAATGTATCTGGACCGAATTAAAGCTTTGTGCATTCATCTTCAGAAGACTTGCAGAAGCCTGAAGGGCCACGGCAACATGCTGGAGTACGTTGTCGATTCCTCTGAGGTGCGAAATGACATTGGGGTACCTGGCACTGGGCAGCAACAAGGAGATTTTTGACTCCRTCACTTCGATTTGCATGGGGCGGGAAACGGCCTTGGGACAGCGCCGTCACAGCGGGCAGGCCAACTTCGAACTTCTGAAGCCCGTAAGCAGGCTTTCAGCGGGAAACTGGCACTCCGAAGTATTGCGCGCACGTGCAAGTGAGAGAGAGACACGTGGGCGCTCCACACTGCTGACTCGTGCTGAGCGCACGAGAGAGAGAGAGAGAGAGAGAGAGAGAGAGAGAGAGACGGCTGACAGCAGCACGCTGAGCACGGTGGGGAGTGAACGAAACACGACGGGGAGCGAACTACATAGGCACGATCGGAGGGAAGTAGTCCATTTCAGGTAATACCAACGACCACCTTTTTTTTTTTTTTTTTTTCCTTGTTCTCGAATCTCTTTATCTGTCTCACCTCCCTCTCTACCTTTCTTCTTGTCTCTTCCATGATGTGATGCACAAAGTTTCTGGGATGTGTATCTCTCTACATATCTTTCACGGATGTATCTTTCCACATTCTATGTTCAGGTACAATGTAAAGACACAGACATGGTTTACACAAGCCGAGAAGAAAGGGTGTGAGCGGCTGAAAAAAAAGAAAAGGTTGTAAGATATATACAACCTAAATGTATCTTTCCACGTTCTAGCAGAAGATTCATTCAGGCTAAACAAGCCGGAAAGTGAGGATACAAGGGTCTAAAAAAAGAAAAGGTGGTCAATAACTTTCAGTGTCTTTCACATATGTATGTTTCCACGTTCTAGCGGAAGACACGTTCAGGTAGAATGTATCTTCTGCTAGAACATGGAAAGATAAATTCCTGTGAAAGTTAGTGACAACCTTTTTTTTTTTTTTTTTTTTTTTTTTTTTGAGAGAACAGACCGTGCAAAAAATCAGCAAGGAGGTTACAAGATGCTCGAGAACTCTATCCCCGACATGCATACGTGTCTGCAGCTGATCGAGAGTCTTGAAGCATCCAACAAACTCAGGGGATAGAACAACCAAACGCAAAGTTGATCTTCTCATCCGCAGTTCCCATCTGCTATTCCCATCTGCAGGCTAAAATAGTGGTTCGTTCTTCTATTTGAAGCGGAACGGTTATCTAGCCGGTCGAGGGGACAGCCGCTTCGAGTCCTCATCTGAAAATCATAAAAGATCGAGAGGATCGAGGACGGTACACCACAATGACCATACGACTTCTCCATACTAATCCACTCCACCATTCTAATATGTACTACCGGTAGTAACGTAACTACCGTTTGCTTCTTCACACTGAAAAAAGCTCCGCCCAAGGCCCACCGCACCGTCTGGTCCTCCTCCGTTCCGTTTGCGGAAGGGAACAACCTTTTTTTTTCAGGCGATGGAGATCCTTTCTTTTGGGCTTGTCTAGGCATGTGTCTATCATTCCACATTCTAGGGAAAGATACATTTAGGTAGAATGCATGTATCTTTTGCTAGAACGTGGAAAGGTACAACCACAAAACTTATGAACGACTTTTTGCTTTCCCTCCCCACTTTTTTTTCCCCTTTTCATTTTTCTTTTGTGGAGTTTTGTATAGCGAATAATATGACGACATAGAATGGTTGCGTGCCCAGCTCAAGAGGCGTACTATTTTTTTGCCTTTTTTAAAGAAAAAAGGGGGG